>SSNS01000084.1:619219-998077 GCA_006937985.1 Aphyosemion australe | reverse complement strand
GGGGGTGTCTCCGTGAATGAACTTTATACCGCTCGCCGTCACTCTGCGTTCTGCGGCGTTGCTTTAGAAGCGACTGCACGCGCCCAGTGAATGCGCGAATCATGCGCATCAAGGATCCGGGTTTAGACGGGTCCTCGGTACTACCGGTACCTACGAAATCTTGGAACCGTGACGTTTACATTTTTGTAGTACCGGGTTGGTACCGAAGACCCGGTTCTTTTGACAACACTAATATGTACTATATCCTTTCCTAAATGATCCACAGACCAGTATCGGTCTTTAGCCCAATGATAGGGAGGCTACATTTTGTTTTCTCAAAGGGTTTTCCCTCTTAGCTACTTTGACACTATTGCAAACGACTTATAAGATACCCTTAAGGCAGAAATCTGTAGTTTTTTCTCAGAGGACACCATCTAGAGGCAGAAAAAATGTACTGCACCTGTACTCACTTGCGTGATATTGCTGTAAATAACACCTCTTATTCGTGAAAGCGCACCTCTAGCCAGGCTACAGTGTTTTACAATTATTATCCTCATGTTATGTTGATTCATACATATTTTTAAAAGTATTTATTTATCCATAAGAAATGTCACCAAATCTGCACCTGTTTAGGTACATCCTCAGATGCTTGTGTACGCTCTGTTATTAACATCTGTACATAAGCAGATGTCTAACACTGTTGGCTAATGCAGGGTGGCGCTCAATTCAACTTGCATGGGGCTCTACGGGATGGGGTGCAAGCTGAGCAAAAGAAATTGACATATAACCTTCATTATATCACAGTACAGGGTAAGACTACCACCTTTACTGATTAAACAAAAACATACATAATACCTGAAAGGGGAAAACACAAGATTGCTGCTTTAACTACCCTTTGGTCCAAAACGCACCTAGCAACATTTCTGATGTCCCTTAGCTACTTTCTGTACAACTTTGTTGTCAATGTTTCCTGCAGATTAGCTAAAGACAACCTGTGGTGGGACAACCTTAAAGCCCCACCTCATGTCCATATCTTTGATTTTTGTTTGCCTAGCAGAAGCTAGTAGCTGTTAGCTAACACATATCCTGATTAAACTGCTAAACACTTCCTTCACAGACACAAGTAACCCTGCATCCAGGCAACAAGTCTGAGTTCTTGCTGTGTCTCGTTTCTGCCATTAGTTCACATGGACAGCTAACTTAAGCACTAGCTTGTAGCATGCGCTTCCTATTATCCCAAAAGAAGATCACAGCTTGACCCCGGCCCATTGATGGAAGGTCTTCTGGATTTATCCTGCCCTAGTTCTGAATCCACTCTGCTTCTGAACAAACCCTACAGTAGGTGATGGCTCATTTGCCGCATCACAGGCCAACAGAACCCATCCAGACATGCAGGCAGCATTAAAACCACATTAACTCGTACTGCTTTAGCATGTCCAACAGTAACACCAGATGTAGGATCAGTAAACACTTTTACAAGCACCAACAGGTCAGAGAGAACTATAACAAACCATGTTTCTGGATTTGGAGCTCAGGTAAGAAAACAAACAAACCGCAGCATGGTGATCATTCAACAGGACCTCATTTCTATCTGAAGTGTACCAGGGGGTGTAATAACTCCAGTTAGAGTCAATGTTTAATGATTGTTTTTGTAGATGTTTTCCTTTCACCAAAATTAATCTGAATGAACACAACACAAAAGCAGGGAGAGGTAATAAAACCACTCTGTGTGTTTACATGTGCATCTAAGTCGATCTGGTCGATCTAAAGTAATAAACTGGGAGCCTTTATCCTAGTTTACATGTACGCTAGAAAACTGAACTCTCAAATGAAGTTTGTTCCACTCCGGTACGACAGGTGCCCTTTTGTGTCTGCATTCTTCCAGTTAGCTTATAGTAACACAAATATTAAAGAAATGCTGGTGGAAGTGAAGCAGACAAAGTTAAAACAGGATATGCACGATGGCCGAAGGAATGGACAACAACATCGCTGCAGCACAGCTTATTTGGTACGTACTGCACTGTTTGATGGTGTTATACGTGTTACTTTATGGCGATGATATTATCAGAAGACCGCTACCACGGTCTCATCACTTCCGGAAGTTACCGGTATCAGCACGACTGAGCCGTTGACATGCAGATGCCGTCAGTTTCCTACCGCATTATCTGGGTGCTTCAGCACAATTAGAACCAGTTCCCCTTCATAAAGTCGTGTTTACATGCATTTAATAAAACTGACGTCAGTCTATTTAGGGCAATAGTTTGGTTTTCTGATGTGTATGTAAATACACTGACTGTATGTATAATGGAAAAACCCTCCGCGCCGTCACCCGTAGGTTTAGGTGTAACCAAAGTGAACAGAGGTTGATGGGCGCTTTTAGCCAGAAAACAGCAGTTGAGTGATTCTGCTATCCTCTGCCTTCTAGGCTGCAACACTGTTAACATGAGGCCAAGGCTGGGCCTTCCCTGGAGGAGGGCAAGCAGCTAGCGCTGACGACTCATCTGCTACCTGTCAATCAAATAGACACTCCCCTAATTATTCACAATTTCCAAACTGTCTCCGCATACTATTGGCCAATGAATAACGTGATGTACTCACCACTATGGATGTCAGTCAATGAGTCAGTCCGCCATACATTGTTGAAGAAGATGCAAATCCATTCTTTTTCTAAATAAAGGACTTAAGTACCTCTATCTGCTTGACTCAAAGAAAAGTCTAAATAGTCCAAAGTCGATGCCAAAGCTGTTTCAAAAGACCCGCCGCCATCTTTGTTGTGTCGCTCAGTCGCAACATCCCGCCCACCAAACCAACAGGGCGCTGTGATTGGCATAACACAAAACTGACTGGGCCAATGGTTGACTCGCTGAGGCTCCTATGGAGCATGGTAACGTGCACACGATTGGGTAACCTTCATGTGTGTGGTTGTGAGTGTGTGTGAGGCAGAACAGATGCTGCTCTGCAGTCCGCAGGGAGCTTCACTTATTATCTGTGTTTACAGTCACAATTGTGATTGGCCAATCAGCAATGAGTGTCACGGTTTAGAAATGGAATGCACCCCAGGGCAGCGTGCTAACACAGCTATTACACACAGCTAACATGTTTATACCAAAGCAGATCGATCAGCTTATTAGCAGGATTCAGACTCTGCTGTCCGTCTGGTTTGGTGATATTTTATGAATCATATTTAACAGATTCTTTTTTACAGTGTTCCAACATTTTAAACAGTAATATGAGCAGTGCACCTGTGAAACCAAAGCCCTGAATGCCACAGCAGGTAGGAGATAATATTTTATCCATCCTGTCATAAGAGAGTCTCCATCTATAAATCCATCAGATTTTATGAGGCAGCAGAGTGTGAGAAACTGGATATCAGGGAGTAACAGGAGGCAACAGAGATTTTGCAGCTTTTTTTTCTTCCTCAGAGCCGATAAGGTCAAGAACACCCAAAAGTCTTCTAAACACACACACAAACAGCTTTCCTTCAGTCCAGCAGCACATTCTCTCCAACCTCCCATTAACTATTAAAGCCCTCATTCTCTATTCTCTGCTGAAGATTCCTCCCTGCTTTGGTCTCTTGGGTCTTTCCTCTTTCTGCAGGCGCTTTATCCAGGAGTTTCCTCTCTGAAGTCTTCCCCTCCCTCTCCTTTGTTTCTCCTGGAGAGATTTCTCTCCCTATCAGCCACTTTGTTTGCTTTTTGGTCTCCAACCTCCAGTGGTAACAATTCTCTTCTCGATCATCGCCCTTTCCCAACCCACCTCTTTCTTACCTTTCCTGTTTCTTCCTGATGTGACAATCTTCCCTTCCATAAACCTGTTTTTTCCCTTCTTGTGTCCCTGTTTCCTTCTGCCTTCATCTTGTTTTCTGCTTTCTCTCATTCAGTCCTGACCAGCACAGTTTCCTATGATTTAGTTCACAATTCTCTGCTGCATCCAGCCTCAGAAAATCCCTTTAAGATGAGAAATCATGAGCAAGATTTGATCTGAAGATGCTTCGTTGTGCCTTTCCAGGCTGAGAAAGCACAAGTATCAGGTTGTAACACATCAACATGCAATTCTTATGTCATGAGATTCTCGGCCTGATGAAAAGGAGATCCCAGAACCAAGTGGCTGAAATGAGCTGACTCATCAGTGGATTCAGAACCAGAGCCAAGAACATAATGACGGACCCCAACCATGCTACTGAGCCTCACTGTAAATGTATGGATGCCAAGACTGGCTCATTATTCACTTCACACATACATTTCACTGTAACATTGAGTTGTTGATGTTTGAAAAAATAGCTTGAGATAGTTTTAGCGCCAACTATGTTTCTAATTTACCGTTAGCGTTGTTAGCTCAACGTTAGCCTCTAGCCTGCTGCACTAGATATTAGAGTAAAACAAAAAGATTCTGTGGCTTCTTAGGGGTAAAAATAACTTCTGGGTCGCTCCTGTTTACTGGCTCTGGTTCTTTAAACAACTCTGGAGCTTTTTGCCTGCTGGTGTCGAATTACAAATGCCGGAGCTGAAGCGTTAGTTTGGCGGAAACTTGGCAACCCTGCAGATTCAGATTGTAAACAATAACTACGTCCCTCTTTTGTTTTTATGTAGGGAGAAAAACTAACAACCACCCAGCTGGATGAGAATGAAATCTGTTTCAATGTCACCTTCCTTTCAACATGATTGAGACATTAGACTGTTTTGTGATTATTTCACTGTAAAATTCTTCCATATTGCTCTTTTGTGCTATATTCAGTACGTGTGCAATACCTGGATGCACATTTGTATGTCTGTATCCTTCATGCTGTTTCTTTTTGGAAACTAAATTTTCTATTTTTATTCATTATTTTTAATAGCTGAAGGTTACAGTAATAGGCTACTGCCTTTGTGTATTTACCTGTATTCGGTTTTTCCTATTCTCTGAGTGTATGTGCTGCCTTAACGAATTTCCCCTCTGTGGGATCAATATTCTATTCTATTCTATTCTATTTTATTTTATTATTTTATTTTATTTTATTTTATTTTATTTTATTTTATTTTATTCTAATCGATGGTAAATGAGGGATAACAACATTCCGAACCGTGGGCTTTTACAGTGGTGTTGTGAGTCCAATGACCAGGTCTCTCTTTTACTCATAATGTTTTTATAACTAAGGTACTAGCATAACTTTCATATTAGCACAAGTTCTGACTGACCACAACTCAGCCTAACGCTACATTAATTTAGTATTCTCTGAACTTTGTACTATTATCACTTCCGTTGTTGGTCTCAGCATTGTGTTGTGGCTTTTGTATTTAATTGAACCTTCTGAGCCACCGTACTGACAGGCTGCTGAAAGACAAAAAAGAATATGAATATTTGTGGATTCAACAGTTTAATAAAATAGTCGGTAAAAGTTAATGACGGAGCGCAGTGTTAATTTCGTTGACGAAATACCTTTGTTTCTTTCTTTGTGACAAATTAATTTTTGCAAACTAAAATGAAACGAAAACTAAAAAATAAACTCTAAATAAAGACGAATATTGACAGACATTTTTGTTGACGAATAAGAGACGACAACGAAAATTGACAAAAACGAAAATCCAATCAGAAAATAGAAAAGATGGGACAACGGAAAAAAGAACCAATCAGAATCCGGATCTGGCCGCAATTTGAACACGCTAACCAGACGTCTATGCCGGTAACGGTTTGTAACAGTTTATGTCTAAAAGGAGAAAATCTCCATGGCTGGGAGGAAAGCATTAGGTGTGACGATCTGAAAACAATTTGCTTGGTGAGGACACAACCGGACTTTCCATCCATCCATCCATTTTCTCCCGCTTATCCGGAGTCGGGTCGCGGGGGCAGCAGCCTAAGGAGGGAAGCCCAGACCTCCCTCTCCCCAGCCACTTGGGCCAGCTCCTCCGGGGGAATCCCAAGGCGTTCCCAGGCCAGCCGAGAGACATAATCTCTCCAGCGTGTCCTGGGTCTTCCTTTGGGTCTCCTCCCGGTTGGACGTGCCCGGAAAACCTCACCAGGGAGGCGTCCAGGAGGCATCCTAATCAGATGCCCGAGCCACCTCAACTGGCTCCTCTCGATGTGGAGGAGCAGCGGGTCTACTCCGAGCCCCTCCCGGATGACTGAGCTCCTCACCCTATCTCTAAGGGAGAGCCCAGCCACCCTGCGAAGAAAACTCATTTCGGCCGCTTGTATCCGCGATCTCGTTCTTTCGGTCACTACCCAAAGCTCGTGACCATAGGTGAGGGTAGGAACGTAGATCGACCGGTAAATTGAGAGCTTCGCCTTTCGACTCAGCTCTCTCTTCACCACGACAGACCGGTACAACGCCCCCATCACTGCAGACGCAGCACCAATCCGCCTGTCGATCTCACGCTCCACCCTTCCCTCACTCGTGAACAAGACCCCGAGATACTTAAACTCCTCCACTTGGGGCAGGACCTCGTCCCTGACCTGGAGAAGGCATTCTACCCTTTTCCGACTCAAGACCATGGTCTCGGATTTAGAGGAGCTGATTCTCATCCCAGCTGCTTCACACCCGGCTGCGAACTGCTCCAGCGAAAGCCGGAGATCACGTTCTGACGAAGCCAACAGGACCACATCATCTGCAAAAAGCAGAGACCTGATCCTTAGGCCACCAAAACGGATCCCCTCACCACCTTGGCTGCACCTAGAAATTCTGTCCATAAAAGTTATGAACAGAATCGGTGACAAAGGGCAGCCTTGGCGGAGTCCAACTCTCACCGGAAACGAGCCCGACTTACTGCCGGCAATGCGGACCAAGCTCTGACACTGGTCGTACAGGGACCTAACAGCCCGTATCAAGGGGCCTGGTACCCCATACTCCCAGAGTACCCCCCACAGGGCCCCCCGAGGGACGCGGTCGAACGCCTTCTCCAAATCCACAAAACACATGTAGATTGGTTGGGCGAACTCCCACGCACCCTCCAGGACCCCCCCAAGGGTATAGAGCTGGTCCAGTGTTCCACGGCCAGGACGAAAACCACATTGCTCCTCCTGAATCCGAGGTTCGACTATCCGACGGACCCTCCTCTCCAGAACCCCTGAATAGACCTTACCAGGGAGGCTCAGGAGTGTGATCCCCCTGTAGTTGGAACACACCCTGCGGTCCCCCTTTTTAAATAGGGGGACCACCACCCCGGTCTGCCAATCCAGTGGAACTGCCCCCGATGTCCACGCGATATTGCAGAGCCGTGTCAACCAACACAGCCCCACAGCATCCAGAGCCTTAAGGAAATCCGGGCGGATCTCATCCACCCCCGGAGCCTTGCCACCGAGGAGTTTTTTGACCACCTCAGTGACCTCAGCTCCAGAGATTGGAGAGCCCAACCCAAAGTCCCCAGACTCTGCTTCCATCCTGGAAGACGTGCCGGTGGGATTGAGGAGGTCTTCGAAGTACTCGGCCCACCGATTCACAACGTCCCGAGTCGAGGTCAGCAGCACACCCTCCCCACTGTAAACAGTGTTGGTAGTGCACTGCTTTCCCCTCCTGAGACGCTGGATGGTGGACCAGAATCTCCTCGAAGCCGTACGGAAGTCTTGTTCCATGGTCTCACCGAACTCCTCCCATGCCCGGGTTTTTGCCTCTGCGACCACCCGAGCCGCATTCCGGACTTTCCCCTGGTTTTAAAAGTGGTACGGTGTTAGCAGCTAGCTAGGTAGCGGCGAGCAGGAGGGGGAGGAAGGGGTATGGAGAGAACCGACCGTGTGGACCGGCGAATGTTCTCATGTTGCTGCTGTGGCTGATGTTATCAGCGTTCGGTGTTCTAGCGGTGTTTTAGTGAGGAAAAAACATTCAGGCAGTCTAGAAAAACGTTCAGGCAGCTCACCTTGGTAAATTATTGCCAGGGAAAACTTAAATACACCTGAAAACAATTCTTACCTTTAGTTTACCTCCTCCCACGTTATTAGAGTAACACGTTTTATTGTTTTGATAGTATGATGTATTTTCCTGTCACGTTAACAAACATTACAGCACATTATACAGATTTGTTTACTTTATTAATATTGAGAGGCACAGTTTCAAACTCAGTGTTCATTTTGGTATTTTCCATTAATTATTGTTATTAAAACAATAACTATAGAGTTTTACTGAGCCAAAGTGTGAAATGGGAACTTTTCATATTAATTTACAGTTTCAAGCAGGTGTAGTTAACATTTCCTTTACAGACGTTGAAATTTATTTCACTAGAAGAAAAAGACAAATATTTTAGTCGACTAAAATAAGACTAAAATTAAAGGGGACCTAGAATGTAAACCAACATGTTCCTTGTTGTTGTTGAATAAGACAGCTTGGGTGGTCAACAGCAGCATGCCAAAAAGTCAAAGCCGTGTTTGACCTACTTTTTATGTAAATTAGAAAGTTGAAAAAGGCGAGAGAAAACCTCCTGTTCTGAGAAAGCCTTCCTTAACACGTCATAAGGGGGAGCCACGCCTCCTCAAACCTGCATGTGTCTGAGGCCTTCTGGGGAAACCAACCAATCAGCATGTCCTGGCTTAGTGGGAGGGGTCAACAGCTCTTTTCACTGAAGGCCTGAGTAAGGGGGTTTAGAATGGCCTGTATCAGGGCTCCTGGGACAGATGAAAGCCAAAAAAACTTTCTTATGCTTTTTGGAGGCTCAAAGCTCTGTTTTAGATTGTTGATTAATTGCATTCTAGGACACCTTTAAAGCAAATTGGACAACTAAAATGAAGACTAAGACTAAACTAAAATTTCTTGTCAAAATGAACACTGACGGAGCGTAATAATTTGGATATTCACACATTTCTTCCAAAACGAAGAAAAAAACAAAAAGCTTTTACAAAAGAATTTTTGTGCTTTATCCTTACCTGAGCTGTCCCAGGTTGTAGTGCCTCATCGAGCCGTCCGTAGAGCGCGTGACGCACACGGAGAAGCACGGCTGGAGCTGCCGGAGCTCCAGCAGGACCACGGCCAGGTAGTGGATGAAGAGCAGCGCGTCCACCAGGGACACGGCGTACTGGACGATGCCCTGGTAGTTCTCATCCTGCACAAATAAAAACATTTCAACAACACAGTCGAATCTTTTGAGCTCATTCACTGTAGGAATGTTTTAAATGAAAGAATATTCATGATGAACCCTCAGGGAGGTTAAACATGTAAGACTAGATCTGGAGCTGATAGATTTTGAAGACTGAAGCCTTTTAGACCTTTAGTTTGTGTGTTTATCTCAAACATTCTGAAAGAAGCATCAACAGGGATTTTAAATTATAACTCACACACTTAACACACACCACTGGGGCAGCCAGAGAGCTGTGTTTCGGTTGTGTTTTTGATTTAGCTTAGCTGCTCGAGGCATTAAAAATAAACATGTCTGCAGCGTACAAGACCTCTCACACTTGTGTGTCTAAAGTCCCTCGTGTCTAGATTTATGCTTTTATTTTTAGTTACTCTCTGAGCTTACAGTACCGGCAGTAATAGCTCTCGTATTTCATGCCTGGGATTCCTTCTCCTCACAAACCTTAGCGTCGAGTATCCGGACACTGTAGAAGAGCCAGTAGGAGACAACAAAGATGAACACCAGCACTGCAAGTAGGACCCGGAGAACAAAGACACGTGGGAGTCCCGCCCGCGCCGGTCTGAAGAAGAGCGCCCAGACGGCCAGCAGTAGGATGAGCAGCTTGAAGGCCACAGAGATGTAAAGGCCCTCGCAGGCCGTCCCGCAGCTCTGCAGCTTCTCTGGCCACAAGATGTGTGGCAGCACCAGGAAGGCCAGTGGCGTGAGGAACACCAGCAGGCCGAGGATCACAGCGATGGTCCTGGTGAGGTACAGGCGACAGTTCAGCCCCACACTGTCCTCAAGGTCCTTGGTGATGCGTACAATGTCCTCCTGAGAGAGGCTGTGCTCTGATGTGCCGGTGACGGCTGTGGTGGTCTCGCCCCAGTTGTCATCCTGAGAAGAAGAAATCAGAATTAAAGTTTGTAATGCTAGCAAAACGCTAACAAGAAGTTGTGTTTCCACCCTAGTGAAGGTGGATGATTGACTAGAGCAGGGGTTCCCAAAATTTTTCCTTTGAGGACCCCCTTAACTGTGTCCGAGACAAGTCAGGACCCCCAAACCCAACTCGTACATGCATAAACAAATTAAATGTGATGATTTACAAACTTTCCACAGACATACATATTTATAACTTTTATATGGTCTGATTATACTGTAGGGTGTGTTATTGGGATTTTATAAATGTAATTTTTACAAATAAAATCTTGTTAACCTCACAACCTCAGAAAAGACAAAATTGTGGGGACCCCCTGCAATCTTGTGGGGACCCCCTTGGGGGTCCCGACCCCCAATTTGGGAACCCCTGGACTAGAGGACCACCAGGTGTGAAAATAAGGTTGTTCCTTCCTAACATGCCCAACCCCCTTAAAATCTGTTGATACTGACAAAGGCAAATGGCCCAAACATTGGTCCAGTTAGGTTTTCTTATATGGAGCTGTGTTAGCCTAGAAATCTAGACAAATCATGGCAGTAGCTAAAGATCTTGCTCTGCAGGTTAGTCTAGCCACGCTCCATTGTAGCCTCAGCAGGTCTTCCATTGGTCCGGCTAATTGTAGGCTGAGCCAATCACAACGTTTGATGTTTGTAGAGAGACGCTGGGCGAGTTTAGCACCATTAAAGCATTTTTTTTTTGTGATGACAGCAGAGCTGCAAAGGAGCAAAACTACAAAGATGGCGGCAGCTCAGAAACAGCATTTATTTCAAACGGCTTTCAACGACTTGGGCTTTTCTTTGAGACATGAGCAGATAGAGGTACTTCCTCTACTACTTCTTCTTCGATGGCGTATGGCGGACTGCCCCATTGACTGATTTCTGCCGCTATTGAGTACGTCATGTTTTTCGTTGTCCAATAGTGTGCGGAGACAGTTTGATAGACAACCGTAGATTCTGCCCTACGACTGAGCTCTGTCTATGGGTCATGGTCAGACTATATATTCACATATATATAGGATGACTTGCCAGGCTAGGAGTGTATTGTACTTTTAGGAGATTTATTAGAAAATGCTTTGGGTGCAAAGCCAAGGTTGGTAATAACATTAAGACTGGAGAGTATTAAACTAAAAAAAAGTAGATATATAGAAAAGTGTGTTCTTCTGACATAAAAACATGCATTTAGACATATTTGATGGTCTGCGGACCGATGCAGGTTTAGACACAAATATGGCGGGAGTGACCAGAACAAACTGCTGGGGCTGAATCATAAAAGGGTCCTGGGCATGGCTATAGTTACACTTTCATTAAGATAAAGACCCGACACATGTCAGACAGACTGACTTGTTCAATAAAAATCAAGCACAAACACAATAGAAGACAGAATATTCTCACATACAAAACTTAGACACTTGGTAAGTTTTACACAAATGTGGTTCCTTCCAGTTACATTCAAATGTAATCATGTACACGTTTAAAAAATTTCCTTTTTTTTTTTTAATTCTGAAATTTTTCTGAAATGGCTACAAGCCAGGTTATTTCCAAGCTTGAGAGAAAGCAAAGGAAGTGGAAAAAGTAAACAGAGCTCACTGCCAACTGGGCTATTTGCTGATGTTTGGGTCTGGCTGCATCCGCAGATAAAAAGCGTCAGCAGTGTCGGAGCAGAGTTATAAAAACAAGGATAAGGACTCTTTACATGGTATTCACAACACTGTTAACGTGGCCCTGAGAGCCACCAACAAAAAGCAGGAAAACGACGATGATCTGAATCTGAAACAACACATATGAGTGAAACAGAAGATCGTATCGGGATAGAGCTGATGCATCACAAACCCTTAGAGCTGAGGGGGTTGGGAGGAGGAGGATGGAACGTCGAGGGAATCTGACTGGCCTCAGGGTTAAAGCAGAACAATGGAAGTATGATGAGACCAACAGAACCAAAAGAATTGACTTTACATCCTCAGAATCGTACTCAGATTCAGTCCTCGCCTTTTTCACCAAACCAGAAGTCATTTAAACGATCTTTCATGGCTCCATTTAACCTCAACTGGATAAAAAAATGCTCAATTTCACTCTAGCGTTTGGTTCTCTCCAGTCACGCATCGATGACCTCATCAGACGCAGGATGGTGGTTTGGTGTCTCAGTGATGAAATCAATTTTATTTTTTTCATAAAAAAAATACAAATCCAATTAGTTTGTGGGAATGATTTTAAATTATTAAAACTATGAAGTTCTGATTAGATGAAATACGTTTAAAAAAAGTCTTAATGTATCTCATTAATGTGCTTATTTGGATGCGTTTGTGCACAGCACTTACGGTTATCGCTAAACTGGCAATAAATAAACCTACTGGTACACGCTAAACAGCCCAAGTAACAAAAAACGAGTTTTTGAATAAAACACTCAAACTCTGAGTGAATAAAACTTGCAGTAAAAAGTTAATAATAAAAAAATCGAAGTAAAGACAGAATGTATATGTTTACGATGTTTAATAATAATTATTGTGATTTTTTTTCCCTTTTCTGCTCACATCAAATTTTAAATATTTATGCAAATTGATGCATTTTTTGTCTTTTATTAAAGTAACACTTCGCAATTTTTACACCTTAAAATTATGCTTTTTTGTAAAGTTTTGGCATCATACTATCATCTATTATGTTCATTTTCATACCTGTGTTAGTGTTGGGGGGTCCCATGTCTGTTCACCGCACTATACAGTTTTTGAGCTCCGGGTCACTACCGGAAGTTCTGACTGGGTGTTGCTTTACGGCAGTATATGGCAAGCCAAAGGGATTAAAAAAGCACGCGTTCTAAACGCGCATTATGTCCGCCAAAATGCGCATCTTGAACGTGCGTTTTGACGCCATAGGGGGCAAAAACTTGCGTGTTCTAAAAGCGAGAATTATGTTCGCCAAAACGCGCATCTTGAACGAGCGTTTTGGCGGACATAATGCCAGTTTAGAACACGCAATTTTTTTTATCCCTTTGGCTTGCCATAATTGTATAACGTAGATTCGCTGTAGCAGCGGCAGATTCACCAAAGAAAGCTAGAAATCCCTTATCAGAGGAATATAGGAAAAGAAAAAGAGAAAGCGATAAAGCAAGAGCAAAGACCAGAGTTATTATTGGGCCATCTTTTGATCGCTGGAGAGCTCTTTTAGAAAGAACGGCATGAACTACGGACTCTAACCTAGCTGTACTGCTAATGGCTAGGTAAGTAATAAATGATTTCACCGAGGTTATTGTGTTTGGTCTGGCATAAAGTTGTTATACAGTCCTGATAAAACTACTGTATTTATTCAATGTGTGGAGGTGGAAAAGTTTGTTTTCTTTGTTTTGCCTGACATTAGGAATGTAAACATGCCTCTTATGCCCGAGAGAGAGATTTGATTTTATGACAGTGACGTTACGCAGCAAGCCTTGAGAGGGCGACAAAGAGCATATATCCGCAAAGTTAAGGAATGGGGCTTTAAAGGGTGTGGCTTTTTCATTTACACCTTTTAGTATTTTATGTTGAACAATCCAGTTTCTCTTTCTGGCACTGAGCAAAATACAAAGCAACAGAATGTTTTTATTTTTGTTACGTGTCAGTTTTGGTGTTTATTGACTGATTTAGTTGTTAATTTAGTTATTTTGAGTTTTGTAAATATCACGTTGACAGTGAAAGCTTGTCCTTCTACAGTACAAATGTGCAGAAACAAAAATAAACATTAAAACGTGTTCTATACTGTATTTAGAACTTGTAGAGAATCATTCAAAGCTGCTGACATGTTAACTGTTTACTTGTTGGTGTAGTTTCCAGCCACAGGCTCTTTGATGAAGTCCAACGCTGTAATCCACCCAAGGTCCATCTGACCTTTGACACCAGGCTGTAAATATTCATGTCACCATCTGCGTTTCTCCGGACAGAGCCAAACGTCTCCACTGATCTGTCTCACGAGGACTAAACTAGACTTTGGAATGCAGGTTCAAAGTGTCGGAGAGCACATGCCGCCACATTCCTGTGAGCTAAATGACATTGGGCATTTTAAGGGCGGTCAAAGTGTTAGTTATTCATGGAAGCAAATAATCCTAAACAAGCTTTTATGGAAGGGAAATAACAGAAAACTTGGAATGATTTAGCAGATGTGAAGAGATTAAGTGTACCTGACAAAGCACAGTGAAGAACTTATTAAGAAACGCATAAATAATTTGTGCTTCAGTCCAGCCAAATGAAGTGGAGGCTGTTTGTGGAGCCAAACAAAGAAAGCCTCTTCGTAAATAATGAGAGAAAGGGACTGAAGAGCCCTCGGCTTCTCCGCAGAGAGGTCTGCAACAGGCGTTCTATTTGCATGAAGCAATTATCCCCTACGGAGATCTAAAGTAAGCAAAGCCTCATTATGTTCTGCTTGTGTTCGTAGAGTTAAACACTCTACAAAAGAAAGGGATTCATGCCTCGATTTCATAGAGAGCAACAAATAATCAAGGGCTGAACCGGGTGGGGCAAAATATTATCGTCCTTCTTCCTGCAAGTTCGCACTGCTACTAAATATCGATGCTCAGCTGTAGCTACTTCATGGCTCCAATAGAGGGCGCTGAATGCATAACAAGAAGTTTGTTTTTTTAACTTTAATCTGGGTGCCTTAGCTTGATTAGGTGTAGGCAAGCTTGGTTTGACTTAAGTTGGACTATGGCAATAATTCTGTTTTCTCTTGCCGCATGTAAACCCGCCAAGTGAATTCCAATAGGACTTCACAGAAGCGTGACGTTTACGTCTCAGTAGGGCAGTAAGGTGGTAGAGGAGATCAATACTAGCCATGTAGCAGTGAGTGAAAGATAGCTAAATTTAGAGTTATCAAATACCGTCAGAAACAAATAGCTTACCTACGAATTAGGGCTGGGCGATATGTCCTAAAGTCAATATCATGGTATATTGAGGAGTTCACCTCGATAACGATAAATGTACGATAACTACATGTATGCGCAAAAACAAAAGATGTCCACTAGATGGGGCTGTATTACGTTGAGTCACGTTGTCATGTGACTCGAGGTGGTACAGCTTCTTAAAGGGACATGAACGTCGCCAACCTACACACATCTTTTCATTTTTTTATTACTAAACTTACTGACATGGGGAAAAACTATATCGATAAGAGTCAGAAATTTTGATAACGATAAATTTTCAATTTATTGCCCAGCCCTACTATGAATAGGTTTTGTCTTGGAAGCATTTCCTGATAGGCATGTGTATTAGCAACAATCAGGAGATTCGATATATATCACAATACAGGGGAGACGATACAATATATTGCAATAATAGCCAGATGATATTTGCATTTTTAAAACTGAATATAATTGGAAAACTCAAGCCAGACGCTTCCAAGACACATCCAGTGTTATTGCGAGATCTCGTTCCGTCAGAATGAAGGCGGTAAAAACTGCTGCCACCTAGCAGTTGGAGTTTGAATTGCACCACACAAAATAAATACAGTAAATGTTTGCATGTAAATTCTCAATACAAATTTGACACTGCTTATAAATATGACCAGTATGCCTCATTCCTGTGCAGAAGTGCATGTTTTTCAATTTACAAAATAAAAGCATGCTTAAGAAGCCAAATGTGACTAAATAATTTTAATAATAATTACTTTTCGTAAATTATTTACCCAATTATCTATACAGCCATAACCTATACAAAGCATATATAATAGCACAAAATACAATTGTGAAATATTTTAGTTTTTTTACACAAATGTTTCACTCAGAGTAAATAAAGAGCTTTGTGTGATGTGGAGCTCAGAGCCATACTGCTGCTGACAGATTCTCAAGTATTAATCCTGTCTGGTGAAGGTGAACGCTCTGTGTTTGTGTGCCGGAGAAAGGAAATCAATGGGCGTTAGGTGTAAGGAAGAGTGCTTTTCCAACCACAGAGAACCTCGACAACACCTGGGGGTGGGGAGATGAATCACAACATTTCAGGCGTCGTAGCGGAGATACGGTCATTACTCACTGGCCTTGTTTCCAACAGCTGAATACACACTACTTACAACACTCGAGAACTCCATCCTTGCTGTGAAGAGATTTTTTAATACCTCTTTCTGCTTTAACAGACCATGAGTGATGGGTAAATCAGAAATATAATAGCGTGAATACCACATATACAGGACTGTGTTCCGTATTAATTTGGAAAATCTTAAAAGCCGGTACGTTCATTTTCCTGCTTATATTTTTGTTTTTTCGTTGTTGGATCCCTACCTGGGCTTCCCCCTGCCAGCAACACTAAAAATAGACTTTAGTGACCCATATTTTCTCATGGGATTAACCAATCACCACAGGCGGACTTGGTTCAAGTCCAGCAGCCTTCGCAGCAAGTCTGGAGCCATTCATCACATGGAAATAAGTGAAACAAGAGCACAGCGGTGAGGAGACGGAGAACAAAGAGGTACAAGGAAAGGGCAGAAATGTCCAATAACAAGACAACTAATTAAAGAGAGGGGAGTGATTGATCCAGAGAGAGGACAGAAAGATCCTCCAGAATGTATCATGAAAACACAGCTGGAATCTTAGAGGGAGTCAGATCTGTTTGTCCTACATTTACAGTGATTTACTTGAACCAGAGAGGGTTTTATAAGCATTTTATGAGCCATGGGAGGAACTGGAAGGTGAAGGCTTGAGTAATGGAAACATCTAAATTGGTAAACTCACGTGGTGAAGAAGTAGATGAAGGTAAACTCTGACTGAATTGTTCCATTAGAGAAACAAACCTTGATTTAAAAATGGTTCCGTTATTGGGTCAAAGTAAGAGTCTACACTATGCTCCCATGTCTCTGCCCCTTTCACTGGAATGCAACGTAATAAATAAATAAATGAGGAAAGAAAAAACTTTCACTCCAGATTCAGATTAATTCATTTTTGTTGTTCAACAACACGTAAGGGTCAAAGTTCATGAGTCTCACAGCCTCAGGGAAGAAGCTGTTCCTTATCTTTGTTTCCCGGCTTTGAGGCATCTTAATCCTGTGCCTGAAGGGAGGAGGGTGAACAGATCATAAGGCTGAATGGATCCGAGAGCTCAAAGAGGCAACAAACTTGACTCTCACAAACAGCATTGCGTTGATGATCCAGATCCATAGATTCAGCCAACCAAGCTGGTGAAGACCTATAATTTGATGATTTTGGCCCTCACCTTGAAAGGTTTGAACACCCCTGGTCTAGGGCTTGCTGTGATTGTGGGAGTACAGTCATGGCCAAAAGTTTTGAGAATGAAACAAATATGGGAAATTGGAAAAGTTGCCGCTTAAGTTTTTATAATAGCAATTTGCATATACTCCAGAATGTTATGAAGAGTGATCAGATGAATTGCATAGTCCTTTACCATGAAGGCCTAAATCAACAATTTATAGGATCATCAAGAACTTCAAAGAAAGAGGTTCAATTGTTGTTAAGAAGGCTTCAGGGCGTCCAAGAAAGTCCAGCAAGTGCCAGGATCGTCTCCTAACGAGGATTCAGCTGCGGCATCGGAGTGCCACCAGTGCAGAACTTGCTCGGGAATGGCAGCAGGCCTGTGTGAGCGCATCTGCACGCACAGTGAGACTTTTGGAAGATGGCCTGGTGTCAAGAAGGGCAGCAAAGAAGCCACTTCTCTCCAATAAAAACATCAGGGACAGATTGCTCTTCTGCAAAAATGGCAAATGGACTGCTGAGGACTGGGGCAAAGTCATATTCTCCAATGAAGCCCCTTTCCCGATTGTTTGGGGCATCTGGAAAAAGGCTTGTCTGGAGAAGAAAAGGTGAGTGCTACCATCAGTCCCGTGTCATGCCAACAGTAAAGCATCCTGAGACCATTCTTATATGGGGATGCTTCTCATCCCAGGGAGTGGGTTCACTCACAATGTTGCCCAAAATCACAGCCATGAATAAAGAATGGTACCAAAACACCCTCCGACAGCAACTTCTTCCAACAATCCAACAACAGTTTGGTGAAGAACAATGCATTTTCCAGCACGATGGAGCACCGTGCCATAAGGTAAAAGTGATAACTCAGTGGCTCGGGGACCAAAACGTTGAAATTTTGGGTCCATGGCCTGGAAACTCCCCAGATCTTAATCCCATTGAGAACTTGTGGTCAATCCTCAAGAGGCGGGTGGACAAACAAAAACCCACCAATTCTGACAAACTCCAAGAAGTGATGATGAAAGAATGGGTTGATAGCAGTCAGGATTTGGCCCAGAAGTTGATTGAGGGCATGCCCAGTCGAAATGCAGAGGTCCTGAAAAAGAAGGGCCAACACTGCAAATACTGCCTCTTTGCATAAATGTCATGTAATTGTTGATGAAAGCCTTTGAAACATATGAAGTGCTTGTAATTATATTTCAGTACATCACAGAAACAACTGAAACAAAGATTTAAAAGCAGTTTAGCGGCAAACTTTGTGAAAACTAATATTTGTGTCACTGTACATGGAAGAATCGTTGTGGGAACTTGCTGCTGATGCATATGGTTGCAAACATGGAGAGTATCTCAGAGACATGGAAAATAACAAGGAGGTCTTTTTTAGCAAGTACTCGAGTAGTGACACAATGATTTCCTTCAAACTGATAGTTGTCCAAATTTGATGCAATCCATTCAGATTTTAATGGGTTGTGTAGAGTGGAACATGGTGAGAAGGGGGGCCTAAGCAATGATAAAACTGTAGCCTTCAAGCTTACTAATAACCTAGACCCTGAACTACATTCCTTTCCAAAGATAACAGAAAAGCTTTGCCTAAAACAAAAGTTTCTCAAAAATCCCTTCATCTAAGTCTACAGATAGCACCAGAAAGCACATCCCAAGCTCTCAGCTGTAAATGTTCTTTCTTTTGTCTCCACTGAGGTATGAATAACAGTTATTGTCTCACAAAGTAATCAACTGTTCACTAAAAGCGTATTTTCGGTTGCGCAGCTCTAAGTGGAGACAAACTAAGCCCCCCCTTGCCTTTGTGCAAGAACAAGTGCACTCCACTCCCTCCTGGGAGAAAGGCAAGGGGTGTGTGTGTTTGTGGCAAAACAGCAACAAGCATTCCCAAAGAGCTCTTCACAACCTTTTAAACATGGTGTGGACAATGGGTATGACTGCCAAGAGCCTGTCAGAACAAGAAAGGAAAGTGAGGAAAGACAACAGAGGACGGACAGTTGTGCAGAACTCAAGGCAACAACGAAAAAAGCCTTTGGCTTCCAGTGGGTTTTCCTAATAAACCACAACAATAAACCGCTAACATGAAGCTAGTAACACTGATAATATTGATGCAACTGGTCTCAAACAAAATGTTGGGTTCTAGAATAAATACAAATTAAATTGAAAAGTCCAACCTGTTAATCCCGGGTTCAAAGGTGCTCTACCTCAATCTGAACTAGCTTGATGTGTAGCGAACAAGTCCAACCCAGATGTTGCAGGCGCTAAAGGATCTTAACCCCAATTTCCCAGTACCAGGAACTACCCCAACCCGGGATCTGTGTCCCAACGAACTACAGCTGCTCTGTCAGATCAGTGGTTTAAACGCCAGACTTCATCATTCAAGAGTTTTGCCAAGACTATAAACACAAATGAAGAAATACTTAAATCCAGATCCCAGAATTGCAAACACTTATCTGGTTGTGTAAAAGACCAGGGAAATGATGAGTATCAAGAGCAAAAATGCAAGTCTGAGCTCAGTTTTTACTGTGAGATTTATGGCCCATTTCATTAAGGGAGTGTTTACAGCCTTAGTTCTGTATAATAATCAACCAAGAATACCTAAAGCTTTCCTCTAATGAAGATTCTTGTTCCTGGGATCTGTTAGCAATAGATTCAAACATTATGTAGACTAGCTTATAACAAATTAATATACTGTATATTAAAATATCGTGTTCTTTTTTTGTCCACATCATGATAAATATTGCAAATTTTTCAACATAAAATTATGTAATTTTAAGATTAGCCAAAAATAGTTACAAGCTAATAAGTGGCTTCAAATAAAAAATAATGTGCCTCTTTTAACTGTGAGAAAAACATAATCAAGAGCATTTTGGTTATATTTTAAGTGACGACTTCTTAACATGTTTACTCACTGAGTCGGAAAATACAGACAAAAACACAAAAGGACACAAATAAGAGCCTCAAGTGATGCGCAGAGCACTGTTCATTTTAACACTTTCCATTAGGATGGGGCGATAGAACGATAGCGTAATATATTTCGAGATAACCTTTCCTCAATAGACATATGAGTACAGGTCAATTGTACTATGATATAAAGAACAGACGAACATCCAATCATATTAAAAGTTGCTCCGAGCTGGACCAATCATGTGGCTGGAATAAAGTCACACAGCAGGCCGCTGCGCTGCTAACGGCTAATGCTTATGTAGCTTTAGCCTCTTACTGCAGGTAACAGGTAGGACATGGCCGATAAAAGTAGAAATAAATGAGTGCCCAGAAAGGGAAAGAAAAAGATAGTAGACACTGCAAATGACATTGTTGACACTAAGAGACTGAACAGTTTAGTTGTGTGGACGTATTTTAGCTAGTTAATGTAGCTACATAGTGATCAAGCAGCATTTTTGGAATTAATTCTACCAGAAATTGATCGTCAATAGGTTTCGCCTCAAAGCTGCTTCCTTTCTGTTTGAGTCTAAATTATCCAGAGTTCGTATTTTAGGGAGCGAGCAGTTCTGCAGGTGGCAGAGTAGATCCGTTTAGTGATGATTAAACATGGATCCACTGTGATTCAACCAGGAAGTGAATATACGTTAAAGTGTTTTACATGGAGAAATATCCCTGGCTGGGGAGTATTTTATGACGTCTGTCGTACACCGCTGGTGTACTTTTCTAAACACCACATGAGCATGACATCATTTGGAAGGAAATACTAAATAAAAGCGTGCTTGCAAAGCAGATTGTGATGAAATGATTTGCTAAAGGCTGGTAGAAGGTCAGTTATGGTCAGAAGAGAGTCTGCACCAGTATTATCTTACCACATCACCTGCATTCACAAACAACTCATTTCAAAACCACACACATAAGCCGAGTCCTGTATATGCCTGGGTGTACACCCTAGCTCATGCAAATGATTGTATTAGGCATTAAAGCATCTCTGATCTGTTGTCTGCAGAATTTTCTGACGCTGTCTAATGCCGTCTCTGCAGCATTAGTTCTGGGGAGTCAGGGAGCACGTTAGATCAACTCACCCTTACCTGACTAGTTTTAGATCCAGGTCCACAGCTGGTCAGTGGAGGTGAATTAGTATTGGAGTCTTCTTCTATGGTAGTGATGACCGTTATCTCATCTACATCCTCCAGCACCTGCAGAACTTCGCCCCCCACCTCCATCTTTTCTGCCCACCTTCTTAACTTGACCTCAGTCTGGCTCACACAAACATCCCGTCTGAGCTAAGACACTTCTTTCCTTCTCATGATCCATCCCGGAGAGTCCGTCTGACTGTGTGACCTCACGATTCCCCTTATCCACGCTCTGGTCTCTTGCTTTATATAGAAACGTCTCCCATCATGCCTCGGGAGGCTTTGTATGGAACTGCACGCTCACTTGGCACATAATGTGAGGGGTTTTATGAAGGAGGACATGAAGCGAGGGAGCGCTGAGGGAAGAAGGGGAGTTGGGAAAGGAGGGAGAGAGCAGCCAATCACATGGGACTGGCCTGACAGCGACTGGAGCTGAAAGGAGGGATGAAAGGATTGATGAAGACGATGACCAGAGGAGCAGAACTATTATAAATCTGAATTTAGTGAGCAGATTTACTGTTAAAATGTGTTTCTCTAATTCTAATCCTTGTTTTTAAACTCCTTCCTTTTTCCTCCCTTCAAGGAATCCTCCTTCCTTCATCCCTCTCTCTGCTCGTCTGTTGCCTCAGCACCACTCTCCATCCATTGCTTCTGACTCAGTGAGCATTGTGATGTCACCAAGCTGCCACTGGCATGACCTCATGTGTGTTTGTGTACGCGTGCATGTAGAAGCTACATGCCAGCAGCATGTTCTAAAGACCAGGTCATGTTTAAGCCTAAAGATGCACTGATTCAGGTTCTGAGGGTTGATACCAATGGTCAATTTTTTTAAAACAGGCCAGACCTGCCGATACCGATTTTGCTCAAGGCCAATTTATCTCAAATAGTTATAATTACCAGAATACTTTTAAAAAATCTGATTAACTTCAAAATTATGATGCTATAAGTAAATAGATTTGTTATTTCTAGCATGAATTAGCTCTTAGCGATGGTGAGTTCAAGGATTGGAAAAAATGTCAGATCTTTCTTTTTTGGGGGTTTGATTTTAGTGCTTGGCTAAAGCATTTAATTTAGTATTTTACAAATTAATACGATTTTTATGGGCTCTGTTAGAAAAAGGTCCATTAAAGGTACAGATAGCGGGAACAGCAGCTAGCTGTAGCACTTCTGGTGAAGCTTTGAGCACTTACTTCCAGAATGTCAAAATATTTTGGCCAAAACAACCAATGAGTTTTAAACTCATGGAGGAATGAATGTTCAGAAAAACGCTCTGAAAATGTTAGAAACTGTTTTATTATGTCTCACTGCTTCTACTGTGACTAGCTGTTGGCTCTTCAATCCTTTTCAAAACTAATCTCCGTTTTGCCCAGCTGAGGTTGTTCAAAGGGCCATCTACAACTGGTGAGATATTATTTGTAGCATCTCTACAGAAACCTACTTTAAAAGATCAGAACTAACACTTTAATCTTTTTTTGTTCTGATCTTAAATATTTTTATTCAATGTCAGTTTATTTCAAAATAAAATAAAAACCCAGTGAAAAGCTGAAGGGGGTTTATATCCAGTTACACTTTGAATTTGTTTTTTCAAAAATCCAACAAAAAGTTTTTAAAAATTTAACATTTTAAACTGAGAGAAGGTGAGTTTTTCAAAATAAAAGCATGTTTTCCTTAAGCAGTATAAGTAAATAACAGTCAAGACTTTTATTTGGGAAAGTTATGGTACTTTTCACAATCCAAATCACCAGAAAATGGTCAAGTACATTGATTTTTATCAATATTTATTGATAGAAGGAAAGATTTCCTGATGAGCAAATCTGCACCACTGATGAGGTCTAATTCGTCACTGCGGAACCAGAATAAAACAAGTTTCTTCTATATAAAGCAAAACAAAAAAATTATAGAAAAGTTACAAAATTTTAATTGGAAAAAACTTCCAAAATATGACTCATAGAAAAAAATCTATTTAATCCCCAGACATGTTTTATTGAAGCACAGCTAGAAAACAAAGTACACAAAACTTCTGAGCAGCTTATGAACAGAAGCCAGAAATCAAGCAGCAACTGTTAGCGCTAACATCAAATCTCCATCTCTGTGAAGAGAAGCAAAGATCAGAGCAGAGATTCTGTCTAACAGGAAGCTGAAGCAGGAAGCACTCACCAGGAAGAATGGATCCCAGACATGAACACAAGCTCTCTTCCTCCTCCAAGAACTCGCCATGGCTACCTCTGTGCCAGCCCTCCCTTAGACCTCCAAACGACAGCGTTACCAAACTACTGAGGAATATTCGCACCAAACTCTCTAAAAACAGCATTCAGCTCTAGATGGCAAACAGCTGAGACACCAAAGCAGCTGAGTTTAATCGGGTTCAATGAACCGGGCCGCAGGACGGTTGGGACGATGATGAAACGGAGAAAGGAGGAGGGATGTCATTTGGGAAGGTTTGACTTAAACAACAAACTCTTTTAACTTACAAAACTAGAATGGAAGTCTGCTTTTTTTGTAGCTTTGCAACAACTTGGTACAAAACCATCTCTAGAATCACTGCTTTTAGTTTGGCCGTGAGCTGTAAAGGTGACGCAATCCAATGCATCCAATGCAAAGCAAACAAGTTCAAGCGCATTTCAAGCCAAATTGCCTCCCGCTGATGGTTTGCAATGTTCTCACAACCCAAGCGCATGTATGTACTTTACAGATCCCAAGAGCAAAATCTTACAAGATTCAAACAATACAAGGTTTTTCTTTTTGGAATACCGATCTAAAAACACACCCTCTTACTAGAGCAACACCTCATAAGCTACAAAACTCCTGCAATGGCTCGAGCTACCCTGATTCACCTCTCACTATATTCAGTCAACACAGCAATAATCGACCCAGTTACACAAACCACTCAGAGTCAGTCCATCGATACAGTCGATGTGTCTGCTATACTCACTTCCATTCCCACGGACATCCAGCCAGCAGCTTGGAGCACATGTGGACCAGCCACACACGAGTCATACCACACTGAAGTGTCGGCTCCTGAAGAAGCTGTTTGAGTCTCAGTTTCAACACATTAGCATTCGGCCTGGAGGTCTGGACTGGTTCCTGGAAGTGAAGCAACTTACTTAAAGAGTTCTGTTCAAACAAATCGTTGAACCTTGATAAAATCAGCTGTTTTACCCATAAGCTTCAGACCAGGAGGTCCGCAGTTCCCAATTAGTCATGACATTCAGACTGCCCATTAGAGTCCGGGTCTTTGATTTAGGCTAAATCTGCCTGTTGACCTCTTAAGACCTGCAGTGGGATCTCGATATAGTCCTAAAAGTTGTAAGGTGGTGTCTCCATGGATCAAACTCACCAACATCTCACAGATGTTTAATTGGACTGAAATCTAAAGGTGAAACAACTTTTTTTATAAGGTGGTATAAAGCATTTTTTATGTATTATTCACCTAAAAAGACACAACCACCATCCATATACCTGTTTCTTAGCAGTGGTGGTTAAACTGGCAGCATTGTAAAAAGCACAACACTCTCCTTGTACAGTCTAGCATCCACAGCCATCATGGGCCTCAGCTGCCCATGACCCTTACATTTTTCTTCCTTGGACTCTGTTTTGTAGGATTTGATGACTGTAAATCTAGAATGTCCCATAAGCTTTGCTTTTGAAGACATTTTTACAATGACATCACATTGTGACACTGCACATAAAGAGATATCCAACTGTTGCTATCACACGTAAGCTAGGAGGAAAAGCCACCACAAACATCTTTAGAGGCCGCAGAGAGGGCCTCACGGTGGCTGTGGATCTGTAGGGGGGATCCATGGAATAACAGGCCACTTGGACACAATTCGGGGACTGATCACCCCTGGCTGGGTCTGGAAGATTAAAGACCCGAAACACCTTATGACCCCAGGTTCTTCACTGATGACGTGTCCAAGTAGCACCAGCAGGTGTATTCAAATTCTGGGGGTCTGAAAAGTTCTAGAGATGTTCCAGATGAAACAAACATGAATGTTTACAACATTTGCTTCACCATTCTTGGCCAGTTTCCACCCAATCAGCCCCTGATCTAGCATTGAACTCTAGACAGACAGGAGCCGAAGAGACAGGATTTTGCTTGCATGTTGCTCTAGCCACGCTCCATTGTAGCCTCAGCAGGTCTACCACTGGCCTGGGCAGTATTGTGTTATGCTAGTCACAGCGCTCTATCAGTTTGGTGGGTGGGATGATGCGACAGAGCGGAACAACTAAGATGGCAGCGGCTCCTTTGAAACGGCTTTGGCATCAAATTTGAACTATTTAGACTTGGGGTTTTCTTTGAGTCAAGAGCAGATAGAGGTACTTAAGTCCTTTATTTAGAAAAAGGGTGTATTAGTGTCTTCTTCAACAGTGTATGGTGGACTGCACCGCTGACTGACATCCGTAGCGGTGAGTATGTCACGTTCGTTGTCCAACAGCATGTAGAGACAGTTTGAAAGACAACCGTAGATTCTGCCCCACGACTGAGATCTGTCTATGGGTGTAGGCCAGACTTTATATTCACATATATAGGATGGCTTACCAGGCCCCACCTGATCAGCAAATAAAACTATTAAGACACCTTCTTCTTGTATTTTGTTACGATTTAGAACCAGCAATGACGTGTTGAAGTCAATCTGCCTCTGCAGCTCAGAATAGCATCAGGGGAAGGTAGTCACAGGGCTGAAATGGTCAATGTGTGTAAGACTGTCATTGTGGTTTAAAAGTGCTAATAAAAGCTCCTCCGTACCTCGAATGCATCAAGATAAGCGTCTTTAATATCAATGCCAACACATTTCACCCTCTCCAGATCCAGTCCCTTGCATTTTTTAGCTGTTTAGCCATCATCTTACTGGGCTGAAACTGTTGAAAAGTAGTTGCTGACTTAAAAAGTCCAGGAAAATGCATACATTTTCTACAATAAATGTAGAATATGCAAATAAATTGCAACATTTGCGAGAATGTTGTGCAAATTTGCTTAGTGCAGTTTGGTCAGTGTCTTTATTTTGTCTCAATTTGTTCACAATTTATCCTCATTCTGTTCATATTTTTGAAAATTTAAATTTTTGCGTATTAAAAGCTCTAAAATGTCTATTTTAGCTGTCATGCTTTCTGACACGTTCCCATCGTAAAAACAACCCTCCTTTTAATCTGGATCCTGCGGCGAGGCATCACAGACACAGCCATGGGAAACTTCTCTGCTGGATCATCAGGACATCCCTGCCTTAAGCAACGCGTTGCTTTGTCAGCCAAAGCTCTGATTAAGTCCCAGCAGTGGAGTAATGAGCACAGCTCTGCACAGTCAGACTGAAATGAGAGTGACGCATGCAGACAAAAAAAAAAAAACACACATTCTGGAGCATATGTGAGACACCAACGCAGAAACACACAGAGACACACACGAGGATTTGTGCTGAGCCTCGCTCTCAGTGGAATCAGAAGCTCTGATTACTCAGACTGAAGCCGAGCCCTCCCCTGCATGACTGCTGGCCGCGGCATGAATAAGACATGAAGACAGGAAATAGTGAAGACGGCTGTGCTGGATGGAGAATCCTGTCATGGTTAAATACGACAGACAAAAATATAAACACACATACAGAAAAGGTGGACGGATGAGTCTTCCAAAAGAAGAGGAGCATCAAGTAGGTCAGTTATTGACGTCAGCTCGTCTCTGCTTGTTAGTTGAAGATCAAAGAGTCATTTAGGAACGAAAACATCTTTAGTTGAAGGATAAGGGTCGATAATCGGAATCATTGTGAATTGATCAAAGAACAACTCGCCTCCATCGCAGGTCTGTTAGTCAAAAAACCCTCTGAGATCAGGTCTGCTCACTTAGATTAATAATTTTATCAGTTACATCAGTTTCAGTCAACTGGATCAAAGTTTTGAGGAAGATTTGCAACAAAAAGTCTAAGTAGTGCTTTTCTCCCATTCAGAATTCCCATTTATAGCAATCTTGTCCCAGATTTTCTTTCACAAACAGATGATTTGTGTGATAATGATGCTAATAAGGCACCAAGCAATAGTGGTTCACTGACAATAAAATTACAGATTTCTGAGTTTTGAAAATCAGCTATTTTTAGATTGAGAGGTTTTCATGTTCACCAGTGATTCAATAGAATCATATGGAAGAAGATTAGAGCCACTGGAAACAAAAAAAAACGTAAAGAAAAATTCTGTCTTTCTACATCCGTAGAAACCATATCTGAGGCCCTGTCCACACGTAGCTGGGTATCTCCCAAAACTAAGATATTTTTCTACGATTCAGCCTGTCATCCACACGAAAACGCAGATTTGTGCAACGAAAAAAGAATCTTTAAAAAAAAAAAAAGTGAAGTCTTGCATTTTTTCCGTTTTCTGTGTGGACAGAAATAACCAGAGTTTTAGGTTTCACATCGTCACTGTCTGCGACAAGAATGCTGACGGCCCATGTGTGACCTGTGTTTACGCTACAACATGGATGAGCTGTGCTCACGTTATCAATCGTCCTAGCGCTTTTTGATGCTTGTTGACTTTATACTCCAAAACTACATTTAAGAGCAATTCTACCTCCTTATCGGTCCACACAAACGAGCTAGGCGCCATGTTTCATGTTTTGTTGAAGTTGAGCAGGAAGATGAAATGGATAGGATTCGGGGAACTACTGCCCCCTACAGGTCTGGCATGCCTATGAATGTGCTTAACAATGCTCTTATGCAGTTACGTGTGGATGGAGTTTTTTCTAAAAACGAGGTGGTGTGGACGCTATTTTTTGGGAGAGTGGATATTCGTTTTTAAATAAACCCGGCTATGTGTGGACAAGACCTGAGAATAGTCCCTCTCAGTAGGATTATAAGCTATAATAAAAGCTGATAAAATATTGGCTTATTTTAAATTTGGGTAAATAAATGTGTTATACATGTTTTGGAATCATAAGAACCACCAACAATTCTGTTGATTTTCCATTCATTCCAAAAACAGTTCAATACTTTGTAGAGTTCGTCTTTTAGGATAACTAAAACATCTGGTCTGTTTTTAAGGTTAATATCAAAATACTTGCATTCATTTCCATTGGTTTTTTTCTTGTTTATTACCTTGAATTGCTGACAGTTTCGGGGCAGGGCGAGGCTCTGAAGATGGTGACTGTGTGATGCCAAAACTGTCAGTAATTCAAAGTAAAAAACATTGCTATGCTGTGTATTAAACAAGAAAAAAAAGAACATAACAAGCGACTTATGTTGCATCCAATGAATGATGGTTCCCAAAAATAGTCAAAAGCAGATAGAAGTAGTAGAATATGAGTTGAAGTTGTGTTCACTGTGTTCTTGCTTATTTAGCAACATTTACAGAATTCAATGAGTGATAGTTGCCATTGATATTTTGTGGGACAGAAGCTAAAATGTTTAGGAACCATTGGATTAAAAGAATCCGTATTGTCCACCATCTTACATCCCAACATTTAACTAAATCATCTTATGTTGAAAAATGGTGGAGTCACAGCTGTTCTGGTCAAATCTTGAAAATAAGATCTGACCTAATCCAGTAGAACTCGCAGTAGGACGAGTGACTCTAAACTTCTACCACATAAGATTTTACCATAATATTGTTAAAAATGACTGAATTTGATCAAATATTTTGAGTTTGCTAAAGCTGATTGGCAGTGGCGACTACCTTTAATTGGGTTGATTCCAAAAGTCAACCAGAGATCATAAAACTAATTAAATACCACGTTTAAGTCAAGGGGTAAAACATTTTTGTTGCCTTTATTTTCTACAGCTGCTGGTGTTTGATAACTCTTGTATTCCTCAAGCGCAACCTTGAGTTTCTGGTTTTAACACTCCGACTTGCACCAACACGGTGTGATTTGATCAGCCTGTGTGATATTTGATCTGCTTTTTATCTTAATCCAAGTTCCAATCAGGCAGTAGGGCTTCAAAAACAACTCACTAACCCTAACTCTAACCCCTAACCCTAACGTAAAAAGAAAGGTAGGTACTAATAAAAAGTAATAGTTATTTTTCCATAATTTAAGTCAAAAATCAGAATGTCCTACCTTATATCTCTCTTTTGCCCAATAATCAATCACATAATCCATATTTTGGTGTTTCAGTCGTCTGAGTCAGCATGATTCCTAAGAGAAGGACCTGAAGGTTGCCTTACGCTGAAAAGCAGCTGCTGTTTGGTGTTGGACTGGTCCATGTCTGAGGGGACCAATGAGAATGCCTCCTCACCTTGCACCAATTCTTATTCCTTGACTGGTCCAGTGGATCCAGTAAAACACAGAGTTTGATTCAGCCAAACTAGATAAAGTCCAACTCTATCTTCAATTGAGGCAGTTTTATGTATCCTGTTTATATTCCTCCCAAAAAACGGACCAGCCTTCCCTGGCTTTAGCTCTGATGTACCAGATGGCCTGCCTCAGCTCAGGCCCATAAACACTATTACCATTCCAACTCAATTCGACTGATAAATCTCTCCAAATCCTTTACAAATCAGACTAACCCAGTTATCTAACTTCTAGTAGTTCATGGGCACATCAGCAACACTCCAGTAAAATCCGAGCTTTCATTCTGTAAATGGACTCCTAAGTAAGAGGCTTCTGAAGTCATTTGCTGATTAAAGTTTGTGTGTTTGTAATCAGCCCTACCTGAGTCTGCTCACCCCGAACAGACGAGTCGCCCAACAACGGCTCAGCTGGCGGCGTGTTTATCGTGACGGACTTTTCTGAGCGACTGTCTTTGCTGCGGGATTTGTGGCGGTCTCGGCTTCGATCACTGAAAGACAGAAACACGTAGTAAGTAAAGGAAGTTGTTCTTCTGTTGGTGAACAGTGAAGCTAGGACCTCATTTATGGATGTTGCCAGGATGTAGCTTTGAAAGTCTCACCCACAAACAACCAAGTTTTCTTAGCAGCAAATAACTAATTACAAATAAACAAAATAAAAATGAATATTTGAACATACGGCAGCAAAGGTTACATAAAAAAAATGAAGACATGACCTGTGTGCAATCATTCTGGGTGTATTTTTATTTTCTAGTCAGGAAAATGCCCCAAAAAGGCCCTGCCCAATTTCAACTACAGGGAGGGGGTGTGGCCTAAACTGATACTGAAACCAACCACTAGGGGGAGTTGGTCCTGTTCGAAAATCAATCACTGGAGTTATCTAGGTTAAGTTAAGATGGACTCAAAAACCAAAAACTTCACTAAGTTTGTGAATTACATATTAGATTCTGATGAAACAACTATTTTCACATAAAAAGGTTTGAGTAAAGTTCCAGCACCTCTTGTCATCACACACTTTGTGCCATATCTTCTATAGCTTCAGGAAAATTACATTAAAGTGAATATATTTTCATTTTAGACCAAATTAATCTCATCATTGATGTCAAATTTTTTTTTCTGCAAAAATGGCCCTAAAAGAGAAAAGAAAGGTATAGATGTCACAACATAATTCAAAAAGACAGACAATAATTGTATGGTGTTTATAGTTATATGAGGCAGCAGCTAATTAACAAACTGTAAATTAGCTACCTTATGCTAATATGTGCTAGCAATGCTAGCATATTGCATCATCTATAACCAGAACAAAGTTTTGAACTAATCAATGATAAACATCTTTAACATCACTTACTTTCATTCATGAACACACTAAGATGATCAGGCTCATAGCGCGTCACATCTAAAATGGTCTGGGCAGAAACAGTCCATAAATGAAACTAAAGTAACTTTGCTTTGATAAATAGTCAACAAGTTATAATTCTGTATGTTCGAATGTCGACATATCACCCACCCCTAAGTCAGCGTGGTTATCATTAACAGTAACCGAACACTGATCTATTTAATTAGGGATGTTCAGACCACATTTTTTTGCTCCCGATCCGAATCCGAGTCATTTAATTTTGAGTATCTGCCGATCCGATACTTCAGCAAAGCATTAAAAAAGAAGAAATGAAGGGAAAACATGTCCAAGTTTTCCTTTAATTTTTTTAAATTATTATTTAGGTATGTCTTTTTTTCTGTATTTATGTCATTTCCTTAGTTTATCTGCCAAAAACATCACTTGTTTAGAAAGTAAATTAATAAAAAACGTGTTAATATTATGAATACATTTAAAAGTAGCTGAGATGCTCATATTTCAAATTGTTTACGTCCTCATTATGCGGCTGTGGAGTGATGCGCGTTTCCGTGATAGGGAGGCACGTGTGTTAACAACACGTTGTTTTCGTGTTGTTTGCTGGTTGAAATCACACAAAATTTTCACGCGTAAAGTATGTGTTGTTGATGCGTTGATTGCTCGTTAAAAATGTGTACTTTTCGTGTGTGAGAGTCGCACGTAATGTTGGGCGTTTGTGGCACACTTTGGGTTCCATAACTACACGGTGCCACAGCAGGCTTTCCCCGCAGCACCACAAAGCTACCAGCATGTTCAGCTCAGGTGCTGCAAAATGAGAAACTCCGACGTTTTGTTGTTGGCAATTTCTCTGTTTATTAACTTAATTTTCACTGTTGGCTGGCTCCGTGTTTTTGTTAGAGATGCCGCTGTGCACTGGGACTTAACTCAGACCGATGGTTTGCTGCAGTTTATGGAATAAAACTAGGTCAACGAAGAGTTAATAAAAATGCTCAACTATAAATCAATTAAAAATAATTAATTTAATGGATACGACCATTAAATGTATTTATTATAGTGATTGAGAAATGGGCGGGCCTATAAAAGTTTTTTCTTCTTCCCGCTCCCGTTTGATTCATGTACAATAAGAAATATCAGTGTGTTTGTGATTTAAAATGTTATTTGTTATCTCAAGTGAAATAAACTGGGGCGATGGTGGCAGAGGAGTTAAGTGGCCGCCTTGCAATCGGAGCTCAGTCTGTCGCTGTCGGTGTGTCCTTGGGCAAGACACTTAACCCACCTTGCCTGCTGGTGGTGGTCGGAGGGACCGGTGGCGCCAGTGTATGGTAGGCCCCGCCTCTGTCAGTGCGCCCCAGGGCAGCTGTAGCTACGATGTAGCTCATCCCCACCAGCGTGCGAATGTGTGTGTGAATGGGTGGATGACTGATTGTGTTGTGAAGCGCCTTGGGGGGTTGTAGAACCCTAAGAAGGCGCTATACAAATACAGGCCATTTACCATAAACTGACAGAAATTAAAATGAAATTCCAACAAGCTGCGTCCTGTTGCAGCGTCCACGGCTGACTTCCAGAGTTCACGGTCATGCCAAGTGACCGTAAGCCCTACGTGAACTTTGCCCTACATCAGCCCATCCCTCCCATTCATCCTGCCTGAATCTGAATATGTGAGCCGCAACATAAGAGCCCCATTAGCTGGACCCCCCACCCCCCAAAACCCCATCCTCCGCGTGAACGGCAGGTAACCCCATCCTCTGCCCAATATCCCCATCGCCACATGGCGCATTTCCAACTCAGCAGTTCCATTACCAGAGAGGAAAGCTTAACCACCTCAGCTAATCCCTCGTCTGTTTCCTTCCCCTCGGGCCAAAACGTAAAACAATTAGAGCAAAGCTCAGCTCAAAATGAATGAAAAGCACTGACTTAGATCTGCTACATGTTAATGTTAAATAATAAAAAAATGAGTGAGAAGTCTTGAGCGCTACTCTCTGAAACGGGAAATCCTGTCAGCGGGGGTCATGGAGGTAATTCTGTGATTGACAGCTATGGAAACACAAACATCAGACAGAGCTGCCTTGGATCGGACTGGAGGGTGTTGTCCAGCCGGCTTCCCGCCTCTATTCTTGTACTTCCTCTAAAACACGGATTTGATTTCCTGCAGAAAATCTCAACAGCGACTGTTGTTTCTGCACAAATGAGCACAGCCAGCAGGCCCCCCCAACAGACCGACATATTCTTATCTAATAAATCCAGGAGATTAGGAGCTTGATGGAAGCATTAAATGTGCTTCCACTATCATTATTACTTTAAATATTATTACCACTCTTCTAATCACTGCGGTGATGGTTATTCTAGGAGGAGACATCATCAGTCAAACGCTGGCACTGATTGGGATTATTAATTGTTGCTGTAGCCGAGGGAACGGGGAGGAGCAGCGGCGCTCGCTAAGCAGTGAGAGGACTTCAAAGTCTTCGTTTAAATCACAAGCAGCTCTGGGGGAAAGGAGAGGAAAAGGCAGCAGCTACAGAGAATCAAGCAGATCGTAGCGTTAAAACAGATATTTGACTTAAATCTGTTTGTTTAAGTCAATCAATGACAGGAAAAGAGTCTGCGCGATGAGGAAAACATGGATCCAACCAATCACAAACGTAGGCCCTGTCCACACGTAACCAGGTTTTTTAAAAAACGAATATTCGCCCTCCCAAAAAATAGTGTCCACACCATCTTGTTTTTAGAAAAAACTCCATCCACACGTAACTGCATAAGAGCATTGTTAAGCATGTTCACAGGCATGCCAGACCTGTAGGTGGCAGTAGTTCCCCCGAATCCTATCCATTTAATCTTCCTGCTCATCTTCAACAAAACATGGCACCTAGCTCGTTTGTGTGGACCGATGAGGTAGAATTGCTCTTAAAACACGAACAAGTAGCAGTAATTCTGCTTTTAAAAACAAAGAGACAAAAAGGGCTTGGACGATTGATAACGCGAGCACAGTTCTGAGGGCATTTATGTTGTAGTGTAAACTAGGGATGTAAGAAAATATCGAGGATATTTTTTCCTGCGATATTATATCGATATTCAAAAGCAGTGTATCGAATTTTGGAAGGATTTACATGCAAACATTTGTGTATTTTCTTTTCTTTTGGTGCAATTCAAACACCGACCGCTAGTTGGCAGCAGTGTGCAATAGGTTTGGTTTCCACCATTGAAATGCAAATCCCTCTATTATGGTTCAGATACCTCATGTTAAACATGTTACGTATCAGTTTGGACTGTTTATTGAATTTTCCTACAATAAATTCAGTCTAAAAAAATCGCTAATATCGTCTGGCTGAATGTATCGCAATATATCGTGATGTATCGTATCATCTCCCCTGTATCGTGATACGTATCGTATTGCCAGAATTTTACCAATACACATCCCTAGTAAACACAGGTCCCACATGGGAAACCTAAAACTCTGGTTATTTTTGTCCACACAGAAACGCTTAAAATGGAGAAAACACAAATTTTCACTTTAGCCGGAGTTTTTAAAAAGATTAATTTTTGTTGCGTAAATCCACGTGTTTGTGTGGATGACAGGCCAAATCGTAGAAAAATATCTTCCTTTTGGCAGATACCCGGCTACGTGTGAACAGGGCCTTAGTTACGCCTGACGCAACGCTTCGCTAACTTTTTTGTCTGGTGACTTCCTTGAAATGAGACATTTTCTGACAGTTTACCTCGTGGATCACTCGTCAGATTCAGTTCAACACTGTGACCAGCTACATGCTCTGGAACAGGCTGGTGATCATATAATAAAACACAACGCATTTGTATAATTGTCACAGTTTGTTTGCCATATGCTACATGTAACACAGTCGTCTAAAAGAATTATTGCAAAAGTTTTATTTATCCTACCAGTCAAGCTAAAAATCGTCAAAAGTTTCCTGTATTATTGTCTTCAATTAGTCAGTAACAGTCAGATTAGGTTGACACGATTAGATCACATCTATACCTAAGGTCACCTAAAGAGGAGATCATCTGTGCTGCCAAACTGCAAAACCATTTAAACTTCTCTCGCCCAGCTCAGGGCCATTCAAGATGGTACTGTTTGGAAACAACATCCTCTCTGCTTCATTAGCATGCAGCCAGCTGGTTGGTATTCCAACAGTGTGCTATGATTTGATTAATGGAATCTGACTTCCAATGTGAATCCCTGAAATGGGAATGGCTCTTTGGAATGGTTACAATGGAAAAAGGAGGAGACAGGGGCTGGGTGAGGGCAGAATAAAGCTGGCAATTTGGGGCAGAGTCCTGACAGTTCGGCTCGGGAAGTACCATTTCCTTCCAACACCTGAGGTTGACTGTGATCACACTCTCCACCTGACACAGAATGGAGAGGAAGCTACCAAAGAAATACAGCCAACTAGAGTGGCACGCCAGACTATCAGTGGACTCGTTTGTCCTCTCATTGGCTGGCATGAGGATCTAGACACCTGTGTGACCCAGAACCTATGTCAGTGTAGGTTATCTGAGCCAAGGCATTGGTGGACAGCCTGTCCAACACCAAATGACACCAATAAAAACCGCGGCAAAGCTGAGAGAAAGCTTATTCTATTTGTGTATTCACATGGACACACCAAAAGTTCTTATAACGTTTATTTGATCAACTTTTGAACTAGTTGGTCAATTGGTGGTAAAATCTTTTATATCATAAAGATAACGATGTACAGCCTTTAGAAAGAATGAAACTGAACCTGGAGGATGTACGTTTGATAATCCTCTAGGAATTCTGGGCAGTTACTGACAGGTCATGTACATCTTTAGGTGAAAGTGTGTGAACTAAAAGAATGTCTTAGCTTTGAGGTAACAATTCTCAAAATTTCATTTAAACAAGGCATTGTGGGAATTTTAGTCTTTTTGTGCCAATGCTGTTTGGTTATTGATTCCGTTTAAATCTTAAAAAAACTATAAGGGTTAGGGTTTTCTTCTCAATATTTTAATTTTTTTTATGTAATAACACATTTTAAATCTCAACATTTTGGGTTAAATATCAAAAGTTCTATCCTAAAAATCTAGACAAACCGTAGCAGAAGCAAAAACATTTTGATCTGCAGGGTCGGTTTAGATACACTCCATTATAGCCTCAGCAGGTCGACCATTGGCCCAGTTTTGTGTCTTGCCAATCACAGTGCTCTACATATGTTGGGCGGCCTAAGCGCCAGCTCTGTGATGAAGAAAAACTACAAACATGGCGTCAGCTCAGGAACAGTGCTCAATTGAAACAACTTTGGTATCAACTTTGAACGATTTAGACTTGGGCTTTTCTTTGAGACATGAGCAGACAGAGGTACTTAAGTCCTTTATTTAGAAAAGGGATGTATTTACTACTTCTTTTTCGATGGTGTATGGCAGACTGCCCCGTTGACTGATTTCCATAGCGATGAATATGTCACGTTTTTCGTTACTCTGATTGGTACTAGCACTGTCCAATTGCATTCGGAGACCATTTGAAAGACAACCGTAGATTCTGCTCTACGACTGGGTTGCTTCAGTGGGTCAAGGCCAGACTACCTATGTACATATAGAGGTTGCCTTGCCAGTAGGGCTGGGCGATATGGCCTAAAATCAATATCACGGTATTGAGGAGTTCACCTCGATAACGATAAATGGACGATAACTACATGTATGCAAAAAAACAAAAGTTGTCCACATAGATGGGGCTGTCACGTGTATTACGTTGAGTCACGTTGTCATGTGACTCGAGGTAGTACAGCTTCTTAAAGGGACATGAACGTCGCCAACCTACACACATCTTTTCATTTTTTTATTACCAAATTTATTGACATGAGAAAAATTATATCGGTTAGAGTCGAAAATTTTGATAACGATAAATTTTCGATTTATCGCCAAGCCCTACTTACCACGCTTCAACATTTCAGCTGTATTCTCACAATCCTACTTTGCTCTTTTTCTCAACATGTGAATGTTATTCTCAGCATTTTATCTTTAATCTTGACTTTTAAAACAAAAGTTGCATTTTGACTGAACTATAGCTAACTTTAATCCCAACACTTTGGTTATAACAGTTAAACATGTTTTTCTCCTTTCACCTTTATTCACAAAGAACATTTTGACCTTAAATCTTAACATGACTTTAATCCTGACGTTTACATTTTTTCTCAATAGCCTTTGACTTTTTTTCAACATGTTGACTTTTTTGGCAAATTTTCAACTTTTTACTTATATGACCATTCCAATTCAAACACAGTTCCAACATTTTCCTCACAATTCTAACTTTTCATCTCAACAACCCTAACAGTCCTTCGTTTCCTGAGAGGCCCTTATACACCATCATAGTCATTGAAACACAAACAGGTTAGGTCTTTAACCAATCTTTACCTACAATTACTTACAAACAACAGTGGAATGAGATCGTACAGAAACAAGTATTTTCATGTATTTTTTTGCAAGGCCAAAGCCAAGTGATACCAGCAGCTAGCAAGGTAAAACCAGAATTCAAACACCAATAAATCTTCACTTTATTTTAGATTTTATGGATTTGTTACACAGAATTTTCATAAAGAAACGTGTGAATCAATGAAAGTTGTTAACGTTTTTAAGGTTCAGCCAAGGTAATGTACATTCTAACAACAACGCGTAAACGACTAAATCAACGTGACTGGAATTAGGTGCACAGTAAGTGAGCTTATAGCTACAAAACTGTTTTTCTGCTGCAGAGTGGAGTGAAAAATGGAGTCAAATGAAACTGCTCCACATCAAACAGCCAAATGGATTAAACTTCTTCTGAGAAGCTCTTCATGGCAGAAAGGATCAGAATGCGTTTAGAAGTATTTAAACGTATTGTGACGGTCAGAGATTACGCACCACATCTGAAAACCAACGAACAAAAACATAGACAGCAGCTATCCAGATTTGACCCGATCATAAAAACCTGGTTGGGGCCCGTAAGTGACACGCCTGAGCCGACTCATGCTTGAAGAGCAGAGGGATTCAGTTATGATGGTTCAGAGTGAATAAGCTGCTGCACCCGCACATGGGGAGCAGAAGCATAATCAGTAGGATGAAGAGGAGAGGAGGAAGATGATAAGGATACGACGTGAAGTGGCAGAAGAGTCGACACCACCAGAGGCTGGTTCCTGAAACAGCAACAGGTGGCAGAAGGAGAGGAGGGGGCACCAGAGAAGTGAGATATGTGCCGAACGAGCTGGCAGGGGCTGTCAGTGACCCGGGAGGGGCTGTTGTGGAACAGGATCTGGCTCTCCAATCTCCCCCACTCATCTCCTCTCAGGCTCTCCGCGTATCTACGGAGGCATCAGTTAGCGAGGCCTCTTCAGCACCTGTCTCCCGCCGCCTTCCTGAAGCCTGTCAAGCACAGTCATTTCACTGTTGACAGGCTAATGCATGGACATGAGCTGGGGGGCTGTGCTCATGCTGGTATGAAGGGTCATAGAGACGATGGAGTTATGGAGGTGAGGCCCCATCCACACACACACAAATATGCCGAAAACATTTAAAGTAGGAAATGCTCAAGACTCAGGTTCCTAATAAGGCTGAACCAATCAGGTCAGGGTATTTTAATTCATCAGTGTGATAAAACTCAGCTCTTCATCCCTATTGTCGGCCTACTCCTACTCTATAACAGGGGTTCCCAATTTTTTTTCTTTGGGGACCCCCTTGCCTGTGTCCAAGACAAGCCAGGACCCCAAACCCTACACACATAAACACGTTAAATGTGATAATTTGCAAACTTTATACAGACATACAGAGTTATAACTTTTATATGGAGTTCTGGTTATACTATAGGCTCTGTTATTAGGATTTTATAAGTGTAATTTTTACAAATAAAATCTTGTAACCTCACAACCTCAGCAAAGACAAAATTATGGGGACCCCCTGTAATCTTGTGGGGACCCCATTTGGGGTCCCGACCCCTGATTTGGGAACCCCTGCTCTATAATAACGGCTTTCAACAGGAGATGGAGGGCAGGCTCAGTGAGACCAACAACCACTGAAAATGGTTTCAATCTCTGAGTTAGTTTCACTTTTATTTTGCGTAATTTAAGATACGCTCTTGTTTTATGTCATCAGCCAACAGCGTTTTTGGGGCTTCAATGATGCTGCGAGTCCAAAGAGCAGCACCAGAATGCTGTTGTACTCCTGAGGGACTGATGTCACTTTGAAACAGTCACAAATATCCTGACGTCTCATTCCTAAATAAACGTTTGCAAGATCTGGTGATTAATCTTTTTTTTCTTTTAATAAAAATCTGCATCTTATACTGGAACAGCATTGTATGTTGGTCCACCAGCTAAACCAGCACCAAAACACAACATATGATGGTAAAATCTTCTGAAATTAGTTTAATAATAACTAAATTGAACTAGGCTGGAATAGGCTACAATTGAAAAAATAGCTTGAGATAGTTTTAGCGTTAGCATTGTTAGCTCAACATTGGCATCTAGCCTGCTTCACTCAATATTAGAGTAAAACAAAAAGATGCCGTAACTTCTGGGTCGCTCCTGTTTACTGGCTTTGGTTCTTTTAACAACTCTGGAGCTTTTTGCCTGCTGGTGTCAAATTAAAAATGCTGAATATGCAGCGTTAGCTCGGCGCAGATTCGGCAATCTCACAAACTCACAGGGTAAACAGTAACTACGTCCTGCTTTTGTTTTTTTTTTTGGAAAGGAGAAAAACAGACACCCCCCCAGCCAGCTGAGAATAAAATCTGTTTTAGTATAACCTTCCTTCCAACATGATTGAGACATTAGACTGTTTTGTGATTATTTCACTGTAGAATTCGTACAAGTTCCACTTTTACCTGTCAACCAAATTGCAGGAATGCAGCATAACTTAAAGAGATATTGAAGTCATATGTGGAAAATTTCTGAATATTTTAATGTTTTAAGATTTAGCTAGCCTAGAAATCTAGACTAAACATTGCAGTAGCAAAAGATATTGCTCTGCAGGTCGGTCTAGCCACGCTCCATTGTAGAATCAGCCGTTCTACCATTGGCCTGAACAGTTTTGTGTCTTGCCAATCACAGCGCTCTACGTTTGTTGAGTGGGCTTAACGCTAGAGCTGTGACAGAGAAAAACTACAAACATGGCACTGGTCCAGAAAACGGCGCTTGTTTGAAACGGCTTTGGTATCAACTTTGGACGATTTAGACTTGGGCTTTTCTTCTTCTACGGTGTATGGCGGACTGCCCCGTTGACTGATTTCCGTCGTGATGAATATGTGATGTTGTTTGTTGCTGATTGGTCCTAGCGTTGTCCAATAGCATGCAGAGACAGTTTGGAAGACAACCCTTGATTCCGCTCCATGACTAAGCTCTGTATGTTGGTCGTGCCGGTCTAGACATTTACATATATAGGACGGTTTTCCAGGCTAATATCTTCCAGGGGTAAGAAATAAAATTGCCAAGAGATTTTTTTCCAAGATCATGCAGCCTTACATGCATACTTTAGTATGTTAGTAGACTCATCATAACTGATCTGGAATACTTAATAGAAAACACTGATAACCAAAATGATCAGTAGCTGAAACCCTAGCACTCCCTTATTTTTACCCGGGCCACATTTTTGTTTTAGGGTGTCTGAACAGCTTCTTTTCTCACAAACTATGAAAAATGGTCCAAATGACATAGGTGTGTATTTAACACATATTCTCATCCTGTTAAAACAAATCAGTAAGTTGATGTTTAGTAACAGCGTGTCGTCGCTCAGCAGCTTGTAGAGGATAAAACATTCAACATGCCTTCAGAGTCAAACACCAGCCATGAGGATGAATAATTAATGAGCAATGTTTAGTCTTACCCGTGCCTGTGGGATCCCCGGGAGCGCCCAGAGTAGTGGGAATAGCCGGAGTAGTTGGACTCTGTATCCATGGCGATGCAGCAGGGCTCCAGGCAACACGAGGGGGCTGCTCGACCGCTGGCAGACGCGGCGAAACCTGGTGCGCTCTGCTTATGGAGCTAGAGGCGATGGATCAGCCTGCTCAGGAGGCTGGCAGACGCGGCGAGGTGTCGACGGTCAGGCTTGAAAGCGACCCTGCGGGCCCCCGGTGAGGAAACATCAACCTGGAGGGCGGAAAGGCGAGGAGGAAGACATTTAAATTCAAAACGTGAAGCATCTGGGAAACCTGCCGACATGCCTCTTTTAAAGGAGCCAAGCAGAAGGAAAGAGAAACATCTGACAGCGACTGGAGATGAGCATCGGGCATTCAAGGCACAGGCTGCTTCATCACATATATTTATTCCTGCTCTGATGTGCCCGTGCTGCTCTGCAGCTGCATTACAATCAGTAGTTCCAGCTCTCAGCCCGCACTGTGACAGCACTTTTATGTGCTGCTTTAAAGAGGTTACACTCCAGCTGAGGAACACGGGGAAGAGAAACACTTCAGCCCTGAAACAGCAATTTGTTCTCATTCCCATCTGGCAGGAAGCTGTTGTTCAGAGGCTCGTCGTTCCACCTTTACCCTGGTTCTACTGTGCTTTTAAAACCTGATTTCTCTTTCTGTGCCCTCTAAAGTGTCTCTGATGTTCATTCATTCATGTTTAACACTTAATTTTGTCCTCAGTTTTTCTCTTCTGCTTGTGCAGACCGTGACAGAACCTCACTTTGCTGAATAACTCCAATTCCTTAATGAATGATGATAAAAAAACGCCATCATGACAAGTTAATCTCTGGTTGGCAGCTATTCAGTAAATGCATTTTTAAGGCGTTTCTGGACTCTGGGTGTTACTAGAACAGCTGCCCACTGGGCGACTGTCAGGGGAAAATTTGTGAACATTACTGAGCTAGTTTCCAAAAAATCTAATCTTTTAGGTGAGTTGCATGAAACACATCTATTCTGTGTTGCTGGAGTTTAGAGGACATTTAAATTATTAGCTTCCCAATCATCTCAGATTGGTTGCAGGCATCTGGAACCCAGCCAGAACCAAACTTTAAATCTGACGATGCAAGAACGTTGGAAGGTGTTGGCGACCAAATATGCAAACAGAATCAAAGTATATAAAAAAGAACATAACAAAAACACTTTGTGACTCAATTGCAGCAAGAACATTGGTCATTTGTTACATTGTATGCAGTAAAGTACATCAAAATTCTGTGTGTACCATTTTAGTGTGATTACTACTCGTAGCTTTGTATCACCGACTGGTCGCTAAGCATCAGAAGGCCTTTTTATAAGACACATCATGCCGTCAAATCAGCGTAATATTACCGCAACGGTGTGTCTAATGAACGCGTCATGGCGGCATGATGTTGCAGGAATTTTGCGGCATTCGTGCCACGCTTGATAGTCATATTACTGCAACATCAGACTTGTGAACGCACATTATGCCTTGGCACAACAGAGGGTGGTGTCATGATCACGTGATGAATTAATGCTGAGCTCCGGCTGAAAATTATATTGAAAATGAAAGTAAACATGGGTGTAAGTTTCGCTTTTTTAAACAGAACCAGCTGAGATGATAAACTGGAGCGATGCAGCGCGCCGGGAGCTTCTCTCCGTTAGAGCTGGAGGTCAGAATATCTGACAGCTCACGGGAACTGTGGAGGACAGACACCTTTAGAAGCGGCTTGTGGAAAAAAACTTAAAAAGTGCGGTTTTGATCGCAATAGAAATCAAGTTATGTCCAAGATACATGGAAGTCCGTGACAGTGCAGAGACCGCCCCCATACCCTCTTTATACTGCCATCGCGCATTCTTTAATAAAAAGGACATGATTGCACCACATTACCGCCACAGTCTGAGCTCTTATAAACGACCGTAGGCTCCCAGATGCCACCTCGGCATTGCGGCAAATTGGCAGCATTGTTTTATAAAAGAGGCTAGAGAGATTCTGGCTTTACATCACTTGAGTCTCTTGACTGAGGGGCTACTCTTAAGCAGGAGCTAAAAATATCTGATAGATTTAAGGACAAGCTGTCATGAAAGTAAAAGACAAAAAAAGAGGTGACCAACTTCAAAAGGTTAAAGCAACAATAAAGAGTTTCCAACACTTTAAGCAATTGCTTTCAAACTGGTTTCAGTTATTCTTGAGCCATAAACTTTAGCAACTTTGCATTGGACAGCACTCTGTAGCCCTCAGAAACTGCACTTAACAGTTTTGTAGTTCAGGTAGGAACACTAGTGGGAGGTCTCGACCTGCTTTACAGCAGTAGCTGTTTACTGTTAGCTTTTTCAGAAAACTGACTGTCAATAAAAAGCACAAGAAGAAGAAATATAGAAAGAAAAGGAGAAGATAGAAGAAGAAGAAAACTTTTGCTTTTTGTTGGTGTTGTGATGAAGCCTGGAAGTAAAAGTGAGAGAGTAATGTCTTTGGAGGCAAAGCAAAAAGCTTAAACCAGAGAGAACATCGGTGCTGCCTACACACATCTGAGGGAGCTAAAGGAGGCTACTTAATCATGGACTGATGGTGACCTGGCTTTGTTGCTACTGGACTTAGTAATAATATTTTTTGTCCAACAGTGTGGATCTTTTTACTTTGTGTTGCTCATGTTAGCATTAGCTCGTTGTCAGCGCTAGCTACAGCAGGCTGTGGCAGGGTTGTTTATGGCTTTATAAAAGTCCTAAACAGCAGTTTAGTAGGTTTTCCCTTTACTAAGCTCAATGATGACGGTTTTTGAAGGGCAGTTTTGTTTGCAGATACTTTATGATCTATTGTATTTACTGTTTTGTTTGATTATTTATTTTAGATATTTAAAATGTCTTCCAGTTCTAATCTTGGTTGTTCTTTAGAAATTAAAGTTTATTCATCTTTGAGAGGTTCTACTTGCATTATTATGCAATTATGTTAGTTGAAAATGACAATAATATCACTTATAGCAAACATTTCTGGGACAATTTATCACCCAGCAAAATTTGTTATGGCGACAGGCCTACTAAGCACCATTTCTGCTTGGATCGGCAGCTGTAATGAGTCGGGGTAAACTAAAACTCCACTTAATCCACGTTTAGCTAATGAAGCGTTTAAAGACTACATTTAATTGGGAGTGTTGGACTTATACTGGTTAGAGTGAGCGGGAAAACATGATTTACACACACGTGAGTAAAACACGAGGTGTCGTCTGAGCGAGGCGCGTTTGGCTCTGGCTCAGATTTAACAACATATCTGAGTGAGGAGAGAGGGATACCGAAACATGAGTCACAGACACCTCAAGGCAACGCTTTCATGTAGACACACACAAACACACGTAATCACAACCTTTCTCAAACGGAGGAGAGAAGCAGGAAAATACACAAAACAGTCTGGTAATATTTAGACGGGAACATCCGGCTGATCCGAAAAACAAAGAGGCACAAAACATCTGAGGTGACCCAGTTGTTGGGAGTGCGTTTCCAGTGAGTCACTCTGCTGTGTTTGCGTGTGCTTGGATGATTGTCACACTCCTGCTAATGCTTTGAGGGTTGTGTAACTGCATATTTGGATCTGCGAACCATTTGAAGTGCCTGAATCGCACCCGCACTGGTGACAAATCCTCCCCCTCTGCTGATCCTGATCTGGATACACGAGCCTCTTTGGATATGGGAATTCTTCAAAAAGATCAGCTTCTAAACGTTTGATTTATAGTGAGAAATCAGGTGGGGAAATAGATTTAAATTGATTTAAAGATGAGGTACGAGAATCAAATCACCAAACGTCCACTGATGTCCTGGAGTCGGTGATCAATGTGCATCCATCCTGCCTTGTATCAATACTTAAGGATGCTGCTGGTGGGTGTAATGGTGGTGTTGGTCTGTCTGGTCCTACTTTAGACCCCTTAGAACAACCCGAGCCTGGTTCAAACACCACAGCCTACCTGAGAATTGTTGGTGACCACATCCATCCCTTTATGACCACATGGACCCATCTTCTGATGCTACTTCCAGCAGGATCATGCACCATGTCACAAAGCTCAGATCATCTCTAACTGGTTTCTAGACGAGTTCACTGGACTCCAATGATCTCCAAAGTCACCAGATCTCAGTCCAATCCAGAACCTTTGGGACTGTGATGGATGGCGAGGTTCTCATCATGGATGAAACTGTGTGATGATGTCATGTCAGTATGGACCAGAACCTCCGAAGGATGCAACAACACCTTGTTGGATCTCTGGCATTCAGAATTAATGTGGTTCTGGAGGTAAAAGTGGGTCAATCTTGGTAAAAGTTAGGTGTACTTGATAAATTGGCTGGTGGTGTAGCTTCTAAATAATCCCTGCTAAGTGAGGTTGTCACATCAGACACATTTCCAATATTAATTCCTGCTTTAATCCTTTTAAATTACAGCAGAACAGCTAACTGAACTGGGTCAAATGGGAGCAGGGTCCAGTTTACGGTTGGCTGAAGACTAATCGATTATATTTTTTTCTAGAAAAGGACTGGATTCTGAGTGTTTCCTGCACACTGCTGATATCCATCGAGTGACCAGGCTCTGAGCTTTCATACTAAAGCGTAACAGGCTCCAACAGGCTCCTCACATGTGGTTCCTGTCTTCTGTCCAGAGAAAATTACTAAGCGGAACCTCTTCAAGTCTGTGAGCCGGCAGCTGAAGAAGGAATCCCCTACTATGGAATGGACAAGTGGAGGAAGGGAGGCCCCGCAAGTTCTTCACAGTAATCCAACCCCCCCGCTGAGCTGCAGGCTTGGCTGTTTGACTGTCCGACTGCAGAAAGTGGGAAAGAAGGAAAAACTGCCAAAAGTCCAAATAAAACATGAAGTCATAGAGAAAACGATCCACCTTACATCACGCACGAACTGAAGAAAATTCTTTCATCTGGAAGAAACAAACACCGGAGCCACGAGCCGTCAGCTGTCAGCGACCGTAAACCAACACGCTGTTGTTCAGCTTCACTTTACAGCCAATAAAAGCAGTTGGCAGGATTCGATTTTGAACAGCTCAAGTGAAAACACGTCGGTAGCTCCAGTCTGATGAGCTGAGTCAGGAAAAATGGTGCCAAGCTTCAATCAAAAGGCTTATTGTTGATATTTGATGCTTTTTATGACACCGATGAGACAGAATGATCTGGTCTTTGGGAACTCTTCGTTGACTGGCTGAAGGTTAACGAAAAGTACAACATTCAAGGACAAAGACATCAAGACTGGACGTTAACTGGATTTAAAGCCAAATTGTCAAAATTGATATAGATTTAGTCTAAAATAATATCAAACTGAACTGGTGATTCCAACCATTGTGTATTATGGTAGAAGTAGACAGACAAACAGGGATATCCCCACTGGTTCAGTTTTTTTTATTATAAAATTTTATGGTGGCCCAGAAGGTCCAGTGAAAATATAAAAACTGCAAAACAAATACAAAACCTACAACAGAAGATATAAGAAAATGAAAGTTTAAAATATACTAAATCAATTAGCATAAAATCGTCGTGGGACGACAGTTGCAGAGGAGTTAAGTGCCTATGTCGTAACTGGAGGGTTGTGGGATCACATCACTGTGATGCAGTTGTTGTGTTCTTGGTCAACACACGCTGTCGGCTGGTGGTGGTCGGAGGGACCGCTGACACCTTGTACGGCAGAATCGCCTCTATCAGATAGTCCCAGGGCAGCTGGGAGGAAGATGGTAGCTCATGGTGGTGGTAGATCATCACCACCAGTGTGTGCGTGAAAATCAGCCCTTTCAGGACTTTGCCAAGATGTCAGCATATCGCGACTGCTTCGGCACTGGGTGATGTCACTGATCAGTGCCAAAAAGCATCCACAGTAACATTAACATAAAAAGTTTTATTCTGTCAAAGTACAGCATACTTTCCATCCATGTATCCATCCGGAGGAACGGGAGAGCTGCTGCATGATGCAAAATGTGTCATTCAATGACCAGAAGAAGCTCCGTTTTTTACAGTGCTCTGTGAGACAGCAAAGGCCTGTGAATTACATTGTTGTAAGGGGAATTCCGCCATGTTTTTCTGTGTTGGGAGATTAGTAATGACAATTTTTAAAGTGGCGTGATTGATGCTTATTTTGTTTTGCTTCCTTTCTGCTTCACAAGCAACTCTTCTAATTTTACTAATGCCGACTGTTTTGGATGGCATCTGCTGATGTCATTTCCTACTGAGTTACAACCAATCAGCGTGAGCTAACCAAAAGTTCCACTCAGCTACTCCACCGGGCCTTTCCAAGTGCCTACCCCTGTTCTGGTAGTGCAAAAGTTTTGAAATTGGCACAGAAAACGTCCCATTCGGTTGGCCCGGTGAAGTGGAGATACGTGCATGAAGGGAAGTTCCAGTAAAATTACCCTGAAGTTTCGGTAGTGGAAACACGCCTATAGATTGCCGGACTTGTAGGGTACAAACAAACCAAACATGGCGACAGTAGAAGCGATCAGCAGCTGGTTCATTTTGAGATCATGACAAAAATAAAGACAACAGAGGTATTGTAGATAGTATGCAAGACCTCTAAACCACGACAATGATGAGTATGTCTCGCTTGTTTCCCCCAACTGGTCACTCACATATTGTAGCTTGCCAACACGTCGCGTTAATTCCAGACAAACAACACATCAAACAAACGCAATTTACATGAGGTAGCCATGATAAACATGTACGCATGATTGAAAGTAAGTAAATTCCAGGCTAAAGGCAAATCTTTTGATGAATCGGCTAATATTTAGCATTTAAAATTATAATTATCTCAACTCCCTTGCAATTGTTGTTCACGCCAAATTTGGCACCAAACGTCATAGTCCAGTTGTAGATGTTGGCTTTGCCAAAATAAACACTTTTCTCAAACAACAAACAGGCTCAATTTAGAGCTAGCTCTAATTAGACAGATGAGCTAGCAGCTAGCCAGAACAGAGGAAGTTCAAAACTGCGGCCTATAAAAGCTCATATTAAACTAGGGCTGGGCGATATGTCCAATATAACATCAATATGACGGTATATTGAGGAGTTCACCACGATAACGATAAATGGACGATAACTACATGTATGCACAAAAACAAAAGTTGTCCACTAGATGGAGCTGTCACGTGTATTACGTTGAGTCACGTTGTCATGTGACTCAAGGGGGTACAGCTTCTTAAAGGGACATGAATGTCGCCAACCTACACACATCTTTTAATTTTTTTTATTACTGAATTTATTGACATGGGAAAAATGTCGGTTAGAATCAGAAATTTTGATGACGATAAATTTTCGATTTATCACCCAGCCCTATATTAAACGTATTACAGCAGTTAGTGCAAACTCTATTTTATAAACTTTCACACTTCAATAAATTTTGAACTAAATGGATATTTGCATAGAATTCTATGGGAATTTAGCAAAAGAGCTAGCAGTCTGAGAGCCCCCAGATGAAACTCCAGAATATTTCTGCTAATATAACTGATGTTAGTATAAAGGTTTGTATAAGAGTTAGGGCTGCACAATATATCGAAAATGTATCGTTATCGCAATATCATTATGCGCAATAGGCATATCACAAAAACAGAAAAATATTGCAATTAATGGTCATCTCAGATTTTTGCTACACAAAATGCATTTTGTTAATCAAATGGAAGCATGAAGTTTTTGACATATCAGAGAGAGCCCTTGGCCAATCAGTTGGGTTCTTATAGGTTAGATGTCTTGGTGCCTAGGTGTACGGCACTTCATTTGGATGGCTAGCAAACACCTGAGTTAGCTTAGAGAGCGTCGCAATGACTGAAGGTAAGACGTGTGCGGAAAATGTTAGCGAGGAAGAACTCATAATTCCAACAGCATGACTATTATTTCAAAGTACTTGTGTTCAACAAACACAAGTACTTTGCAAGACATGCTAAACACCCGTGGCAACCATGAGGGGAAACACGACAAATCTCCGTTGTCACCTCCAACGCAACCATAAAGATCTATATACTGGGTTCTAGAAATGTAATGTGAACTTACATGATTTCATTTTGTTACTGTATTAATACTAATGATAGAGGATGGAGTGGTGTGTCTAAAGTATATATACAAAAACTGCAGATTTAAGTATTTGTTCATTTATCGCAAGTCATATCGATATCGCAATATTAAGCACTGTTATCGCATATCGCAGGTTTTCCTAATATCGTGCAGCCCTAATAAGACTTATAAAACACAGAAATCAGTTTGGTCTCCATTCTTATCTATTCTCTGTGTCTCCAAACTGAGGTTATTCAACCAGCTACCCTTGACAGGTAAGATGTTAATTGTTCAGAACCTTTTCACAGAACAACACTTCTAAAGATCTGACATGTCCCTTTAAGAATTTTAGAAGAGCTCGAGCAAATTAGGAAAACTAGTTTTCGCTCCGTATTCTTCTGAGAGCCGACGATGTTCTTGTCTGATGTCGTAAATCTGCCAGTCGTAAACGTTTGTCCCCACCCGGCTGTGGCATGTTCACTCCAGTCTGAATGATGAACAGATAGCTATGAGTCAGAAGGATGGGAAAACTTTAAATCAAGTTTTAACTCAGAAGAAGTAAAAGACATGTACAACTTCTTTATCCTGTATTTTATGTGGAACGTTTACACTAAAATACAATTTCAACCCAATTCTGACTATAGACCATGACCTTTTACTGTTAATTTCTCTGTTCTCCCCAACTGAACAGAATTAGCTAAATGTAAGTTTCTGCAAAGAAAAGAAGACAAACATCACATTTTTTAAACTTGCGGTCGTAACTTTTCACTTTTTAATTGTTGCATTTGCAGCCACAGCTCACTGCAAACCTAGAGGTTTTAAACCGTTGCTCTTCCTGTTTTATCAGCTGTGATTCAGACCAAATCACATCTAAATGAGCAAAACAAGCAAACACTGAATTCTTTGTTGTTTTTACGTCTGCCTGCGAGCATTCCTGCCTGAGCTGATTAGCACTAATTTATGAGACTGACCTTTCTGGAGCCGTTTAGGGAAACTCCAGAAGGCACATAGCTCAGCCACAACCTCCTGGACTTACTGACCTCTGTAACAGCAAAGCTGAACTTCTAAAGCGGGACAGCAAATGAAGATGCACCAAGTCGGCTTAAGTCACATGACCTGGGGTTAGCTGGACCAAGCTGACCTGCTCATAAACCTCTGAAGGAATGCTCCTTGTATGAGTGGGTGTGCATGAAAGGACAGAGAGCTAAACAACACATCTAATAAACCAGATCTTTATTTGGATCCTTCTTTGGAAAACCTATAAATAGTTACAACCCTGGCTAATGTAGAAAGCTTCCTGGAGGACCTCTGTTTGAAGAAATGGAGAACAACAGGACTGATGAGCTAACGACTAGTCTAAAAGCCAAAAACAAACGTTTCATCTTAAATCAGCTCCTGTTTCCTAAATTCCACACTGATCTACTGGAATGTTCTTCTATAACCGGTGACTGTTGTTTACGTGAAAAGAGCATTTAAGGTCCAACGTGTAACAATTCCACAGTAAAATAATCACAAAACAGTCTAATTTCTCCATCATCTTGGAAAGAAGGTTACATTGAAACCAATTTCTTCCTCAGCCGGCTGGGGGGTTGTCCATTATTCTCCTTTTAAAAATTTTTTTTTTTTTTACCATGGTCCTTAAAACAGGTACTGGTAGCTTTGGCGCTGTGTGCTGCAGGTGCCAAGTCCTGTTGGAAAATGAAATCTGCATCTCCATAAAGTTGGTCAGCAGCAGGAAGCATGAAGTGCTCTAAAACGTCCTGGTAGACGGCTGCGTTGACCTTTGACCTCAGAAAACACAATGGACCAACACCAGCAGATGACATGGCACCCCAAACCATCACTAGCTACGTTTACATGGGCACAATTCATCGGAATGAACACCCTATCGGATCAAACATTCGTCATGTAAACATGTCAATCGTAATATTCTGATCCGAATGAAATTTCATTCCGATTGAGAGAGGTGGTTTTGTCCGATCGTCAATCCGATTGACATCCATGTACACAGGATTGTTGGATTAAAATAATGCCCACTGCACATGTGCAACTTCAGCGTGACCTCTGTCCACCTCTGCGCATGCTCAGGACAGATCAAAAACATGGCGGGCGGTATTGCAGACTCTATTTTTTACTGGAAACACTATGGGAGCCCAATATTATTGATGGCCAAACAGCTAAAAATGCCGAGTTATACATTCAAGTGCATCTATAGATGCAGGAAGCGGGAATTCACCAAAGCTAGAGAATAAGAAAATAAAATGCGAGGGAAAAGAGGTGCGGACAAGATGGCGTTTGTTTACAATTTTTCTTCCGGGAAAGACAAGTCTGCTCATGCTCAACCTATGGTGCGTGCATCGCGGCGTGATCGGATCATTTCACTTAGTGTCCATGTAAACAGAGAGTTGGGATTCCTGATTAACCAAGATTTGAATCGGTAGGGAATATTTGGCGCATGTAAACGTAGCTACTGACTGTGGAAATGTTACACTGGTCCTCAAGCAACATGGATTCTGTGCCTCTCCTCTCTTCCTCCAGACTCTGGGACCTTGATTTCCAAAGAAAACGCAACATTTACTTTCATCACAGAACATAACTTTGGACCACTCAGCAGCAGTCCAGTCCTTTGTGTCTTTAGCCCAGGTGAGACGCTTCTGACGCTGTCTCTTGGTCAAGAGTGGCTTGACACAAGGACTGCGACGGCTGAAACCCACGTCTTGCATACGTCTGTGTGTGGTAGTTTTTGAAGCACTGACTCCAGCTGCAGTCCACTCTTTGTGAATCAGTGGTACAGGAAAAAGCCTGCATCTTTCAAGAAGAACATGATTTCTACGCATGACAATGCTCCATTGCATGTATCCATGTACTCCACTGCATGGCTAGCCAGTAAAGGCCTTAAGGATGAAAAAATAATGACACGCCCCCTTCATCACATGATCTAAACCCTGTTGAGAATCCATGGGATCTGCATAAACTGGAGATTTATAGTAAAGAACAACAGTACACCTCTCTGAACAGTGTCTGGGAGGCTGTGGTTGCTGCAGCACAAAAAGTTGATCATCAACAGACGAAGAAATGGACAGACTCCATGAATGGAAGGAGTTATTGAAATGAAGGGTGGCTATATCAGTCACTGATTTTTCTTGACACATCAGAAATGTGTGAGTTGTTTTATTATTCTCACTTTAAGAGATGAAAATAAACAAGTGAGATGGGAAAATGTTATTTTTTTCATTTAGTTGCCTAATAATGAACACACTGTATTCACCATTACATAATAAAAGCAGAGATGGATGAAAATGAGCTGAAGCCCTCTTGCCTCCACTATAAAACTGAAAGCAGCCTGCTGTGCTAACTCCAGCCTCCAGCATGCTGCTCATTTCCTCATCTCAGTGACAGCTCTCTCTCTCTCACCTTCAACCCCCATCACCACGACACCCTCATCACACTGCCTCCATTATCACTAGGATAACACGCCTCCTCGCCCTGTAATTAGAGACGACCTGATAAACCGAGCCTCCACTTCAGTCAGGAAGTAGGCGACGGCATCGGTCACAAGACGTGCCTGGACGAGTCACGGCGGGGGTCTGGACCAGGTCACGTGCTGTACGTGATGCTGTCCATGACTGAGATAACAATAAATGTGAAATTTTATCACTGAATCACCAGATTTAAACCATTCATAGACAAAAGACGCTGTGCGTTAAATACAGACCAGGTTAACTACAGATCTCTATCACCACATCTCTGGACCTCATGCTACGTTCTACCTGTTGCCCCCCCCCCCCGGTTACTAGGCAACTGCAGCAAGCCTATTCTTGGTCAAAAAAAAAAGAAAACAGCTTTCCAAGACAGAATGAGTTGTGATTATTAAACACAACTGGTTTGCAGTTATTTACCATGAACGGCTGAACGGGTCTTGAACGTTTTCACCAGACAGTTTAGACACGTAAAGAAAGAGTCCATGTGTCCGTGCATCACCATGCTGACAGTAACGAGTCTGAATTGGTTTGGAAATGTTTTTGCGGTAATTATCAACCCAGTGCCGAGTCACACAAGAGGTGGAACCCTAAAGTGAGGAAGGGTAGCACCCGGAACGCTTATAGGGGGCACATAATAGAGATTCAAGGGCTTTTGATTTTTCTAGCCTACCTATTGGGATTTTATATTTCAATTTTTTTAATTATATTTTAACTATCATCATATGTCTGATTTTGTGAAAAAGCATAATCAAATGTGTTTTTAGTTGGGTAAGCACCTTCCTCAGTAGAAATAAATGCACTGGGGCCGAATGGGAACCCATCCAAGATGGCGGCCCGCTGCTACGCCAGCTCCAATTTACAGTGCTAGTCCACGTCGCATCTACATATGTCTCTGTGGTTTCTACTACCTACCAACTTGGGAGAAGTTGGGAGACCCCATGTTGGGGTCCTCACCTCAATGTACCTAAAACAAATAGGAAGGTTGTTGTTTATACTATTCTAGAAATATCTTTAAAAGTGGTTAAAATATTCCATCAGGAAAACTCATAGGCAACACCATAAAAACAACTAGATCCATTATATTTGTGTATGCCAACTGTTTTAATCTCTTGTAACATTTGAGTGAAAAATGTATATTTAATAGTCAATTCTCTATCTAATTTGATTCTAGGAGATCATAAGACCCCCAAATTTGTAGTATTGCGACCCACTTTGGGGCCTCTACCCCAATATTTGTAACCTTTCATGTTTTCTAATAGAAACAAAAAGGTTTCAGTTAATAGACCACACTTTAGTTTTCCTAAAATGTCATATTTCTTTGTTCACATGTTGTCTGGTGCTGGCTAAAAGCAGAAAACCCTCACAAACCATGACACTACCACTGCCGTGCTAGGTGTAACACTGCAGGGGAACATTTTCTTTCAGCAATCACATCTCAGAATATAAAGTATTTATTTTACTTCCTTTTTTCCATCTTCTACATGAAAGTTTGGACAACGAATCCATAACAATAATGACCGTCCATGATAAAGTATATTCATTGTTAGGTAATATGTATTTTTGTGTGCAACAATCTTAGCTAAATTCAAGTTTTGGAATTCTAAAAGGTCGTTTTACATTTCTTTTTTCAATTTAAACCAATAAATCTTTGTTTTAGTTGAATATAAGTTTATTGTCTCTTTGTAACAATATCAAGAACCATTCATTATTTTGTCAATTCCCTAAAACCTGCAAATAAAAACCCTCCCCACATCATGATGCTGCCACCACCTCTTTAGAAAGTAAACAGACTGAAGTTGAACAATAACAATTTTTTTAGGTAAACTAAATTTAGCAGTACGTGCTCCAGAAGCACCTGTTAGCTAACTTTTACCGCTTTTATGGCGGCACCAACCTCATATTAATAATTAACCCTGAAAAGCAGTGGTTTCCTTGAACCACAACCCACAAAGTCAACAAAAAACACTAAAATGTATTGTTCCCATGAGGCTTTTTGGCTCTCGGATTATTTAAACTTCAGTCAGAGTGAGTTTGTGGCCCGGTGGAGCACAGGAGGACGTTTCCCCGCCCATACCCTACCTGTGACCCGCACACGCGAGCAGGAAACTCCCTGGTCTCACCGTGGCCTCTGGAGCCCCCCTCCTCCTACACCCCCTCGGTTCCCTCACCTCTCTAGCTTATCTAAATGACTAGGCAACGACACAAAACGCATACAACTGTTAGGAAATTGTGCGTTTAGAATGTGTTAAGTTAGTTTTATTATTTTTCGCGGAACAAATCCGCGTTAAGTCGGTCCTGCCGCAGGTTCTAGCGAACAGCTGAGCCGCGGAGCACCAGCCGGGTTAACACGAATCCGGTCAACCGTGAAGGAGCACCGTTGACTTTTCCTCTTGTCTCGCTGTCTGTTTGGACTTTGTGTGTGAATGCGAAGCCTTAAAACCCAGATTATGTGTCCTGACCGGGACGGGAAGGACACTGGACCCCAGCAGCATATTGATAAGTTTAAGTAGGTTTTACGGTCCCAGCCGCAGTTTGAAGGCATCCAAATGAAGTTGGAAGCATTCCGTTTCATACAGGTAGACAGCAAAGGGCGTGTTCCCAAGTGTTTTCCTCAAAATAACACACACTAAACGAAATATTCAATAACAGCCAGTGATGTAAACCTAGCTCTAGATGCTAACCTACACGTTTAAGATTAAGAAATTAAAGCATTTTAATCTCCAAGAGGCTGAGCGTCACACACAAGTGAGTCGGCACCACCAACAGCTGCTATATGACAGTCTCTCAGGCGATAATACAGCATAACTCACCCTTTATCGGTGGCGATATCATTCCTGTGGTTGATAATTTATCCAGAGGTTGTAAAGTAGGACAGGGTACAGTAGGAAGTAGCCCGTAACCGGAGGAATCACCCTGGCAGTGTCAGGAATCTCGCAGAGGGCAGAGCCTCTCTGGGTGCAGCACCGAGGCGAGCCGCCAGGGGGCGACATCAACACCACAGGACCACCTCTCCAAACATCAGAAGAACAGAATAAAGAGATAATCATGCGTGATAAACGCAGGAATGTGGCCGGCACGAGTATAGTGGGACTGAGTTTCTTTAGTCAAACACTGAATTTACACAGTCACATAAAGAAACACATCATTAAAAATCATTTAGAGGTCCAAATCCACATTTACTGTAATGACTGCATCTATTTTATATGATTTTTGAAGTAAACATTTTAGATTGATATGGACTTGACAAGTTCCAATACCAATGCCAGTTTTTTAGAAATCAGTTCTGCTGAGTTACAGTGTTTTATCCCCTTAGATGTTTCTCCTGTAGTTGCTTCAGACTAATAAATAAATATTAGAATCAAAAACAACCAGACTAAATACAAAATTGGGATTTCAAATGAGGATTTCATTTATAAAAGGGAACAAAGCTAGCAAAAACAAAGAACTGACCCTCAGCTTAATAGCTGGTACTCAAACTCTTGTTGGCAACAACAATCAAACATTTCTGGTAACTGATAATTAGTCACGTCCCTGTGGAGGAAATTTGTCCCAATGTTCTTTACAGAATTTTTTGTTAAACTCAGATGTTCTCTGCAGTTTTGGGTCTTGCTAACCACTGCATTTGCTTAGCACAAGAGCTGCGACGGAGAAAAACTACAAAGATGGCGTCAGCTCAGGAACAGCGCTCATTTGAAACAGCTTTGGCATCAACTTTGGACGATTTAGACTTGGGCTTTTTCTTTGAGACATGAGCAGATAGAAGTACTTAAGTCTTTTATTTTGAAAAGGGATGTGTTCGCTACTTCTTCTTCAACAGTGCATGGTGGACTCCATTGTTGGCTGATTTACGTAGCAATGAGAACGTCACGTTGTTCGTTGCTCTGATTGGTCCTAGCGCTGTCTAATTGTTTATAAAGGATAATAAGTAAAGAGGTTATAGATTTTTGACTAGAGAAAACCCATCAGTCTCATTTTCTCTGCACCAAACAGTCATACGGTCATGGTTAGCAGGGCTGAATAAGGTAAACAGCCGACACTCGCCTCAAAAGCAGCAAAACAAAGAGCAGAGCGATAGCGATCTAGGTTGGACACAGTCAGTGAAGGAAACACAATGCAGTCAAAGAGGCCTTGAGGCAGCCTCTTTAAAAGAGAATGTCAACAAATACGTTTCCTCTATAGCTGCTCCAGCTTTCATAGTTAGGGATTATTTTCAGCTCTGATTGTTTTGAAATTTGACTAAATTACATGTGGAAATGTGTTAATAAGGGTTCTCTGTATGGTTGTGAGGATAATGGCATTAACATTGGTGAAATATTTAGTTTCTAGTTGTTCTGATACACTTTAGTTTTCATAAAATATAATTTTTGTTGACATTTTGTCTGGTGTTTAACCCTTACCTGTGAGCTGAGCTGGGAACAAGGCTGGAAACCATCTCAAACCATGACCCTGCCACCGCCGTGCTTCATTTTCTTTCAGCAATCAGTCCTCTAACTAAACTGGTTTTAGCCACTTTTATCCTCTTTGAAATGTAATTTTGACATTTGAATTATGACAAAGAAAGCATAACAACAATTATTGTTTTTGAAGATCTTGGCAAAACTTAGGTTTTGATATTGTAAAAGCCTGTCCTACATTATTTCCATTTAAACCAATAAATTATGACATTGGGTTGTTTAAAAATTAATTATTATTTTGAAACAATATCAAGAATCAATTATCACTTTTTCAGTTTCGACTAATTTCCCCAAAACCCTCCCCACATGATGCTGCTGCCACTGCCGTACTTTACAGTTAGGCTTCTATTTTATAACCAATGGAAGATGATTGGTTAGAACGTGGTAGCGTTGTTCCAGATAGCCAATGAGTTTAAAGGGATACTATGCAACTTTTTCATATTTTTAAATCATGTTCTTGAGCCTGTTTGTGCTAAAATGACTCTTTACAGGGTTAATGAAATGTCACTCAGACCCCCACCGCCCTCTGTGGCCAGAATACTGCACTTGCAACTTCAGAGTGCCGCTCCGGTCTGTTGGACTTAGAAAAAAATTGAGCTGACATGTCTGGTGCTGCAGTCTGCTTCCAGCCACTCATTCCAGACACTAATGAAGGCTGAGGAGACATTTCAGCAGTTAGATTAAGGTGGTAAAAAGACGAACGCACAGCGAGGAGATAAGTTTTGCTTTCAGTTCTACAAACCGGACACTAGGGGGTGCTAAAAGCAAGCCAAAACTGCCTGGTCTCCCTTAATTTTGAGCCTCATCTGATGATCTTATAGTAGGTTCTTCCACGTGTTTGTGGAGTAAACAAGTGTATGTTTACTGTGATTATTTCATCTCTCACATGTGAAATTTTTGATGCTATTTTACCGAACATCATGTTATTTAAGTCATTAGGTTTAGAGATTTATTAATCAAATATCAAATTCTAATGCACTATAGAAAACTGGGCCTTTGTATCCCATCAGTTGGTTTATTTTGCAGTTCTTTATCTAACAAAACAAAGAGAGGGCATCATCTCATCTTGGAGCACACGCACAACAAGGCAGCAAATACCTCCAGCAGTTACACGCTCAGATCAATATTCCCTCCTTTAAACAGCATCCTTTCAAAACACACACACACACACACACACACACACACACACACACACACACACACAGCTCATGCCCAGCTCATCCCCTCCAGAGCAGATAAGAGGTCATGACTGGGACATGACCCCTGAGCTCCCCCTCTTTTATCCAAGTTAGAAGCCATTAAAACAACACTTCTGTGTGAAGAGTTGTTTGATTGGCTTTGACGCGGTTTATTCTTTATTATTTGCATATCAAAGTCCAGGTTTTGTTTGAAAAAACATGACATTTTTGCCACAGCTGCTGTTTGAATGAGTGACCAAGCATTAATAGTGACTAGCGTGCCACCGTGTGGCAGAAAGGCGCCACTACACCCCTCTAAAAGCTTGACAGGTGTGCATCAAAGCGGCGGCACTTTGATGTTTTTATACACTTTATTTAATAAAAGTGGTGTGTTTAAGTTGTTTATTATGTTTTCATGTTTACATTGTATTGGATTTACAGATAAAATGTGATATTTGTAACAGAAGAAGCTTTGGTGTTGTTTTGAATCAATTAGCAGCAGTGAGAGGGTGAATGGGAGCGAGAGGCACGCGCCTCTTCCAAGGGAGCGCGTGCTGTCACTACTCGCGTGTATTCAAAGCGGGAAGCGCGCGCAGATGGCCCGTATTGAGATAGTACGGCGCCCCCGCTCCCCCCCACCCTTTCCTTGGATCAATTCGATTTGGTGTCCGGAAGATGGATGGATGCGTCCCCAGCGACGCGGGGTTTATGAGTTTAGAGGGCTTTTCGGTAAATAAGGGAGAAAAATGAAAGCGTGTAAAAATGAAGACGAAGTGGGAAGAGATGGAGTTTATGAGACCCCACGCATACATGCAGAGGGGAGCAGGAGGAAGAGTTTTCAGATCACTCCGTCTCCCCGCTAAGGGCTTGTTCATTCAGCTGGTGACAAATCTGGTTTAAAGTTTCCTGGCAACATGCCATGTGAATTTATCATTTTTATTCAGAAGTTGACACGAAAAGTTTTCAATAGAGGTCTAGAAAGCTCAAAGGCTAGCATTTGTTGTATTTATATATATATGTATATGATGTTAGTGTTACATAAGTCATAGGAGAAGGTTGTAGGTTTGAATCCTTGCTAAAGCCTTTCTACGCGGAGTTAGCATGTTCTCCCTGTGAATGTGTTTTTATTCTAGTGACCCTAAATCGTCCCTATAGGTGTGAGTGTGACTGGTTGTCTCCGTGTGTCCCTGTGATGGACTGAAGACCTGTCCAAGATGTCTTCCTCCTCTCACCTGAGATAGACATCATCTCCCTGCAACTGAAGTGGTTGATAAAAACAGAGTGGGTAGTTTATTGGAACCGTTGCACAATTTTAGGCCTTTTTTATGAAAACATACTAGAACATGTTTAGGTCTTCTCCCTGCTAAAGGAACTTGTGTTTGACAATAAAGTAAGGAGAAAGAGATAGTGGACAGAACAGGTTCTTGTTTATCTGCAACAAGTTGACGATTAACACTCGACAAAGGGCAGTTATGAACGATTTCCCCTACGTGAATCCTTGATTGTAAATCTGAATATGGGTTGGATGTCTCTGAAAACCATAACGGCACAGCAGGACGCTGAGTGAAAGTCCCCTCCCGACTCACGGCCGCTCACGTCCAACGGGGACTTCCACAACAAAGACCCAACAATTGGATTTCAAAGATCTTAACCAAATTGAAGCCCAATGAATGTCAGTGTTTTAACTCAGCAGATTGGGCCGTGTGCGTGCACACACACCTTATGACAGCGGCTGCGATACAGATGGTCAGAGCGTGAGGCTGAATGAGAGGGGGGACCGTCCGCGGCTGCTGACGCATTGTGGGGGGACGGCTTCTTCAATGCAGCACTTAATGAGAACAGACTGACTCTTTCTCCCTCCATCCCCCCCCCCCCCCCCTCCTCTTGGTTCCTCCACTTCTTCTCTCCTCTGCCCATTTCCATCTGTTTGGAGACAAAGGGCCATGAGCCAGCTCAAGCCCCGGGACCCTGCTGGTGAAGTAGGCAAGGATAATACGGCCCATCCCGGGGGCTGCATTTCAACACATGGACCTGGCTTTGTACTTCTGCAACACGAGCACCCTTCAAACTGCAGCCACACACACACACACACACAGATCGGGGATGCGGGGAAACAGAGTTGCAATATTGACAGGGGAGTTGTTGCCTGGAACACGGCAACGTGGAGAATAAAGGAGAGGGCAAAAAAAATGAGGCGACACAAAAAGCCCCAAATGTTGTTCCTCGTGCTGCGAACATATGGCTGTTTGTTGTCATACTCTTCCTCCCTGTCCAATTTACACAAAGCTAGTGAGCGCTCGCAATCAAATGAGTGTGTGTGTGCTCCTCCAGGCTTTGAGTGGGCCTTATACCTGAATGATTATGAGGAGAAGGATGTCCAAATGCTGCTAATGGCCGATGTATAATCCCCTGCCGTCTGCACACACCTCCTGACATATGGTCACTCCTCGGCCTCCACCATTACATAAGCCACACCGTGCAGACTGGGTGGGGGGTTGTGGTGAAACGTGGTACTTTCTCACACACACATACACACACACACACACCGGCCACACTGTCAGCCAGGCTGTTCAGTGCCCTCAGCACTTCGGGCTTCGCCTGTCACTTTTCCTCCCCCTGCCCCTTTTAGGAGGGGTTTGTAAAGAATAAATTGAGGAGGACCGATGCTACGGAAGCTTCTGGGATGAGGAGCACAAATGGCCTGGTAGTGCGTCGTGGTATCGTGCAGATGGACTCCTCCATTCAATAAGCCGGAGCAGAAGTCCGTCTCCGCGTCATGCCAGAGTCACAGAGCTTGTTTTGTATTCTGAAGAGGGAAATCTGTTGATGCAACATATTGGTTTTCCTTTTCTTTCCCTTTCGATAGAAGCGTTAATGGAGAAGGCAGGAATAATGAGCATGTGAGGTTTCAGCTATATTCAACAAATTGCAAATGTGACATTATGTGTTTGAACAGGATGCAGTTTTAAATCGGATGTAATGGAAACATGGACACAGGAGCATCGCTGCAGAGTCATTCGTGGTTTTTTGTGGGGTGGAGGGTTAAAATCTAAAAAGTGTGTTGCAAGAATCATGACATGAGGAAATCAAAGCATACACACAAAGTTCTCAAATTGACAGACTTTTATTGACCAATTTGTCACCTGATTAGAAGAACCACGCTCTATGGAGCGATTCTCAGACATTCGAACCTTTCAGAGTTTGATTTTAAGAGTTTTTTTTAAACTGTTATGGATTTCTGATCAGTACCCGAGTTGTTCTGACAAAACTCAGAGTCCTTAACGCAGAAGTAAAGCTTAATGTCATCTGCATAAAAGTGATAAATTTGAAATATATGAATTATCCGTCTAAGAGAGTTCATATATAGGAGTAAATATGAGTTGGCCCAACGCAGAGCCTTGGGGTACCCCATGTAGTAGATGTCTAAGATGATTTGGCTTATATGGGTGCTGAAACTTCAGTTTGAAATATAATTTGAACCTCTCTTAACTGGAAACAACACAGACAGTTATAGATGCAAGTAAGCCCAGAGGTAAAACATTAATCAGTGCAATGATGACATAACAGGAAGTAAAGCAAACATTAACCAGGCACTAAATTAGACCATAAAACCCACATTCAAGTCATTCAAATAACTGATAAAATATAAACAAAAGGAGGAATAGATCAGATCTTTTGAAGTGGGGGTCAGTCAAAAGCTAACATCTTACCTGTCGTAGATACGTCCTTGAATGGTCTTCATTTGGTAAAAAAGCAAATTAGCTCTGACCTGACTGATTAGTTTGTAGCTGATCAAAGTGAGGCCAAGATGAAAGCAGATTGCTGCCTACTTTTAACAACTCCAGTCTAATTAAATTTATAGCAGATTTTTATTTACACATAATTCTATGGTTTTATGGAAACTGAGCCTCAAAGCTAGCTGTCTGTAGCAATTCAGATTCAGTATGTAACGTGTACGGCTAAATGACAATGCAAAATTTATGTCGATGTGAAGGTTCATAAAATAATGTTTGCACGAACTTCTATAGTATAAACAAAAGATGGCCTTGTAACAAGCTACATTGTGACTAGCTATCTGTGCAGTCAGAACTAATTTATATTTCTCCAAGCTGAGGTTGGTCAAAAAGACACCTTACAGGTAAAATTTTGAATTTCACCAAACTGAACTGTTACAGAAAGCAAGTTCTGCTGCTAATTTCCACTGAAAGAACCCAAAATGAACAGGAGAATTTGACAACTGGGAGACCCAGGAGTACATATACAGGGAGGATTCATGAGGCGATGGATTGATTGGGGATTCAAAGCAGGTGGTAAGAAGTGAAGCTAGAACAAGGCATGACAACAAATGTAAATATTCTACACCTCAAACCAATAAGGGAGCAGTATCTTGTTATAAAATGACAAATCATGTTGTAACGAGAAACTACCGTTATAACGAAAATAAAATTGTACTTAGTTAAAGGATATTAGGAAAGTTGATTTTTATTGCCTTCAAATTCAACACGTGAAGAAAAACCGGTTATTTTGCTAGCATTAGCCCGTTTTAACTAGTCTAACCAGGCCAACAATTAGCTAGTAGGCATTTAATGGGTAAAAAGCTGTAACAATATATTCACACCATGTTTGACATAATCAAAGCTGAGTTTTCTGCCATTAGGCCTAACTTAAAAATGTAAAGAATAAGAAAAGAAACAATTTTGCTAACATTAGCTCCTCCTAGCTAATACACAAATCAAGCTAGTGGTCACTGAACTAAAGCTGAAACAAGAAATGAATTTAGTGGAATGATCTTACACATTTTATTGCCTCCTATTTAAACAACAAACACTTTTTAAGGTGATATTTTTGTGCATTATTTCCATTTTTACTCCCTCCCAGCTAAAGGAGACCTGTGAGTTAACTAGCAAGCTAGAATATTTATTGTAATGCATTTTTTTTCTCAATTGGAAAAGCCTAACTGTAGCATTTCCATGGTTAAGGGATCAACTCCCACTGGGGCTTCATGAAAAAAAAGCTCTAGATAATCTAATGGGGCTTGGATGAAAGCGTTCACACATTTCCTCCTGTGTAACTCAACTACAAGCCCTTTATAGCACAATCGATAGGAATACAGGCGTATATTTATTACAAATGAATATAAATATTTGGATCTTTCCTGCTCATAGCATTTGGCAATATTACATCTCAGCGTTTGCTCGCTCATAAATTTCCATCTCTCCCATCCCTTCTTTCTCGCCGGGTTTCCCACGGGAGGTGCCAGACGGCCAGTAATTTGGTTGTCTTGGCTCGTCTGGAGTAACACCTGCCCCCTCTCTGGGGAGGGAGGAGGCCTTTCAGCCAGGAGCATACATGTAGCTCCTACCACTGCCTTTAGCTGCTGACCACTATGTGTGTGCGTGTGTGTGTGTGTGTGTGTGTGTGTACTGCATTGTCAATGAACAGTATAGTAAAGTGTTTTTTATCTGTATGCTAAACTGGGATTGTGTTTATTTCACCTTTGAACGTGTGCGGTTGTTGTGACACCTGTGTGCATGCAAACAGGAACCTGCCCTCGTCCTTCAATCCAATCAGCTAAATCTACAGCAGGCCATTGTACCATTTAATTAAATCCATGTTCCCATCTTTGATTAAGAAATTTTTTTTAGTAAAATTTATTCTGGACAAAATGACATTCTCAGTAGTCCAAATTTGAATTAAAGATATCTAAAATAACATTCCTGCTAACAAAATGATCACTCAAGGACCCAGTAAAAACCAAATTAAGTTTCCAAAAAACTAAAATTGTCAACACCTTGATGCTTTCATTCAAAAGCTGCTCCCTGTGGATGCTGATGGTCTGCTTGCACAAAAGCCACCTCCCTGGTCACTAGTATGTCCATAGAAATAAAAGAACTAGACATGGGAGCGTAACTCAACATGTCCCTCTAGTGGCTGGCTGCAGTATAATGTTTAAGCGCCACCCCTTTCATGGAATTAATGGGAATTTTTCCTGGCTAAAATATATAAAAAGTTCCTCTGATAATCTTATTCCAGATATTTACTTCTGTTGACAGATGCTTTTATACTCATTATTTAGGTCTATGATTGATAATAAAATTATATAAAATTAAACAAGAATTATGTAGCATAATTTTAGCATTTTTTTGTGAATGAGCAATTTGAAGAAACAAATTGAAATGATGGTAATTTTTCAAAATTAAGTTCAAATTTTACTTTTTATACCTAAAGATAAATAAAAACAAGAAATCGTGATTTGGGGTATTATAATAATAAAAGCAATGATAACATAATATGTCTTATAGACTTCCATAAGTATTTTGTTCTGGTCAAAGGGAGCAAATGTCTTGTTGTCACCTTTCTGAAATATACTTTTAACTAGTCATATTGTCTTATCTAATGACAGTTTCAGTAGTTTTATATTCAAAATTATATTTATTTCAGTAATAATGTACTTATACGGATATGGGTACATCAAATTGTGTAGAACTACTGTGGTTTTTGAGAATTTTCCAGCAATTATTCTGAATTGTTAAAATGTTTATTTTGACTAAAATAATATCTAAATGTAAATAATTGCTTTAAACTTTCTCTCTAACCATTATGTGAGAAACTGGCTTGCCATAATTCCGAGCTATTTAATGCTATTAGCTCATTTTCTTGTCAGAACCACTTTAAAAACCAACATTTGAAACACTTTGAAACAGGAGGAGTCTTTATTAGGTTTTTCCCTGTTTAATTAAAAATAACACCAGAAAATATGAAAAGTTTGTCCATTAGAAACCAGCGGTCACAAGATACTTCTACTAAAAATCTGCTTAAAGCAACAAGTAGTCTACACAACCCTGAAGAGACAAAAAAATTCTTTGGATAGAGGATATGTGTTTTTTTTTCCCTTTCACTATAAAAGTACTTATTGGAATTCTCGGGAATACAAAGAAGAGACAAATAAATAACAGATTTGATCTAAAAATAATAGCCTAGCATTAGCACATCGAAGAGAATAACTTTTGTTTTTGGTCACAGCAAAAGAAGAGGCTGTCGCTAACACATCGTAACCCCGCAAATCAAATGGTCCTCAATGAACGTCCCAGTTTTTTCAGAAAACAAACTTCCCAACACAACGTATTTCAGAGAATCGAACATCTGGGGCCCCGCAAAGTCCCCCCCGCCCGCCCTTCGCATTCGAAGTGCTCGTCGTTGCTAACGATGGACAAAGAGACATCATCAAAGCAAAACAAAAGTGTGACACACACACACACATATCCAACACACACATAAAAAACAGATTGCGGATCAACAGAAAGTGCCAAGTTTCCGTCACTTTTCCCACGTTTGCTTTTCACAGCCTAAAATATATAGAAGCAACAAACATTTATACATTTATACAAAAAGGACGTTTATAAATAACCAATCATATTAACACAAATAAATAAATTAATAAATAAATAAATACACTTTAAAAAACATGATTAAGGTCACAATTTCTCATGTCATAAGTGGCACTTAATGTCTTGGATCTCTTTCTTCATTTTTTTTTCTTTTCCTTCACGGAAAATCTTCTAAACTAGATCTAAAGCAGCTATTGACTTGACTTTCATCCTGATGTGAAAAATGCCCTCAAACCCTCAGCCTGACCGGGTGGTGGGGGTGGATTTAGACAAGAATTCAGACTTTTTTTTTTACATTAAAATACGATTATTTGAGAAATTCATGAAAATGGGAATTCCAACATGTCTGCATTGTCTTCCAGAGATGTTTCCTTACCTGTATATTGGTAATTATTGTTATTATCAATATTATTATTATTATTATTGCATTCATATGGACTCAGAGGTTTTGATTTGGACCATTTTCCTACAACTTTCCTCTACAATCACCAAGATTCAGCTCAGAAAACTAAAGTCTGGTGATAACCCCACATCTGGAGTTTGAGCTGATCTACAGATGTTTTTAGTCATTTTTGTACCTTTGAAGTTATTTTAGATGCAATTCCAGATTTTTATTATTTTTAGATATTCAAACGATTGAAAACGTGTCTTCTGAAAATGTCAAAAATACTGATTTTTGTTTAAAAACACAAAAACAGGAGTCCCTCGTTAGGAACCCCACACCCAGATTGGCGCGTTCGGGTCCATTTCCCGCACCCAGCCGGACTTTTCGCGCGCGCTCAAACGTCCAACACGTGGTTCAGGTAAGAGATGTAGCAGATCGCCAGTCTGAGGATCTCGATCTTGGACAGTTTTTTATCCGGAGGTAAGGTGGGGAGAAGCTTCCTCAGCTCCGCGAAGGCCACGTTGAACGCCTCCACCCGGATCCGCTCCCGGGTCGCGTGCGCCGACCGGTACTTGGCCGTGGCCCTCCGCCGCCTCCGCTTCTCCTCCCGGCTCAGCGGCTGCTCGGATTTGCATTTGGCTCGATCCGGTTCGCTCTCCGCCGGCTCGTCCGACACGCAGCCGGCCGACTTCAGGCCGTTGAGCATCGTCTCCGAGTCGGACTGGGTCCAGGAGAGGTCGGCCTCTGCCGGATCCGGACTCAGCATCATCTTGGGGCTCGCTCCTCCTCCTCTTCCTCACAGACCTGGAGGAAACATAATCAGTATCAGCTAAACAACAACAAGAACAACAAAAACAACAACAATAATTTTGATATAAGGGGTCCCTGAGACCCCCAACCAAATGGATTTGATTACATAATAACAAGACTTCTTCAATAATAAATGGCTTCAAATTCATTATAAGCCAATATGAAAGAGAATAATTGTTTTTAACTCTAAACTAAGCGTCTTTACATTTATTTTATTCTTTTATTTTTAAGAGCTTGTGGTTATTTTTGAGGGGAAAAAGCTGTCCCCCCTTTTTTATTTGTGAATTAACATAATCAGAACTGGCCATCTGTCACACATCTGCTTCTCTAAGGCCACACTGACTTCACTCTTAATATAATAATAATAATAATAATAATAATAATAATAATAATAATAATAATAATAATAATAATAATAATAATAATAATAATAATAATAATAATAATAATAACAATGAATAAAGATAAATTATGACATCTATAAATTTCTAGAATTTGGTTTTCATATTAAAGACAATAAAAAACAGTCAAATAAAACATATTATTCAGAAGATAATCTACTTACCTTGACAAAGACTTGTGAGAAAATAGCTCTTCTGTTATTTTTCTCCTCTGATCAGACTCACTCTGATTTAACTCATGTTCCAGGAGACAAAACAAGCGTCAGATGGAAGAAAATTCAAATGAGTTAAAAAAAAACCAACTTGTTTGACTTTTTTTCCTGCTGTGAACTTGCAGCATCACACGATCATGATGGGTGTGTGTGTGAGGGAGAGAGTGGGGGGGCAAAGCCTGATCCAAACCGGTCGGAGCTTCTTGTGCAGACAAATAATAATAATAATAAAATCAGCTGTAATTCTGATGATGATGATGGTGGTGATGAAGAGGCTGATCCGTGGGATCTCCGCGCCGCAGAGACAAAAGATGAGCGGATCTTAGAAGTGAAAGTGTGTGTGGGGTGGGGGGGGTTAGTGGTCCATCCGCCGGAGGAAGACAGGGATGTAGAGGATGAAGATCAGCCAGCCTCTTCCTCGTCGGGAATCACAGATAATCCTCTTCCTCCTCCTCCACCTCAGAGAGAGATAAGATCCACGCGCTCCGCTCTGATAAAGCCTCACTTCATGGTCCGAATATGTTTATATATGAGGAAGCAGCATTGTCTGACTCCGCCCCCCAGCCCTCCAGCGCGCTGCCTCCCGCGGGACTAGATGCGTGCGCGATAAAGGAATAAACACGCGTGCATGTTGCGCGTTTGTGCACGCGAGCTTTTTTTTTTTCAGTGACTAACAGCGATTAAAAAAAAAATCACTCTTTCAAGATGAGAGGGGTCACGTGGGGGATGAGGAGTCAAACCTGGCTTTCATTTACTGGGTTTGTTTTTTCATATAAACTCACGCAAAATAAAACAGATTTACCATTAAAACACAAAATTCTACTGATTAAAATGATATTTAACTCATCTGAGTGATCCTAGTTGAGATAAAATCAAGATAAATTATGATCTATAAACTTAAAATAAATTAAAGTTCCCATTTCTAATGATCCAGATTACTTTATAAAAGTAAAATCTGCACAAGAATGGAGAAAGAGAAAGTTTCCGTGTCCTCCTGAGAGATAAATTAATTTGAGCACTGTAAAAAGTCTCTTTTCCTTCTTGTTATTTTAACTTTTTTTGGTCAGTTTTATAAACACACGTTCATAAAAGAAACGACTCATTTAAAATATTTAAAAATATTTTTGCTTCAAGTCACATTCCTAAACGAAATTCAGCTTTTCAAGCAAAGCTTTGATCTTACTGTTGGTTTTAGGTGATTTAAACTGAATTTAATCAAAGTTATTTCAATTAAGCAGAACTAAATTGAAATGAACTAAACTCAATAGAATTCAATTTAACTAAACTCTGGTGATCTGAAATGTATTAAATTCAGCTGAACTTCGCTAAATCAAGCCGAATTGATTTGAACCGTAATCAACTGAAGTGAGCTGAACTAACCGGATTTTTAATTGGGTTTAATGCAAATGAGTTGAAATGACCTGAAATAAATTCTTCTGATTAACAAAAACTGAGCTGACACGAGTTGAATTTATTTCAATTGAACTGAACCAACAATTGAGATTAACTACCTGATTTATAATTAATTCAACTAATCAATTGGATTAAAGGGCACTAATGCTGGTAGGTGGATATATACATTTAAATATTTTATTGAAATGACACATCAGCACATTGAAACATAAACCATCCTTTACAGAGATAAAAACATATTTTGCACATGTAAAAAAATGTTTCTGGAAATTTCACTTGGCATGTTCATTTGATCACAAGAGGAGTTGTTATCGATTGAACCAAATAATTATTCTGAATCAACTTAAAATACCAACAGAGCATTTGAAGTTAGTTAAAAATATAAAATCAGCCAAGCTAAAATATTTTCTCTTATGAAACCAACTATTTTTGTTTTGAGTCATTATTTTCAGTATTTGTGAGTTAATCTAACATATTAAGTTTTACAGTGTATGATGAGGTTGTGTGAGGTTGGACTTGCAAACGGTTAAACGGGAGGTGGAGAATTCAACTTTAGATTGTAGGTTGTTGTCGACAGATATTTGAACGGGTTCAGTTTGGATAAACAGATTAGTTCTGACCGGATTGATGAGCTAACGGCTAGTTCAATAATCTCAAAAGTTGTATTTGTGTAAAGACTGTTTATAAACCTTTAGACTGCCATCTAGTTTAACATTTGATGGTTTTATTGAAAAAAACAAAAACAAAAAAACCCACATTTTCCAGGAAGTGTCGCCGTTTGACCAGGAAGTGCCGCCGGTTGCACAGGAAGTGCTAAATCTTCCTGCTATTTGTATTTGCAAATAAACACAAAAATGTATATAAATATCACATAAACTGTAATGAAGTGTTTTAGACTATTTATGTCTGCTCTTTTGCTGACTGGACATTAGCTTATGATCAGAGCAGATCTTTATTTTTCCAAACTGAGGCTGTTCATATATCTCCATATAAACCACTCTAAATGATCTGAACGATCCCAAAGTTTTAAAATACCAACCACAGCACGCATTCATCTGAAAATCTTTGCCCAAATCTAGCCTAGTGCTCTCTATGTTCTCCCCCATCGTGCCCGGCTGTGCCCGGTGGCACCACCAGCGCCGGGGTCAAGAGGGCATGGATCCAAAGGAGGAGCAGCGGCCAGTGAGCGTGGAGGCTAGCTGAGCCTAACGAGGTGATTAAAACGATAAGGGGAAGCACGGATGAGTTGGCGTGGCCCGCAGCCATGGTAGTTTGCTGCCATCACACACACACACACACACACACACACACACACACACACACACACACACACACACACACACACACACACACACACTGTGAATGGTAGAAAAGTTCCAACTACTTCACCAGAAGGACCGTATCAATGAGAAAGCAGCACGTGCAGCTGTGTGTGAGAGTGAGAGAGAGAGAGTAAGAGAGAGTGGGAGAGAGAGAGGGAATGTGCGGGCGAGTGTGTGTGTGTGTGTGTCTGTGTGTGACGGACAGCTCGCCGTGGGCTCCGGTTGGGTCTGTGGAGTTTGTGTGACACACACAGACTCACAGCAGGGTATATTGGAGACATGTCAAGACCAGGAGACAGAGGTCTCCTGACAGCTGGAGCCCACGGACACACAGACACACACACACACACACACACACACACACACTAATTGCTCCACAGACGGAGAAGTGGAACTAGCCGGTGTTTGGTGGACTCAGACCCCGCCTCAGTCCACGAGGCTCGTGGCCAAAGACATGAAGGACACCTCCAAGGCTGTTTTGTTGGTGCCTGCTGCAATTACATCCCACAGCTGATGTAGCGAGTCTGGAGACAGGCAGCACACCACGGGGTGGACGAGTCACAGGAGAACCACTAATGGATGTTGTTTAGTCACGCTATTTACTCGACTCTCAGAATTATAAAAAAAATCTCCCATGATGCAAATCAAACACCCAAAAATCGTCTCAGTTTGAATCAAAAGACATCCAACAATACCAAAACATAAACTGGTCATTTTAAAAGTACAGATAATTGTGACATCATTAGCACCAGTTTTACCTAAAAGAATTTCCACATCTAAAGTCGTCATGTGATTAGCAATGAAACGGAGAGAAATTATGCTAAATTTTGATTGAATCACGTAGAATTTACAACAATCTTACAAGTCGCAAATGTGCTCGGGTCACGTTTTGGGCGGTTGATGTAATTGTGAAAAAAAATGCCATTGTGCAATTTCTTGACAGGATTTAGTCTCAAAATGTGCTCAAAATTCGTCTTCACTATTTGGTTAGCAACCATCTCAAATTGTTCGTACATTTCTCGCGATTATTGGGCTTGGACGCACGTATCCTCCCACCTGTTGGAATAAGCACGAGCATACACTGTAAAAAATACTACGTCGAATTTACTTGACCAAGTTATGTTTGATTAAATGTAAAGGGTAATATACGTTGTTATTCGCTGTTGTTAGAAATAAATGTTTACATTTAAGCATCTAGGTTTAGTGGAAATCCGAGACCGTGGTTTTGAGTCGGAAAAGGATAGAATCTCCAGGTCAGGGGGTGAGGTCCTGCCTCAAGTGGAGGGGTTTAACTATCTCGGGGTCTTGTTCACAAGTGAGGGAAAGATGGAGCGCGAGATCGATAGACAGATTGGTGCTGCGTCTGCAGTGATGCGGGCGTTGTACCGGTCTGTCGTGGTGAAGAGAGAGCTGAGCCGGAAGGCAAAGCTCTCGATTTACCGGTTGATCTACGTTCCTACCCTCACCTATGGTCACGAGCTTTGGGTAGTGACCAAAAGAACGAGATCTCTGATACAAGCTGCCTAAATGAGTTTTCTCCTCACGGTGTCTGGGCTCTCCCTTAGAGATAGGGTGAGAAGCTCGGTCATCCGTGAGGGGCTCGGAGTAGACCCGCTGCTCCTCCACATCGAGAGGAGCCAGTTGAGGTGGCTCGGGCACCTGGTCAGGATGCCTCCTGGACGCCTCCCTGGTGAGGTTTTCCAGGCACGTTCAACTGGGAGGAGACCTAAAGGAAGACCCAGGACACTCTGGAGGGACTATGTTTCTCGTCTGGCCAGGGAACACCTTGGGATTCCCCCGGAGGAGCTGGCCCAAGTGGCTTGAGAGAGGGAGGTCTGGGCCTCCCTGCTTAGGCTGCTGCCCCCGCGACCAGACTCCGGATAAGTGAACGAAAATGGATGGATGGGTTTAGTGAAATCCGTTGACATATTTGGTTCGATAACATCAACATTTCATTTGTTAGAGTGTAGTCTACCATGAGATTGACCTAGATAATAAGTGTGGTTCGTTTTAAACATGATATTTTATGTGTTTTAGCTAATTTTGTTCATTAGAGTTTAAAAAAGTTCAAAAAGGCACATAGCTAGTTACGTTCTTCTATCCATCGTTTCTGTGGACTGACTGAACATGCTAACCCTAACCCTAACCGTAACCCTGCTGTTGCTCAACCTGAGCCTAAAAGTTATTATTTGTTCTTCCTTTGAAAGTTGTTCACTGACCCTCACAGTGAGCAGAACCTTCAGACAGCAGCATCAGTTAAACTCCTCAAAGTCGAGCCTCTGTTTCGTCTCTGAGGGCTCGGCGTATCAACTGTAGAGGGAAATATTCCTTTTTAAAGGCCCTGATATAATCTCAGCGTGGGCTTGGACGGCCACTTATTGTGGTTCTAATAATCATTCAGCACTTGCAGACACACAGGAAGTTCTGCGTTTAGTGATTTATGGTTGTGATTATTCTTATATCACCAGCTGAGGCCTCACACGCCAGAGTGGGATTATCAGAAAATAAGATGCAAATGTGAAACCTGACATTTTGGAAAGATATTTCCTAGAATAGTGTGTGTGTGTGTGTGTGGTGGTGGTGGTGGTGGTGGTGGTGGGGGGGGTTGTTAATCCTCTGTTGCTGACAAAAAAACGAGGTGTAGCTCGTTTTAAAGAAAGTGATGTCACAGCGTGATGGAGACATTTCTCCAATCAGTCAGAACTCAGAGGAGCCTGCAGCTGTCTGAGCCGCTTGTTACAACAAAAAACACCTTGAACTGGTGTCACGTACACCCACCTGTCACCTATCAGCCTCACACACACACACACACACACACACACACACACACACACACACACACACACACACACACACACACACACACACACAAAGAGAGAGTTTTGAGCGTTTGCAGGGAGCTGTGAAATGGGGAGGATTAGTCACTTTGTCAGGAGATGTATGAGGCGTCTCTCAGGTGGACGGCGAGCCACAGGGGGCATCTTGCAGAGGGAAGAGCAGAGCGAGGAGGAATTAGAGGCCAGGTAGAAGAAGACAGAAGAGCAAACACTCAGGAGAAGAATGGAAAAGAGCAAAAATGAAGATGGAGTGGGGGTGGGGGTGTCCACAGAAATGAGACAAGAGGTAGTTGTAGTGACAAAGAAGGCTGAGACACACACTTATTCACAGGAACACACTCTGAGCCGAGTGTGACGGCCAACTTGCCCATGTGTTGTGTTCAGTCTTTTATTCCAGGGTGGTGAAACAGGCTCTGGACCCCGGCCTTGTGTGTGTGTGTGTGTGTGTGTGTGTGTGTGTGTGTGTGTGTGGCTGGGGAGGGGAAGGGGTTGTCACTTCAAGCCTGAACAGGAGGTGTGGGATCCAGAAAGCTGGGGTCCCATGTGAGAATGTGGCCATCGTCAGCGCTGCCGCGGCAGGCCTCGGCACCATCTGTGCTCCCAGCAGGGCGCCCAGCGCGCTCGCCGCCACCCAGACGCATATGGACACACAAAGGTGCTCGCTTTCCCTCCCTCCCGGCCTCTCACAGACGTGCGGTCACACATAAACGCTCGCTCACGGGGAGCAGGACAGAACACACTCGGGACCGGCGGGTGAGAGATGAGAGGGAGGATGATGAGTTTGTTGATTGTGCAGCGAGCAGATAGACATCTCTGATGATGATGAGGGTGCTGATGTAAGTGTGATGACTTCAGAGGCGGTGTTAGTCAGCAAACGAGACAGCTGTGGTTAGACATTCACAACAAACCACGTCTCATTTTCACCATACGGACACTAATTTATGTTCCAGAGCCTAAATATGAGATTGCAGGTTGTTCGTTAGCTGTTGTAAACCAGAAGTTTCAGCAGGAGATTGGTGGATTTGATTAGAAAGTTGAACAATTTTCCAACCTGTTTCCAATAGCGTGAGCTAAAAATAACATCCAGTTATCCCAGCTTAAAGTTTCCTATGCAAGGAAACCCAACAGATCGCATCGAGTCACTGACTTGTGTCAGTGACTTTTTAGCAAACCCCACACACCCCCCGGCTTTCCACAGGATGTGAAAGCAGCACGAAACGTACTACGTGGCAACTAGCTGCCATTATAGTGGACAGGGTCTTTTCCACCAGCAGCTAAGTGTAGCGTTCTGGACGCATCCCAGAAGCGACGGGACGCTATCATTACCTCTAAAGTCTATTTTTTACACGCTACGCTTCTAAAACTCTGCAGTTTAGATCGGGTCAGACAGGAAGTCCAACACGAAGGCAGTGTAAAACATCCGGAAACTTCCAAAATAAAAGTCACGTGCAGTACGTCATTGCCTGTGAAACCCCCGTAGTCGATGTAAACAGAACAGAAAATAAACCACAGACCTTTTTGGATACATGCAGCTGTCTTTCTCCTTGGTTGTTATTGTGTGGACTTGTGAAATCACGCGTGGCGTTGCAATTCTCCTGTGATTTTTGTGACCACGTAATCAGCTGTGTGGAACCCTTTCGCTCCTGTTTCACGTCAGAATCGCTCCCGGTGGAGAATGAGCTCTCACTTGTGCCGCTATTACGTTTCGCCACACTTTCACGTCCCGTGGAAAGCCAGGGTAAGCAAGCATGTAGCGACAGTGGAGAGGAAACCCCCCCTTTAACAGGAACAAACCTCCAACAGAACCTGGCTCAGTATGTCTAAATCATATTTAGTTATCAGGCCCACTGGTTAATAACCAAGCTGTAATCAAGGAAATAAAGGATCTTTGATATTTTTGCAGTTTTTCATTAGATGGTGTTAAACTAGCAAATGATTGCTTTCATGGAAACTTTCAAAGAAACTTTGCTAATGAGATCTGAAATCATTAGCGTGGATGTTAATGTTTCATAGTTTGCTAGCAGCAAATGTGAGTAAGTCCCCAGCCAGCACACATAGGTGGGCCCTGTATGGGATCTATATGGGCAAGCCATATGGGTCCCAACAGGGTTTGTCCGCAGTTTCCATGGTGGCCCCACAGGGGTTTGCCAGTGTTTGCGTCAAACCCTCTGAAAACCCATGTAGGACCCATTAAAATCTATGTGGACAAATATCTTTCTGGGCCAATCCCCATGGGACCACCGTGGAAACCGTGGACAAACCCTGGTTGGCACCCATATGGCTTGCCCATATAGATCCCATATGAGCCCACCTATGTGTGCTGGCTGGGTCATGCCAGTGAGATCATAGTTTACTGGCTTAGATTTTTGCTATTGAGGTGAAATTATGGCTCTTGGGGTTCTGCTGGCCACATGTAAAACAACCTGAACCTCTCAGAGACACTTAAAACTCAGGTTTCCTTTATTACTGCAGACGTTACCAGAATTAACTGGTCCTGGTCCTTCTCAGAAAAACCCCAAATCCTCTTGTGAGAGGCTGATATTTATTAATCACAAACAAGCACACACACATCTGGAGAGGGAGAATCCCAGACTCTCTGGCATTCACCCTCCTCCTGAGGCCAGGATTTCTCTCACACCTGCTACAAAGGAAGTAAAAAATATCTCTGATACAACAATGGGCGCTTCTCTTCTCCAAGGTCTGACTACGAGAAAAAAACTTTTAATTATGTGAAGTTGTTGAACCCAGTTGAACTGGCGAATAGGGCAGCTGTAGCACACGCCACTATCAAACTTTGGCTGTGTTCAAATTCAGGGGCCGCATCCTTGGAAGGACACAATCGACAGAGGCCGAGTTCTTCCTCAACCCAAAAGACAGGCTATAAAATTGGATGGTCTAGCCTTGATAAAAGCCTAACAACATTTATTGCCATTCTTATAGTTTAACCTATAATTCTATTCTGCTTCATCTGCTATTGTTACAAGAACAAAATTCTCCCGTTTGACTAACAATTATTCTTGGAATGGGGTTGACCAAAAAGAGTACACCAGACCCATCCTTGAAATTTGGAGGAAAAAGAAGACACATTTTGAGTAGCCGTTGCTGTGATGTAATAAACCATGTGGCCTTGGAAAAATGAAGCCCCTGAATTTGGATACAACCAAATTGATTAGCAATGTATGCTAATAATAAGATCAAAATTCGCTAGTACAGACTTTGATGGCACTGCATGCTTACAAGACACTTATTAAAGCATCACTGAAGAGTTTTTAAAACTTTAAGCTATTGCTTTCAAACTGGTTTCAGTGATTCTAGAGCCAGAAAGTTGAGCAACTTCACATTGGACAGCAATCCTAAGCCAAAGAGTCCTACGAGTTCCAGAGTCTGGGGGCCACAGCAGCAAATGATCTGTCACCTTTGGTCTTTAGCCTGGTGCGCTGCACAACCAGTAGGCTTTGATCACTGGACCTCAGGGACCTGCTGGTGGTGTAGGGACTGAGAAGATCACCAATGTATGATGGTGCTTGTCCATGTAAGGCCCTAAAAACCAGAACCAGGATCTTGATATGATATGATATGATAGATATGTATAAACACTAGATGGCTCACCCGGACTGTTCGCCAATGGAGTGCAACGTAGCAACGCGGCGGCCATTTTACTTCGGACAGTTTCCCCCTTTCGTAACATTGGTGTCAATGGTGCATGTACTATTTAAACAACTCTAACTTGCTCAATTTTCAACCGATTTTCAAACGGTTTGATTTGTTATAAACGCCAGAGATGTTGCTGTGAAATATAACGGATTTGGCCCATTAATTTAAAAATGTTAAAGTATGTCGTCTCAAGCCTTTGTGTTATAATGCTTGTACCATCTGCTACCATTGAGAGCGAAGCGTCTGCTGTCTGAAGTAAGATGGCCGCCGTTTAGGTACGCCCTCAACTCCCGCTTTTGCCATCTAGTGTTCATATACATATCTATGGCACTAGCTACAGCAGGTTGGAGCAGGGTTGTTTACAACATTTGTAATTCTACTTTCAATCAGAATCAGGAAGAAGTGGGGAAACCTATTTTGTGTTGCTTTAAACCAGGGGTGGGGAACCCTGGTCCTGGAGGGCCGGTATCCTGCAAGTTTTGGTTGTATCCCTGCTTCAACAAACCTGATTTCAATTAGCAGGTGATTAGCAGGCTTCTGCAGAGCTTGATGAGTTGCTCCACAGGTGATTCAAGCACTGAATCAAGTGTGTTTGAGCAGAAAAACCACAAAACCTGCAGGATAGCGGCCCTCCAGGACCAGGATTCCCCACCCCTGCTTTAAACGATCTTCCACTTTGATAACACATATCTTAGAAATGCCATCACCCTCCTAATTAGTCATAGATCACAGAACTTGAAACCCATGACTAGTGTTGGGCATCTTATGTTAAAAAAGTAATTAGTTATAGTTACAAATTACTTTTTTCAAAAAGTAATTAAGTTAGTAACTCAGGTACCACATTGTAAAAGTTATTAGTTACCTAGCAAAGTAACTGTGACGGTACGTTTATGTTCTATAACGCAGTTATGTTCTATAATATTTATGACGTCAACTGAATGATTCTTACTGAACAGATATCTGAAATGTTCATTCAGTAAGAATGTTCTTATGGATATCTGGAATGTTATTTTCTACTAGGAACAATAGAATTATAGATATCTGGAATACATATCCAGTCTGCCTAATAAATGTTAAAAAGGCCACCTTAGGTTTTTAGGGATTCTGAGATATCTCAACCTTAATTCCTAGTGCAGTTTATATTATGGATATCCTTAATTATAATTTCTATAGTAACAACATAGCTGTTGATGTTTCATTTGCAATTTTGACTAATAAGAATACAATTAGTACTCGCAAATAATTTGATTACTCAGTTACCTAAAAAATAACGCCGTTTGTAATGCCGTTATAATTAAATGCCATTACTCCCAACACTGAGAGTTATAAAAAATATTTTAAAATGTTTAATACTTGCATTATTTCTAATCTACAGATACATTTGAGGTGATATAAACTATGTAAAAAATCTTATCAGATCAACAAGAAATACACTATTTTTCATTTAATTTCTTTTTTAAATGGATGGTTTGCAACTATAAAACAATTTACTGGATTGTTGTCCCTTTAGTCCTATGGCAAAAACATAATGGAATAATGTTTACACCGAAGAGCTTTTCTATCACTGTATTAGGGGTCAGTGGGGCAGATTTTTTAACACGGACAATTCTCCTCCACCTCTTCATGCGCTCGCCACCTCTAAACCCACGTTTCCCGTCATTTCCGTCCACGAATAAAACGTATCTTGATACTTCTCCAGTCACGGGTGAATAAACGTTCACATTTTCAGAGTTTTTTCACGAGGTATTCGTCAAGCTGCTCTGTGTCTGCCGCTAGATATCTTCGGCTCTCTTTTTATTCTTTTAAGTGGCAATGGCGGAGCTGGTGACGTATTTAAAGAAAGCGGCGTCCTGGCCAATCACAAGCTCGCGCTCTCCGTCTCGTTGGACGGATGATCAGAAAAGAGAGCTCGACTCCATTCATCTTTGCGTGCCTGTCAGAGAGCCCTTGCAACGACGAATAATGGCGTTGCGTGTCTCCGCACTGACGCAGACGATGAAGCATAAATTAGGCTTAGCACCATGGGTGGAGACTTATTTCAAGCAGACTTCCTGTTAGAAAAATACCTGGAAAATAGGACCTGTGAGATTGGTACTGAGGCAGCCCCACCCCCCACAAGCGTTCTAAGAGTTTCACAGTCGGAAAAACGAGTCATTAACAAGCGCGTGCACACGAGCACACAAACGAAGCAGACTTACCACTCAGGAGAACGAACAGACAGCAGCAGGATGGAAGATCTCCTGTCCACTGCAATCATTATTAAAAAAGAGGGAGGAGGAGCTTTTTTCAAGGAGGCGATCGGCTCCGAGCCCTAACGTGTCATATCGGCGTGTGAGTGGTTGAGCCAGGTGGAGGTGTGGCCTAGACTCAGCTGGAGTCCAGTGCAGCGCAGCCACGTAGTACGGTACAGACAACGTCACCCTGCAGCTCTACAGCAATCAGTTGTGGAGCAGAGTTTTAACCTGAAGATGGAGATATAATTATGGTTTTGGGTTGAAATAATACATTTGAAGTAAGTTGGACTAAACTGCCAGAATAATGACTTCACATGTCTACAGCACTATTAGACACTCATCTATACAGGTTATCAGCAAAAAAGGGTTGATTTAGGTGTAACTCGCTCTTTAGAATAAAAAACTAGAAAACGGACCTCTGTTGTGTCGGTCCATCAGTAGCTACGTTTACATTGGCACAAGTTTTTGGAATGAATGCCCTTTCAGATCAAACATTCTTCATGTAAACATGTCTATCGGAATATTCTGATCCGGTACGGCTCGATTGGAATGAATGGTAAATGGTCTGTATTTGTAGAATAGAACAGAATAGACTTTATTGATCCCACAGTGGGGAAATTCACTTGTCACAGCGCCTTCTTAGGGTACAACCCCCCAAGGCGCTTCACAACACTATCAGTCATCCACTCATTCACACGCTGGTGGGGATGAGCTACTATGTAGCTACAGGCTAGCTGCCCTGGGGCGCACAGACAGAGGTGAGGTCTGCCGTACACTGGCGCCACCGGTCCCTCCGACCACCAGCAGGCAAGGCGGGTTAAGTGTCTTGCCCAAGGACACAACAGCAGCATTTTCTGGCGGAAGCCAGGATCGAACCTGCAACGTTGCGATTACTGGACAACCCGCTCTACCGCTACCTGAAATTTCATTCCGATTGAAAGAGGTGTTTTTTTCCGATCATCATTCCGATTGACGTCCATGTACACAGCCATTCGAATTGTTGGAGTAAAATAATGCCCACCACGCATGTGTGCAACTTCAGCGTGATGTCTTTCCGCCTTTGCAGACCATAGACATGAAGACGTAGACGCCCCATTGAGCGCTGGAGAGCGTAACAGCGTCACTGCCATATTGGATGGGTCTTCTCATTCTCTAAAGTCAATGCAGAGTGGGCAACTATGCTCGTAATTGTGCAGCCTACAGTTGCAACAACCGGTGTACTATTGAAAACAGATCGCATGTGATTACAATTGCCTTTTCTAGCCTACCTGATGGGATTTTATATTTTAATTTATTTTAATTCGTTTTGTTTAATAGGGCTTGTGATCATGTCGTCATCACCGGCGCGGCCGCCATGTTGGAAGCCTCGTTACTTGTTTCTTGTAACTTCAGACAACAGCGCGCTCAGTCTTGCGGCTTCATTTAATCTATTATTCATTTGATCGATTAATACTCAATTATGGTAAATCGTTGCTGTGTTGTGAGGTGCAACAGCGCAACATTATCATGATCGCCAGTGAAAAAAAAGGTAAAAAACGGGCTAACTTTTCACCGTTTTCCTTAATCTCGTCGACTCGCTGGGATCGCACCTGTAAGGGCGACCAAACATCTCTCTCCAGAGTATCACGGTCTTGATGAGTCTGTTCTTTGCATTTTCATTCTGGTAAGTTACAGATGATATACGTTTTTTTATACATCGTTTCTTTAGTTCAACCCGGACATACCGACACATATAGACACACACACACCGGTAGGCTAATGCGGGCACACTGAAACACAACACAACTTCTTCTGCTACACTTCTTCTATGGGTGACAAGTTTGACTGTTTACTAAACAAACTAGAAAATGAAACGTATACCTCTCATCCGGACGTTTACATCCGCTCACACCACAAACAAGAAAGGCGAAAATATCCGTTATGCAGAGCTGCGGCAGGAAAAAGTTGTCGTCGGTGGTCCAGTCTTGGGTCTTTCATATGGATCCAAACCGTTTATAATCCTGATTTTGTCCACACAACGGTCCCTGGCTTCCTTATTTAATGTATCCATATTCTGCACCATTTTCGGGATTTTAACATGTTGTTTAAGTCATTATTTCCCCCAAATCTGCTTGTTCTCTGCAATTTACGTTTTGTTTCCACATTTTATTTCCACCCGTGAGGCTTCCAACGTGTCCCCCACATCCCAGAATGCAACACATAATCACATGTGATCACGATTATGTTTATATTTTAATTATCATGCCATACCATGTGTCTGATTTTGTGAAAAAGCTCGATAAAATGTGTTTTTTAGCTGGGTTATCACCTTCCTCAGTAGAAATGAATGCACTGGGGGCGCATGGAGACCCAACTAAGATGGCGGCCGACCACTACGGCAGCCCCCATAGGCAGCGCCAGTCCATGAGGCGTCTTCGTATACTTGTCTGTGTTGCAGACGCTCAGGGCAAGTCGAAAACATGGCGGGAGGTAAACAGAAGTGGTCTGTTGCAGACACCATTTTCTTTACTGGAAAAACTACGGGAGCTCAATATTGAACGTCTCGATGGCCGAACGGCTAGAAATGCTGAGTTATACACTCAAGTGCATCTACTCAACTAGTCAAGAGCTATGATAAAGGTAGCATCAATGCATTGGACTTTGAAGCCATGATTAGGATGTTTAGAGTCAAATGGCCAAAAACCTTTATTATGCAACAGGACTCAATGTGGTTTCATAGTAGTTCAGTTTTAAGCACTTGGTTGGAATTGAATTCCTTGCAAATTTTATTATGAAATTAATAAGATTCCAATAAAACTTTCAAACTTTCACAAACAAATCCTTCAGTTTTGGAAAATGATATTCCAGCACAATTTTTCTCCTCATGAGTCAATTCTATGGAATAACAGGGCAATTTTAAGGGGCAGGAAGTCAATCTACACTGACCATTTATTGTGGGCAGTCTAAGGCACACCTGTGCATTATTCATGCTGTCTAATCAGCCCCTTGATATGCCACACCTGTGAGGTGGGATGGATTATCTTGGTAAAGGAAAAGTGCTCACTAACACACATGTAGACAGATTTCACAACAATATGTGAGCCATGGGTGTTTGAGTTCAGCCCATGAAAAATAGGAGCAAAAACAAAAGTGTTGCGTTTATATTTTTGTTCAGTGTAAATAAAAGGTTGGTATGAAAAAGGTGTTATTTTTGTAAAGGATCTGCATATTCTAAATTTGTTAATTGGCCTGTTTCTCCAAAGGTCAAGGAGACTCATTTGAAAATAATAAATGGAATATATCCCGTTTCTACGTTTCTTGAGAAAAGGTTTAAATTTGAAGGTAATTTGTGAGCATTTTGTAAGTCAGAAGAAGAATCCCTGAAGCATTTGTTTTATTTTTGCCAACATTCACAAGTTTTTTGGCAGGACATTAGGGAATGGTTTAATCTCAAACTTAATACTGATTTTTTTTTAAAGTTGATGATATTTTGTTCTATGTGAAAAACGTGAATGCAACTTTTTCTGATGCCATCAGTGTAGTTGTATTGTTAGCTAACAGTGTTGGGCAAGTTACTTCAAAACTGTAATGCATTATTTATAACTTGTTACTCATATTTTAAAGTAATTCGTTACATTATAATATTACTAATTTTAAAATGTAAGGCATTACATTACTTTTGCATTACTTTAAGTTACTTTCACCAAAATAATATGGATTTGGGAATCTAAATGTAGCTCATGACGCTCAAGTAGCTCATCACACATCCAGTGGAAGGTGGTGTGGTATCAAACTGGGCTAGGGGTTGTGGTTAAAACAGTCGGATATAACAACAGTTCTTTAGGTGTAAAGAGCATTTGACTATAATGTTCTTCATATCCTTATTCGTCACAAACTTAAAGTAACGGGTGTATGCCCATCTGGAGAATGTTCTATATAACGTTAGATCAGCTGCAGGTTCACTCATCTCTGCTCTGTCTGACTACAGGAAGTGAAACATTTTGTGTGGACGTTTCTCTTCTGCTGATCTTGTGTAGCTTAGAAATCTAGACACACTGCAGCAGAAGCAGAAAGATTTTGCTCTGCAGGTCCTTCTGATCACCTCCATCAGGGCTGGAGGATGATTGTCCCTGGGCATGAATGTGCCCAAAGCTGGCTTGGACCCCCAGAAAATGAATTTGTATGAAAGAAATGCAACAACAAATTGTACGCTTAACATGCTATTAACTGAGCGTGTAAACGGTGTGTGGGGGGAAGGGGGTGGCTCCACCACCCTGTATTTTGCCTTGGTCCCCAAATGCCTGGATCTGAATTTTATCAAATAAATAAATATTACATGCTTATAAATTATTGCTTTATGTTGTTAAACATTTGTTGTGGGTAAAAATCTACCTAGTTTTTCCTTTTCAAGAACTTTATTTAGTTTTCTTGTTTTTTATTTGACTATTTTCCTGTCCTCTCTCTTATCTTGTATCTCCTCTCAATTCTCCAGAAAAACTGCTTCCTGGATTTCCTTCTTTTCCACATAATGAGCTAGCCTACTTTTAAACTAAGCAGCTCTGGGATCTGCACCGCAAAAATAGCGAAGTGCGCTGCACGAAGCAGGTGTGGTGATGTCACCAGGGCACTGATGAGCTCCACTGAGGCAGCACGCGCCAGGCATGAGTAAAAGAGAAAGTGCCAGATAGCGGACATGAACGATCACGTGTTAAATGTTTTTTTTTTTTTTTGGTGGCGTGACTTTGAGAATGCTACTGTGGTCGCGGTGCGCGCAGCTGGAGCGCATCCGATCAGCGTCTCTGTCCTCTCTGCTCAAAAGAAGTCCTGGTGCGCTGAGAGTCCATATAATAATGTGATATCGAAACTGGACCTTTATTCAGGCTCCCCGTAATTAGAACCCTGAAGAAACCCACTAATTGATTCCTGGTTGAAAATGCGTTGTAATGCGTGCGTTACTGACATTGTACCGAGTAAAATATTACTGATTTTTTTCTGTAATGCCTTACATTACCGCGTTACAGCAAAAAGCAATGCATTACAGTAATTAATTACTTTTGTAACTCGTTACTCCCAACACTGTTAGCTAAATACCACATTCACTGTAATAAATGGAGGGGTAACAAGCACTCATTTCCCTGTTTTTAAAATGAATTTAAAATATATCATTCTTCTTTAAATACACTGCTCACAAAAATGAAAGGAACACTTTAAAGAAACACATTAGATACATCAGATCTCAATATGAAGTTGGATATCTATACAAATGACAACAGGGCAATGTCTTAGGAACAAAAGGATGCCAAGTCTTTTAATGGAAATAAAAGTTTTCAGCCTACAGAGGGCTCAATTGTGTAGACACCCTAAAATCAGAGTGAAATGAAGATGTGGCAGGCTAGTCCATTATTTCAAAAACTTAATTTCTGCAACTCAAAAGGCTTTTCAGTATCTTGTGTGGCCCCCACAAGCTTGTGTGCATGCTTGACAACGTCGGGGCATGCTCCTAATGAGACAACGGATGGTGTCTTGTGGCATTTCCTCCCAGATCTGTGTGAGGGCATCCCTGAGCTCTTGTACAGTCTGAGGAGCAACCTGGCGCCGCCTAATGGACCCAAACATAATGTCCCACAGATGTTCTATTGGGTTTAAGTCAGGGGATCGTGAAGGCCATTCAATTGTTTCAAATCCTTCATCCTCCAGGTACTGCCTGCATACTCTTGCCACATGAGGCCGGGCATTGTCGTGCATTAGGAGAAAACCAGGACCTACTGCATCAGCGTAGGGTCTGACAAAGGGTTCAAGGATTTTATCTGGATACCTTATGGCAGTCAGAGCACCATTTCCTAGGCAGTAGAGGTCTGTGCGTCCCTCCATGGATATGCCTCCCCAGACCATCACTGACCCACCACCAAACCTGTCATGTTGAACGACGTTGCAGGCAGCATAACGTTCTCCTTGTCTTCTCCAGACTCTTTCACATCTATCACAGGTGCTCAGGGTGAACCTGCTCTAGTCTGTAAAAAGTACAGGGCGCCAGTGGCGGACATGCCAATTCTGGTGTTCTTGAGCAAATGCCAGTGGAGCTCTACGGTGCTGGGCAGTGAGCACAGGGCCCACTACAGGACGTCGGGCCCTCAGGCCATCTTCATGAAGTCTGTTCCTGATTGTTTGGGTAGAGACATTCACACCAGTGGCCCTCTGGAGGTCATTCTGTAGGGCACGAGCAGTGCTCAGCCTGTTCCGCCTTGCACAAAGGAGCAGGTATCGGTCCTGCTGATGGGTTGTGGACCTTCTACGGCCCTGTCCAGCTCTCCGAGAATAACCGCCAGTCTCCTGAAATCTCCTCCATGTTCTGGAGATTGTGCTGGGAGACGCATTAAACCTTCTTGCTGCAGTTAAGAAATTATATTAATATACTATATTATATATTAATAATATATATTATGATATAAAAATATTAATATTGTGCTTATTAGCACAGTATAATATACTATGCTAATACAGGAACAATAAGCCTTGAATGTTCTGCTTAGTCAGAGGCTTTTTGTCTGAATCCTAAAAGAAAGATCGGGAAAACGCTGTGGCTGGCTGGCAAGGTGAAATACTCTGGAGTAATCAGTGACTCCACCCTCTCGCCAATCAGTCTACGATGTCGCATCTTTGGCCCAGATTGGTACGCTTGGAACCACATCAAAGCAGGTACTGAAAAAGGGGAGTGGCAACCACAGAACCGTTACTAATGGAAGTGGCTTGAGGTGCGCTGAGTAGCTACTGATGGAAAAGGCCTTAAAGGTGAAAGTTTACTAACTGAAACAATCAGCTTTCTCCTAGTGATGAGTTAGTTGCAACAAGTTTTATTCTGTTGGATACCATCACCTGCTCATCTGGGCTCTTTGTGAGGACCAAAGCATCATCAATCCAGTCCTTTCCTCCATCTCTCTTAGTCCCATTTCCACCCTTTTCTGCACAGCTTCCCATACCTCTTCCTCTAGCCCGCTGACCCTGCTATCTTGGCCTCAGCCCCCCTCTGAAGCTGCACCTGCCTCCTTCTAGGTGTTGGTGAGCTATTCTCATTCACCTCACACCTCCATCTTCCCCATACCTAACAGCCCCTGTTTCTTTTCCTTTCACCCTCTCTTCATTCCCCCGTCCCTCCATCCAGGGCCTCCAGCTGGCTGATGAGTTCATTAGACCCAGAGCTCAGCCAAGGAGCATGGCGGTGTTTGGGCCAAACCATGAGGGCATCGGGGGGGCCCTGGTGGCCATTGGGCACAGGCAATGGTCATTGGAGTTGAGTCAGAAAAGCCCCAGAATGCCCCACATGTCGATGTGCAGGCTCTGTTTATTCTTGGAACCCAGAGACTATTATTTTGTACATTAGCAATCTGGTTTGGGACTCGTCTCTCCCTGAAACTTCAGCGGCGAGGGCGCGAGGCGTTGTGGTTTGAAGGGCTCCGCGTAAACAATGGTGAGGAAACAGATTTCTAATAATCCCCACAGGTTGCAGTGACATCTGGCCCCACACTTGAGCGTCGGCTCAATTAATTCCGAAAACACAAAACAAAAAATCGCCGGGGGCAAAGATCTGGAGGAGCTACCAGAACACTTTGTGTCCATCGGTGTGTGTGCACGTATCGATCGTGGCGTTTGATCAAGTCAGCTGTGGTAATTATTTGAGGTGTACAGCTGCTTCTCCAGACAGATGCAGTCACGGCCTTAATCTCTCTTTAATGCACACTTACCTGCACATTTACAACATGCTTCCTCCACTCTCACCTTTTCCTTGCCCTGTCCTCTGCTTCCTAACTCGCAGCAGTGGGTCAGCTGGGGTCGGGGCCTTTGTGGTTGGGCTCAGGTGTAGCCTCAGCTGGGCGGGAGGGGGGGAGGCAGAAGAGAGGGAGAGGAAAGAAGAGGAAGAGAGACGAGAGGTAGCTCAGGTGGAAAAACGAGGGAGCACATTGGGAAACAAGACTGTGTGTTCACTTAAGTAAAAAAGAAAGAAAACAAACAAAAACCCCAGCTTCGTCCATTACCCCTCTCTTCTACACCTCCCCCCCGTCGTTCTCCCCTCCCCTCCCTCGCCCCTTCTCTCCTGGGAGAGGCCTGGCCGGGCCGGGCCTGAACGCCATCTGCTGCATAATGTAACGGGATGGAACTCCAAATCCTTCATTTCCACTCGCTGCCTGTCATCCGTGCGTGTGCGTCCGCTCGTCCAGTTGCACCTCAGAAGGGTGTGAATGTTTGGACGCGTGTGAGATCTCATTTTACGGATGTTGTGACATCAGCTCATCCGGCGGCGATGCCGAGTGACGGCTCTGACGCCGTAAAAGTTGATGCCAGCTTCCGTGTGTGCGTTTTGGTTGAACACGTTCCCACAGAAGGAGTCGGAGCGCCGCGGCGCCACTGAGCTGTTTTGTCTTTCCTGATGCGACAAAAAGCTCTAAATGAAACATTTTTGGGGGAACTCTTGGGAAATCCAGCGGAGAGTGGCACGCTGCCAGAGATGTCCCAAATTTGCTTTTTGTTTACAAGTTAACACACAAAAGTGCACACACACAGAGTCGTGTTTAAGGGCCCCGCCCCTCTCAGTGGCGCTGGTAACCTGGAGGTGCAAAGAGTCGTCCCTCCAGGTCCCCGTGGGGCCTCTGTGAATTGGGGGGCCATCTGTTTTGTGGTAATAAGCTTTCCCTTCATTCTTACCTCCGCTCATTCCCTCTTTCTTCCTCTCTCTGTTTGTTTGATTGTACTTTTGTTTCTGAAAAGGTTGTTTTTCTGCCCCCCCCCCCCCTGTCACATTTACACACAAAGGCACGAGGAGACGCGGGGGGGGGGGGGACGGATCCACCGTGAGAGGCTGTGCTGCTTCTGGACACAAGCACAGAGTTTAAAGAGAACATGAAGAAATATCACAGTGTGAACTCTGATCCCTGATCAGCTATCCATGGCTGTTGACAAAAAGAAAACGTGACACATACGCCCTAACACCACCCCCCACCCCCCAGCCCCCAGGCTCACGTGCAAGCACCAAAGACTTGGTTACACTTTTTAGTTTTTGTAACGTTTGCTTCCATGATTTAAGGATGCAAGAAGATGCACGCATGATGACCTCTCTTCCTTTCTGGTTGGTGCTTGTTTAATATTTTGTTGTTTTCTTGTTTGCATCCTGGGTTAATGACAGATTTCAAGTCTACCATTGATGTTTGTGTTACTCTGAGATTAACATGCAGGCTAAACGTGAAAATATGCTCCTACCCCTATTTCCTGCTGATAGAAAATAGACGCTCGAGTCAGAAACAGCCAGTCAGATCTACGTCACATGGTCAAAATAGCATCTTGGCTCACGACGGGGAAGGTTGTTGTAGGTTTAGCTTCCAGGAAACAGCAGAGAACGTCTCCGCTAGTAGAAGCTAACCGTTAGCATTAGCAACTCCACCACACAGCAGAACTCCTTCAGGCTTGTGTTATTTTTGGAGATAAAACATCGACGTTGCAAAGCAAATGGAGTCGGTGGTAGAGTCATGTTGCTGTTAGCCAATCAGAAGCGAGATATCCGGATATCAGGAAATAAGTGTTCAACTCAACTCTGCTCTGGTTAATGGTGTGTTCGATTTACCTCGGAAGTCAGAACTGGGAGTGACGTCACACCCGAGTTAGCAGCATTCTAGTTACCGTAGTCGGAGAAGTTGGGTTTCCAAATTGGCAACGCCCTCGAAGACGGTAGCCATTGTTTGTAAATTTCTCTTAATAACACCATTGTACGGTAATCTGTACGTTCAACGACACTTTTAGTTTGTTCAGCTTAGTGTTGCATGTGCTGCATGTAACATTGATTTTAAATGCACTCTTACAAGTGTGTCTTGTAAAATAAACACATTTCAACCAAAACTTCTGTTGTTGATACGGAAAGCTGCCATTTTGGATGTCGAGGTCGGGGTTCTGAAATTCCTCCGACTTTCCGACTGGGAAGTCTGACTTTGGGGAGGCGTTTCAGTTGATGTCGGGATTTCCGAGTTCCGAGGACAAATCGAACGCACCATAACTTCTACCAGAGATCGCCTCACAAGGCATTCATTTATACTAGAGACCACTGCATTCTAGTATTTTGAGAGGGAGGCAAAAGAAGCTAATGTCATCCTGCCCCTACTCACCCCTTAGCTATATTAACATAAATATACTTTATAGAAACACACACCTACTCCTATATAGCATACTATCATGTACTATCACACTAACATGTGTCTTACTGAGATTATACACTCGCTTCTAAAAGCATCTGAACGGGGCAGCAGTAGCTCAGGAGGTAGAGCAGGTTGTCTCATGATCGGAGGGTTGCGGGATCAAATCCAGCTCCCGCCAGGCGTATTCTGCTGTTGTGTCCTTGAGCAAGACACTTCACCCGACCTGCCTGGGTTAGTGGTGGTCTACATAGTAGCTTGCGATCTCGGGCAAAACAAACAAAATGTTTTCAAAATGTGAAATCATAGTTGATGTAAAGGTTTATAAAATACAGAGCTGAGGCTGCTCAGGAAAACCCTCTGAGTGGTGATGACATCATTTCCCACCGTTTCCCTCTGATATCCCACTTTTACATCACGACATCTGTAATGTGGGTTAGGGTTAGGGTTAGGGTTAGGTGTGTAATGTGGCTTTTTCTTCAGCACAGACTCAGAAAACACTCCCATCGTCCTCCTCTGCTGGAGTCCTCACCTTTGGTGGCGACTCGTCCACGAGCGCTCTGATTGTTTAAGTTTTGATTTGGAGAAACATTTGATAATGGAAGGTGCTTGATCGATCAGGGTAGTTGCCATGGTGACGGCATGATGTGATGGTGCTGAAATGAAAAAGAAGAAGAAGAGGAGGTGAGGGACAGCGGTGTTGAGTGGCGGGCCTTGAGTCTGAAAGAAGACACATTACATGGTTTAAACTTCCGACACAATGGGCTGAAGCCAGGCGTGCTAAGGCCCAATCACATGTCTGCTGCTGATGCTGCTGGGCTTGAATTGTTCGAACAACACATTACACATATATGTTTCATTACCGGCTGTGCATGACAACGTCAATATGTCATTTGATATTGTTCATTATCTCGGCCCGTGGCATTATCCGATTCCTCCTTTTCCTTTAGCGCCTTTCAATACCGCCATGAGTTATATCATGATTATGAGCGGCCCGGGTGCCGGGATGCTGTCTGCATCTCATTGAGGCAGAATGAAGTGGATCAATAAACCAGTGGGGGCTGAATCAGGGGTCTCCACATGCATGAAAGAGAGTGTTTTTGTCTGGACGGTAGACCTTGAGAGATCCAAGAACCCGACTGTTTGTGGCTTCAACCAACGTCTCAATCTCCGCGTCTTAAGAAGACCGTTTTGACCATTTAGGCGCAGCAAAAATCTAATCACGCCGTATATCAGCCTTCAGATGGCTTTGTTAGAAACTTCACGAGGCTGTATTTCTCGAGCGGCGCAGCAGGCAGGCCGGCGGGCAGACAGCCAGGAGTCGGGGCTCTCGCTTGCTCTCATTTAAGAGCAGATTTACAAGCTGTTTGCGACAGGAGCTTAGGTGCCTTTTCAGGATGGTTGGGATGAAGCCGCCGCATGAATACATCTGTTGTACCACGCAAAGTGCTGCAAACAAGCTGTCAGGCAGTCTGTGTTATGAATGTGGAAAAGCAGGAACTCCCTAATAGCTCTTGTTTCAAGAAGAGTGATTTGTTCTTGGGTAGAAGGTAACTTTACAAACAAAAAGCTCACACTTTCTCTTGTACGAAGTCATGTTACATCACAATTACACTAATTTAATGCCCCATTCCCCCCTATTAATCCCAACTTCTGTCCACATTTTGGTTCTCGCTTTAATTGAAGAGGCTGCCACATGCCGCACTGCAAACAAAAGGGAGGTTAGATTTATTCTACTTTTGGGGCAGTGTGGGTGGCTGTGGGGGGGGAGGTTTATGCATGGGCATAACCTGGCCCCTAAAGGAAGGCCCCCGCTGCCAGCTGCCAGCCATAATTAAGCAGCCGTGCCGTGTCTATCACTGATTATGTTTGACCTGGCTAATAAGGCGAGCGCGTGCCACCTACGTGTGGCAGGAGAACGCCGGGTCGGCGTCGCAGAGCCCATTGTCCTCTCCTAGATGAGGTTATTAGTTTGATGTATCGCTGATGCCAAAAATGGATGTGTTGCCTAAACATCTGATGCTCGTGGTGTGATGTATGATGGGAGTGGAATACATCTATGCTTTAGCTGTGTCTAAATCCAGGGGCTGCAACCTTCTAAGGCCGCATTTGAAGGTCGGTTACATCACAGCAATGTGACAAGGCTCTCCAAATTTCAAAGACTCCTCCAAATGTGTCCTTTTTCCCTCCAAATTTCAAGAATGGGTCCAATATGGCCTTTGTGGCCTTCCCTATTCCATGTTTCATTGCAGGCCAATGGGGATTCTTGTTCTTGTAACAATGGAAGACAAAGCTGGAGAGGATTACGGTTTTAAATGGTGATATATGCAGGCGGTGCAAAAACAAAAAGGTTAAAGAGGTTGTGTTGTTAGGCTTTCATCAAATGTTTAGTTGTTTTAAAATATCATTTTTAGCAACGAACTTGTGTGTCAGGTTCTCATATATTGCCGCTAAGTTTAGTTTTCTGTTTATCGCGGTCACGGTTGCTATGCGACAGGTCACTCGTTGAGGTAAGGGTGGGCATATATCTGAAGGCTAGACCGTCCAAATTCACTGCTGCTCAGTTCTAGTCTTCACGGTCAACGAAGGACCTGGCCTAGGTCAACTAGGTAGGCTGGGTCCTTACAAGGATGCAGCCTCTTGCTAAAACTGTCCCAACCGTATAAATCTTGCTAATCTAACCAGGACAATTTCAATACTAAGGGAATTTCACTCAGTATCATTTATATTACATTTCTAAAAAAATTGACCAATTTTGGGCGTTATTTATTTTGAAGATGGGTACATCTATTTATTAGTCATGTGACCTCTACTCTGGGTTTGACCTTGATTTTAATGGTCACTGATGGTTATCTACAGTCGTTTTGTTGGTTGATTTAATGGTTTTAGCTATTTTAAAGGAGTGGAACACTTGTTTAATCAATACATTTGCAGTGGTCTCTAGTGGGGGGGAGGGGGGGATATACTGGTGCACCATTTCTACGAACTAAAAGTTACCCACATTGCAGCTGAGCTTCAGACGGCAGGTTTTGGAGTCTTGAAGACAGCAACATGACTCGACCACTGACTTGCAACGTTGATGTTTTATCTCCACAAATAACACAAGCCTGGAGGAGTTCTGCTGTGTGGTGGAGTTGCTAATGCTAACGGTTAGCTTCTACTAGCCGAGACGTTCTCTGCTGTTTCCTGGACGCTAAACCAACAACAGCTTTCCCCGTCGTGAGTCAAGATGGGTGAGTCCATGAATGTTAAGTGACAGTGTGACGTAGATCTGTCAGGATTTTCTAATCTAGCGTTTCTATTATCTATCAGAAGCGAACGCAGGAGTTAGGTGTAGGAGACTATTTTCATGTTCAGCCTGCATGAAAAACTCAGAGTGACTGATTAGAATCAGAAATAATCATTAAAAAATGGTTTTTATGACAAATAGCTTCTTTTTTGCTAGATTATTGCCTATATTTGAAGTTTAAATTATTTGCAACACTTATAACACAACAGTTACGTTGGACTTGGGAGAAAACAACCTTACGGCTCATTGATTTAAAGACCATGAAACAACTTTTACTAACCATTTTTTAAATCAGTTGGCAGCCAACGCAGGATCGTTTAATCTAGTCCAAACTTAATTATGGTAAGAAATGTTGACTCCTACTTAAGAAAATATCACCACCTCCCCAAATGGCAGCCTTAGGGAGGGGGTATCCTTCCAGTACCTGCGCGTACGCCAACACCGCACTCATCAGTATGAATTAATAATTGGTGAATCAAAGTGCTTAATTTAATGGAGGCCATAAAAGATTAATACCTGACATTATCCAGGCTGCTGTGCTGAGGGGAGATCCACCCATGCCTGAGGTAAACCAATAACACTTCTATGAATATGACATTAGACACATTGATGTGATGTGTTCCATCAATGTCAGCCGGTCCTCAGCACAGAGAGTGTGGATAGAAAGTCCACTGAGTGTGACTGGTCTATTTCTGTCTCTGCACCCCCCATCTGTGGGTCTAGAGGCAAGAGATCAGTTCAGGGTGGAGAAGAGCTGGTGTTTGGCCTGAGGCCCCTTGGACACAGATTCTGTCATTGTTCCACAGCTGCCACTCTGCCCTCCTCCTTCCCCCTCTCACCGCCTACACCCCGACTCCACTCCATAGCCGTCCTCACCTTAAGGGCGTCCCCTGCTACCCCGCCTCCCTAATGAAGAGTGACACGCGTCCGGAGGATCTGATCTGAAACCGGGCCCTTGCCTCCTCCGTTTTGTCTCCTATTATTGACTACGCTGGCTCACACTGAGTCGCAGTGATGAGACCGCTGTATACCCGAGAGGCATCGGGGGGGCGGGTGTGTGTGTGTGTGTGTGTGTGTGGCTCAAAGGGCAGATGCAATTCTATGGATTCGCGAAGACCTAATTGTCTTTATTCATGAGCTGTGTGATTGATATTAGGCAAAAATGAGACACTCTAATTGTTCGCATATGAGGAAATTCTTACAGGCCCACACTCTGGATAGTCTGTGTGAGAGCACACACACACACACACACACACACACACCACACACACACACACACACACACACACACACACACACACACACACACACACACACTGCTGGGTGAGATATCAAAGTGACAACTCCTGAAGGGCATCCACGCAGCAGTCTCCCGACATATCACTTGAAATAATTCACATGGCTCTGTTGTCCTTTCTGACAGTTTCTTGCCTTTGTGGCGTCCATTGCACTCAGACACAACAGGAACACGAACAACATGGATAAAAACCTTCAAATAAATGGAGAGCAACTTTATTTTGACGTTCTCAAGAGCTGTGATTGTGAGTTACTTCTGTGTTGGTGGAACTGGTTTAAACCCAACTGGTAAACAGCATGTTGAGCCTTGGAAATAAGCTCTCCGTTCTCCATTGCACAACCCATAGAAGTGGGTTTGTTCTGGGATGAAACTCTCATAATGTTTGCCATTTCAACTAATCCCATGACATCCCATTTTTTAAACAATTATTTCTTTTGTCTCCAGTTCTAAATCTAGTCCACACCTCTGGGAAACGCTCCCTACAAACCCAACACTGGATGCGTCTACTGCTGAAAATAAATCGTCTCATACGACCTGAATCACTTTTCTGTGTTTGAATTGGTTTTTGGAGATAACCAATTCAGTTTTGACCCATTTGTTTAATATAAATTGATAATAAAAGTCTTGGAGCATCACTTTCATTCATAATAGCCACAAATCATCAAATTAAACATAGCAAGATTAGCATTTTAGCATGTTAATCGCTAATCGACCTATGTTCTGTTATTTGGTCAGACAGTACAATTTGAAAATTGTAGTTTATGACCGTCAATAAGTCTCTAATGAAATTCCCAATAAAATCCTTGCTAAATTGTTAGTTTGGTGACATTTGATTGCTATTTTGGTCCAGAGCCTGGTACATTATGAAGATCTGGACCAGAATTTTAGCTGTGGCTGCCACACACGTTGGAATAGAAGGTTAGCAAAGAGCTAGAACTGATTCATGATCCATCCTGCAGGAAGAGCTGTTGATAATTAATAACTTAGCAACTAGAAAACAATCTGGTGACTTTTTCTGGTGTTACTGAAGACTTTTGGAGACCCCCAATCCACACTGGAGACACGGAACGGCAGCAGAACGGTTTACTCGTGTGCTTCGTGGCGCGTCAGTCCACACCGAGAGTGCCTGAGATGTGGAGCGGCTTCTCCACCGTCCTCCTCGCTGGACCCGCAAGATCACAAAATCCATTGAGACTTCAAAGGTCATGGTTTGTTCATGCCATCTGCCATTAAACCAAAAAGAAGAAGATCACTGATGTCATATATAATGTTGTTCCTCTCCACTGCCAGGATTAAAGCCATGAAAAACACACTACTGCACTTCTCAAAAGATGCTGGGAGTAAATTAGTTATTAAGTCACATGTATTGGTGTAACCTACATAGCTTAGAAATCGCATCTCTGCAATAGTCTTTTATTTTGAAAATTATCTGACGTTTTACATTAAAACCATGTGTTATTTCCTGTCTAGCCCTATGTTAACTGGGGAAATTGACGCGTCCCCGAAGCAACTTGCAGCATAAATAGAACCCAATCCTATCTTTAGCGGCAAAGCGCAGCAAGCCGCTTCTGGGACGCGCCTTAAATGTTCCGCACCACGGCTGGTTTGGATCAACCCATAGATTATTATTATTTGAAGGAGAGACGTTCTGCTGCCGTTCTGCGCTGCTGATGCCTCCAGTGTGGATTAGGGGTAAAGCATTCACAGAAGGCCCAGGCAGAAACTGAATTTCTCTGCCTGGAGAAGCTAGCCTGACACCCATCCTTTATACTTAAATATGTAGTCTGACCACGAACCATTGAAACAGCTCACTCATAGGGGTGGAATCTATGGTTGTCTTTCAAACTGTCTCTACATGCAATTGGTCAGCGCTAGGACCAATCAGAGCAGCGAACAACGTAACGTACTCACTGCTACAGATGTCAGTCAACGGGGCAGTCTGCCATACACTGTTGAAGAAGAAGCAAATACATCTTTTTTTGAAAAAAAATAACTTAAGTAACTCTATCTGCTCATGTCTCAAAGAAAAGCCCAAGTCTGAATAATCCATAGTTGATGCCAAATGAGCGCCATTTCTGAATTGATGCCATCTTTGTTGTTTTTCTCCATCGTAGCTCTAGCGTTAAGCCCGCCCAACAAACATAGAGTGCTGTGATTGGCCAGACACAAAACTGTTTGGGCCAATGGTAGACCGGCTGAGGCTACAATGGAGCGTGGCTAGACCGACCTGCAGAGCAAAACCTTTTTGCTACGGCTACAGTTGATTTCTATCGAGAACAATCTCTAAACCAATAAAGTGCAACAAGACACAGTAATATCGTAACGATATCAATGTTTCAGATGTTCTGACACAAACCTGGTCTGAAAAATGTCTATGAAGCCCATCGAAGGCAGACGATTTTATTCTGCTTTCAACTTGATACATTTATGTTGTTTTAAAACAAGGACATTATTTCGTTGTGGGATAAAAGTGATCAAGTTAATCAAGTTTAAGCTAGTAGCCAGCAGCTCGCAGCAAGCTGCTAGGTGAAGAAAGTTGTCCTTTAGGGCGACTGGAACAGGAGGGAAGAAGACTGTTTCTATTAATCAGGTACACACTGGACTGGTCCCCAGTTCATCACATGGCTAACACAAAATGAACAACCATCCAGGTTCGTACGCACACCAACAGTCAGTGGTATTATAAGTCCTCAAGCCTACATCAAAAAACCAACCTACTGGACTGTTTTGGTCCCAGTGATACAACCCAGTAAACCATTATCAAATCCTGAAGGAGAAACACCTTGAGTGGTCAGGTAGAGCATGAATTAATGTGCTTATGTGGGGCATCGTGCAAGCACACACACACACACACACACACGCACACACACGCACACACACACACACACACACACGCACACACACACACACACACACACACACGCACGCACACACACACACCGCAAATGAAGATAAAAGCATGTATGAGTACATCTATGCAGGTGTGTGAGTCCAAATGTGCATGTATGTGTGCACCCATCAGTGTAATGTGATAAGCTCCAGCAAAGCACATACCTGATGCCATTAAATGCAATTTCCCATGTGTGTCAGCCAAGCCATTTGTCAGCTGCTAACACTGCACGCTTTATTAAAAACCTCATCCGCTTCAATTAACTGCACCCGCAAAGCAGTTTAACTCCACTCTAATCCTGTCAAGATGTTTAAACAGGCCTTACGTACAGTAGGTACATCATCTCAAAACCCGTCAGTGATGTTTTCTTAGCTTTATTTCCCTAGCTCCTTTATTCACCATCTGAATTTGGGGTTAGGCTCAGGACAGACAACCTTAGTGGAAACATTTTATTCTGAAGCAGCTGAAGGGAGATTGAAGTCTGCAGTGACACGTTTTGATGGTCCGTCATGCTGGTGCTGACAAATATGCTCATACTTTTTCTGTTAATCACTTTCCTTTTTGCTACCTACTGATGTGCCAATCTTAAACATATTTCTTGTGAGCAATCACCGTGTTTAATCACATCCAACTGTAAAATCAAACTTTAATTTTTGTGCAATAACCAGCAGCTGTGTCCTCCCCACAGTTTGTGTCTCTGGCTAACTTGGTTGTGGAAGACAGAATGCCCAGTTCAGACCAAAACATTTGATTATGAGGTGTGGGGGGAAAGTTAATCAAAAAGACTGCAGTTGCTTTTTTGCATTAAGCTGTGTTTGTTACACTTTCTTTGCTTAATATGACTTTCCCTAACACACAAAAACATATTAATGTAAAGGTGTGGAACACTCGTTTTATCAATACATTTGCAGTGGTCTCCAGTAGTAGGAATGAATGCCTTGTAAGTCGTACTCAGGGGAAACAAAGCACTGGTGCACCATTTTCAGGAAATAGAAGTGAGCCACAGCAGAGCTGAGCTTCAGAGGACAATGGCCGTTTCTCAATACTCAAGGACGCCAGTAGGTTCTTGTGTACTTGACAAGTGTGTTTTTGGCTAGGACAGCAGAAAGTCCGTTCTACCGAGTACGGGAGGACGAGGACGGCATTTGGAACAAGCGTACTCCTTTGCGTCACGGCAAAAAGCGCTGCTTGTCGGTTAAAAAAACGACCTGACATAAAATTAAAAGTCTAGTTTGTTCCTTAAATAACATAATAATAATGAAAACGTATTATTTGTATTATATTTGGTCCACTTTTGATCAAAAAGGATAAAATACAAGCATTTCCCGCTGTAAAATGAAGAAAACATTTTCTTTTTCATCCAAACCAAGCAATGATGCTTTTATTTTGACAGTGGGTTAGCTAATTAGCATTTTGAGGAATCGTGACGAGTCTGAAAGAAAAAACAACACAAATACACAGCAAATTTGACATGTTATACACAATTATTTACAATAACAGACAACTTTATATTTATTTATTTGTATTTCTGATATAAAACACACACAGTTATGAGCTTTCTCCTCTGCCGTTTGGAGTATAACGATTAGCGGCGCAATGCATTATGGGAAACTTTGCTGTCCCAAGTCCGCAGAAGGACGCGTCAATGCATCTTCGATACAATGGGAGGAGCAAGAACATATCCGGGAACTTTGAGCGAACTTGCCATTATATGTACTTAGGATTGGAACAGTACTTGGACCATCGTTGATGACGTTTCACATGAGTACACAAGTACAGACAAGTACGCATATTGAGAAACAGCCAATATTTGGAGTCTTGTTTCCTGATATTTTGACATCTCGCCTCTGATTGGCTAACAGCAACACGACTCTATCACTGACTCTGTTTGCTTTGTAATGTTGATGTTTTATCTCCACTAATAACACAAGCCTGGAGGAGTTCTACCATGGGGTGAACTTGCTAATGCTAACGGTTAGCTTCTACTAAACAAGAAGTTCTCTGCTGGTTCCTGGACGCTAAAACAACAACTTTCACCATTGTCAGTCAAGATTGGTGAGTCCATGAATGTTCAGTGACAGTGTGACGTAGATCTGTCAGGCTTTTCAAATCTTAACATTTCTTTGTCTATTTTCTATCAGAAGCTAATGCAGGAGATAGGTGTAGGAGACTATTTTCATGTTCTTCCTGCAAAGTTACCGATTATAACCGGAAAAAAGATTGATAAAAATGTTTATTCACCCTTAACAGCTTACTGCATGTCAGTAATTTAATAAATATGCAATCAAATGTAATTTTTTAAAATAATAATAAAATTGGTGCTTACCACCTACAGTATTTAGAATCTCCACCAGAAGGCAGCAGACTCATGTAGCATTCAATACAACAGGTATGTATTGGTCCTGTTAATGCTGCAATAGCAAATCTATAGAACTAGCTAGCTTTTACACACAAACACGGTCATGAAACACTCACCCCTCCTGTCAAGTATCATCCTTAGGCCATGTCCGCTGTAACTGGAAATCCACAATGCCAGAGGAAACGAGATATCGCTAAACACCAGTCACTGTTTTCTGTGTCCAAACGTATTTTGTTGTGGTGTTTTTCTTTTTGGGACTCTGGTAGTTTGTCCTAAAGTTGAAGTGGTAGCAGTCGGCTGTTTCTCCTTCTCTGATATTATTGAGCGGAGAACCTCTCACACCAGTGGTGTTCTGCTGATAAATACATGAGTGTGTGATGAGTGGAGGACCCAGGGAAGTGCGGCGGTTCAGTGAGATCAACAACCGGATGGTCCAATAGTTGGTTTTGGTCCGATCCGTGTTATTGGTGAATGTTTTTAGATAAATGCGAGAGAACCACTTTATTAATTGTATTTTTATTTCAGAAATGTAGTTGTAGCAATACTATGTTCGAAGGTTAAGAGGAATAAAAAAATGTTTTAAGCTAGCTTGTTTTCCAAATTTAAAGAGGTTGAACTCGGAAATTTAGAAATCAAATTTGAAACAACTGAATTAAACATTTCAAACATTAATTTCAACCTTTCTTCAGTTTATTTTTTGAATATTTATAAAAAAAAAATTAAATTAGTCACCAGTCAATGGTACTCGCTGGTGAAAAGGTTGAAATGTTCAAAAAAGTCTAAATCTAAAAATATAGCTACATTTGTTTCCAACTGCGTTCTAATTTCTAAATTTTGTTGACACATTAAAACAGTATTTCTTTTATCCGATGGCACCATCAAGTGGCTGACAAGCGTATCACACCAAGAGTCGGTCGATCCGAGTTTTCAAGATGGCGACCACACATTTCTTGTTTATGAATGTGCTTCTGTAGCCGACAAACAGCTAAAACACGTTGTTTTACAAGGATTATTCTCATGTCATGTTGTGTTTTCATATATTTATATTTTAAAGACTTACTTGTCCGTGAAAAGTTCATCAACGTTGCATCAGCCGAGGTGCTTCCTTAAATTTGAAGCACGTAAGCGGTAGTCTAACGCTATTGGTTAGTTCTGGTCGCCGATCCGTTTCCTATTGCATGGATTTTACGGGGCAGGGGGCGGGCTTAGCAAAACAAAAAGACGTATCGCTTACATTATATCACACTACATGATAAGACAATCACTTTTACGGATTTGTGAACAATCATACATAATTCCTGAAAGGGGAAAACTCCGGATTGCTGCTATAATGGTTGTTGCAGGCCACAAAAATGTGATTGTTATCTAAACAATACAAAAAGTATTTTATGGTGATTTTTCTTCATTTATACTCCACAAAATAGGTTCAAAAAATCAACTTAAAAATGTTAGAAATATCATCACATCAACGGCATACTGGAGAGACTAAATGGGGGTAACACGACATCACTCCAAGAGTCACAAATGGCCCCCGGGCCACTATGGATATGCCTGAAGTAAATGTTTGTTTTGACCTACTGTTGAAACACGGCAGTACAACCATGCCAAATCTTTCCCAAGGCTTTAATATAACCGAGTCAAAGTTTCAATCACCAATGTTCTTCTGACAAAGTTGGCCTTTGAAGAAGAAAAAAGAAAATTCTGGGAACAAAGAATAAAACAAATTCTTCTGTAAATGCACCCTGTTCCAAGGTCTAATACAACATTCCCCAAGGATACCACACATGCACATTTCCTCCAGTCTCTGCTTTACACACACACACAGATTTCACACACATACAAACACTCCCATTTTCTCTAACATACACACACTCGCGGTCATGCCAGCAGGGAGGTGATGGTTAGCATGGTGCTGTCACCAGGGGATGCTGGGTGGGGTTTGCAGGGAAGTGAGAGGTGTAAATTGGGTGAGCGCTGGGTGCAAAGCCTTCTGAGTGAAGGCTCGGTACTCTTCCTCTTGATGCTTTGTCACTCACACCCCTAGAGATACAGGTGGAGGGTGAGGTAGAGAGAAAAACAGTTTTTCTTGGCTGTCTTTGCACCAGGACTGCGAGTTCTACTTCATCTTTCCACTGCCGCTCTTTATGCCTATTTTCTTTGTAGTCCAACACACATTGACACTCACGATCCGATTTAAAGGTGAGAAGCAGAAGGACGGATTGAGTGTCCAGCACAAAGACGGCGCTGACCATGAGTACACAGCTTTACGCCATAATTTCATATCTTTCCACTTGACGCTGATGAAATTTGAAAGTGTAATCAGTGAAACGAAAGCGGTAGGCGAGCAGGTGTGACTTGCCTTTGATCATAACGGAGACCAATTGCAATTAGACCCAAAATGGCTTGACGGCGGTACCAGGGGGCCGTTTGCAGATTATGTATTTTTAATCAGAGTTGTTAGCATCTGTGATGGATGCCCGTTTTACTCATACCAGCATCTGATGGTGTATGCCACATTTGCTAGCGGGGAATTATCACCATGTGTAAGCTGTCCATTAACTGCATGAAGAGCTGCACATCCTCCTGATGCCCATGTATTACACGGCCTCATTCAGTTGATGTATGGGAGCAAGTACACAAGGAGTCAGTGTGAAAACTACCTCAAAGTACAATATTTAGGGTTTTTCATCAGATCCCACCTAAAAAAACATAAAAAGTTAATAATTGTTCCAATCCAGAGCATATTTCTGTCATAAAAACCTTCTACTGTGATATAGTGAAAGCGCTTCTTGATGCGAGCAGTTTCTTTGTAAAATGTAGAAAGAAGCATAAAATTAGACCAGGTTGGAACACATTTGTATCTCTTTGTCATGCAGATGCCAGAGAAGCCACCTCACCTTGGGTTCTAGCTGGTAAACCTAGGCAAGGTCCTGTATTTGAACATAAAAAGGTCACTAATGCTAAATATAAATATGCCATCAGATTCATTATTGCTCTTGCAAGTATAATGTCAAAAACTTTAGAGCATATAATTCTGTCCAGGATAGAGACGTTTATAAGATCGACTGATAATCAGTTTGGTTTTAAGCCCAAACCTGGCACTGGCATGTGTATCTATGCCTGAATGAATCGCTGAGTAATTATTTATCTAAACTATGTTTTTGTGTTTTTTGCATGCCTCAAAGGCCTTTGATCGTGTGAATCACCGTACACTTTTAAGTAAGCTGGTCAAAGCTGGTGTGCCATTGGAAATAGGTGCCTGTCTTACTGGTATGCAAATCAATCCCTTCAGGTAAAATGGGCTGACAGCTTGTCTGTGCCATTTAATGTTTGTAATGGTGTGAGACAAGGGAGCATTTTAGCTCTGGTTTTATTTAATTTTTATATGAATGATCTCTCTGCAGTTGTCTCAGTGTAAAACTGGGTGTGTATTTGGTGATGTGTTATTGAATCATCTTAAGTATGCTGATGATTTGGTGGTGTTTAGTCCAAGTTCAAGTGGCCTTCAACAGATTTTAAATGTGTGTTCTTTGTTTGGGGAAGAACACGACGTATCTTTTAACCCAGCTAAAAGTGTGACCATGATCTGCAGAACTAGAGAGCAGAGATATCAAATTTCCTGATTTGAAGTTATCTGGATCAATATTGGGTGTTTCCAGTACAACAAAATATCTGGGTCATGGACTAAATGACACTTTATCTGATGATGATGACATGTACCATCAATGTCGTAAACTGTATGCAAAAGCTAATATTTTACGTAGGACCTTCAGTTATTGCTCTACTAAAATCAAACTGAACTTGTTTAGGGCTTTCTGTAGTCCTATGTATACGGCTCACTTGTGGCTGAATTACAAATCAGCCAGTATGATGAAGCTGAAGGTGGCCTATAATGATGCCTTGAGGATTATGTTGAATAAACCCAGATGGACTAGTGCCAGTGAACTGTTTGTTACGTCAAGGGTTAACACAATGAATGCAGTTTTAAGAAATGTTATCTATGGTTTTATTGGTCGTTTATATGCTTCCATTAATGAAGTTATTCAAGCTTTGACTAACATCCAATTCAGTGCTGTACGGTACTTCTCCAAATTCTGGAAACATTGGTATGCATATCTTATGTAGGATCTGGGGATTTTATATATATATATATATATATTTTTTTTTTGATGTTTTATAATTGTATAATTCTGATGTTTTTTATATATTCTACTTTGGACCTGGAGTCTGTAATAAAGTTAATCAATCAATAATAATTGAAAAACATATGATTATGAATCAGACCAAACCAGTAAGATCTAAATTTTCTATATCATGTCAATGACATCAGTAGGCTAAAACATCATTGATGACTCTGTGGTCCTCTGATGTTTTACTTCAGCCTCTTTCACATTGAAACTCTATTGCATCTCCTTGGTGAACTGGCTGAGCATAGCCTAGAAATCTAGACCCACCGTAGCAGCAGCAACATGATTTTGCTCTGCATGTCAGTCTAGCCATGCTCCATTGTAATCTCAGCAGGTCTACCACTGGCCTGAGCAGTATGGTGTTATGCCAATCACAGCGCTCTATCGGTCTGGTGGGCCAATCACAGCGCTCTAGCTGTCTGGTGGGCCAATCACAGAGCTCTATCTGTCTGGTGGGCCAATCACAGAGCTCTATCTGTCTGGTAGGCCAATCACAGAGCTCTATCGGTCTGGTAGGCCAATCACAGAGCTCTATCTGTCTGGTGGGCCAATCACAGAGCTCTATCTGTCTGGTAGGCCAATCACAGAGCTCTATCGGTCTGGTGGGCCAATCACAACGCTCTATCGGTTTGGTGGGCCAATCACAGCGCTCTATCGGTCTGGTGGGCCAATCACAGCGCTCAATTGGTTTGGTGGGCCAATCACAGCGTTCTATTGGTCTGGTGGGCCAATCACAGCGCTCTATCTGTCTGGTGGGCCAATCACAGCGCTCTATCGGTCTGGTGGGCCAATCACAGCGCTCAATTGGTTTGGTGGGCCAATCACAGCGCTCAATTGGTTTGGTGGGCCAATCGCAGCGCTCAATTGGTTTGGTGGGCCATGTTGATTGTTGTCCAATAGCATGCAGAGACAGTTTGAAAGGAAAACTGTAGATTCTACCCCATGATCGAGCTCTGTCTATGGGTCGTGGCCAGACTATATATTCACATATGTAGCATGACTTGAGCAGGCATAAGTGGTAGAATTTGACCCATGCTGCTTAAGCCCACATAGTAATGGGACACCGTTGGCTCACCTGGCTCATGAATGACCAACTTTAGAAGACTTAAAGAGGAGCCCATCTTTGCGTCCAAATCATGGAACACTTCAAGATGAACTCGAGACAACTTCTCTGTGTCTTGGTATGACTTCTGAACACACTAATGTGGCACACGGGGTCGAATTCAACCAACCGCTGTCGTGCAATCGACTTTTTTATGTGTTGAATTCCATGTCAATGCTGTTGACTTTTAATCCAGAGTCTCATCGGTTCCCTCGTGCTCAGAAACTTACATTTTTGCAGGACATACCAATAGAGGTTATTTTTGCCACTGCTGATGCTACAATTCTTCTGTGCTAGATGTCCACAAGTGTGTTTATGGACTTTTTGGACCATTCTTACACAAGCAAGTTATGAAGACTGAAGTTAGACGAGAAGGCTGACCTCGAAGTCCCCGATTGGTTTAATCAGGTTGAGGTCGGAACTCATTTGTTTGTTCGTTGCCTATCTGTCTGTTACGGAGGTAGCAGCACTAGCAGAGAGGCCAAAACCACCCTCTCCTCAACCTCCACCAGCGCCACAGGTTGGATCCTAAAGAGTTGCCTTTGCAGCGTGGAGACATATTGCTTCCAGTGTGCCCTGGGTCCACCTGAGGTCCTCCTGTCTGCATTACAAGCCCAAAACACCTCCCCTGGAAGGCATCCTGGAGGCATTCTGACCAAATGCCTAAACCTCTTCAGTTGGCTCGTCTCAATGTGGAGTAACAGAATGGATTCTGTAGTAGGTAGCCGGTGTGGAGGTTTAATAGTAGGTGATGTGCTCGTTGTATAAAGTCGTTATATTTTAACGAGTTTAGAGCTGCGTTGTAAAAAAAGCACTTACTCTGTTGAATATTGAAATTATTTCTCACTATGGGTTACATAGCAAAAAACATGTCATGTTTGCAAAGAGAAAAGTCTGTTTTTGTCTGCACGTGTGTGTGTGTGTGTGTGTGTGTGTGGCCCCTAACTCGACCATGTGCTAACCCCACACAGCTGCAGAGCCCCCTTGAGGGTTAGTCGCACAGGCAACAGAGGAAAAGATGGTGGGGGGTGGGGGCACTGAGCACTTATTTCCATCCCGCATCGTTCTGGCAAAGACATCGTACACCTCTGTGGTTGTGTGTCTCTAGTGCTATTGCTCAATCTTTTTAGGCCTGTCAGTTAGGGTTTTCATCAGAGAATTCTCCTGGCACCGGGGTTGGAAGGCTGATTGTGTACTTCACTGTGGCAAATGTGTTTCCTCAGCGTGTTAATGTATGCGTACAGGAGGTAGAGGACAAAACAAGCTGACTTTTCAAAGGGAATTACTTTGAACAATATCCGATTGTTTCCTTTCTCACACATGAAAAGAGACGACGAGTTAATTCATTCCCTTTCCTGAAGGTTCGTCTCTTTCATCAAATGTTTGTCACTTTAAATCATTGGAAAACGATGGAATGGTCTAATACCTACCGACTCCGTGTGGACATACAACAGATCAGAGTCTGAAACCCGTGAAGTAGGAGCCAAGAAGTCTCAGGTTCCTCAAATATCCCTGTCAATCAAAGCCCGTTTCCTCTGAGTGCGTTTTCTATCTGTCAAGGGTCACAGAAAGTGAGGATGAGACCCATCCCTCCCCCCGCGCCTCCATCGCCTCCACCTGCATCCCTCCCTCCTCTCCTGCTCCTTAGAGGTGTATCTCCACCTTGTACATCACGTCTGGGCATGACCTGTTGCTAGGTAACCCTGGGTCACAGCTGCACACTATGGCAGACCTTTTTTTTTATTTATCAGTGAGTTATGTGGGAGACGGGGGCTGTAATTTATTAGTTTGATATTGGGCAGCCGGCGCAAGTTTGGGATTGTAAAAAGAAGAGACGTCTGTAGCTCATCAAAATGCTCATTCTGATCCCGGGCCTCGGTCCGCTGAAGAGATTCACAACAGAGGAGATCACGACATTATAAATTCATCCGCTTTTCCCTAAGAAAATCAAGCATCTCCAACAACAAAGCCAATGGTAATGCACTTTCCATGCTGGTAATTGAACAGATGTGGTCAGTGCTCAGAGGATGAAGGAACAAGAATTCATCTCTGTACAATATGTGACTGAGTCATGTCCAAGGATGAAGTGGGCACAGGAAAATAGCGTTGTCTAGCTTTGTAGTAAAGACTAAACCCTGTTAATGTACATTTATCATCCAGAGTTAATGTAAAACGGAAGGATTTTCACAAGAGAAAATGTTAAATTAGTCATTATATTCAACAAAATGTATTCATTTGTTTCAGCTTTGATGATAAGGTCCATAACTTTGTTCGCTGTCCGATATTTGTCGTGTTTCACACCGAAAACGAAGGTGCAGGAACATTCCCAAAACGGTTCCTCACTCCAGCTGTAGCCTTGCATTGTATTAGCACCGCACCTTGAAAGCTGAATGCTTCTGTAACCTACCTGCTTGTGTGCACCGCTGAAAATCCTTCCAAGGTCGCATTTTAAGGCCGACCGTGTCACAGTGGTGCAACAAGACTGTGGAAATTAAAAAGGCTCGGCCTGCATGTGTACTTCTGTTGTATCCTTCATGGCCCGTCGTATCCCATGATTCATTGAGGGTTGAACGGCAGATTCTTCTTGTAACAATAGCCGATGAAGCGAGAAAGCAACACAGTTGTGTTGTTGGGCTTCTTCTGTTTGAATAGTTTTTTTTGACAAAAGTCAAAGTAAAATCATCATAACTGAGCTTTTATGGCAGGTCCCAAAGTTCCTCTGAATCGGAAAAGGGTAGAATGCCTTCTCCAGGTCAGGGACGAGGTCCTGCCCCAAGGAAGAGTTTAAGTATCTCGGGGTCTTGTTCACGAGTGAGGGAAAAGTGGATCTAGAGATCGATAGGTGGATTGGTGCTGCGTCTGCAGTGATGCGGGTGTTGTACTGGTCTGTTGTGGTGAACAGAGAGCTGAGCTGGATGGCGAAGCTCTCGATTTACTCGATCTACATTCCTACCCTCACGATCACGAGCTTTGGGTAGTGACCGAAAGGATGAGATCGCGGATACAAGCGGCCGAAATGAGTCTGGGCTCTCACTTAGAGATAGGGTGAGAAGCTCGGTCATCCGGGAGGGGCTCAGAGTAGATCCGCTGCTCCTCCACATTGAGAGGAGCCAGTTGAGGTGGCTTGGGAATCTAGTTAGGATGCCTCCTGGACGTCTCCCTGGTGAGGTTTTCCAGGCACGTCCAACTGGGAGGAGACCCAAAGGAAGACCCAGGACACAGAGAGAGACTCTATGTTTCTCAGCTGGCCAGGGAACGCCTTGGGATTCCCCTGGAAGAGCTGGCCCAAGTGGCTGAGGAGAGGGAAGTCTGGGCCTCCCTACTTAGGCTGCTGCCCCCGCGACCCGACTCCGGATAAGCGGAGAAAAATGGATGGATGGATGGTTAGTTTTCACTTCTGCTTAGTGCCCTAACCCTAACCCATGGTTCCTAGAAGACAGGACACTAAGGTAAGGGTGGGAATAAATATGAAAGCTAGACCTTCCAGTATCACAGCCACTCTCTTCCTGCCTTCGAGGTCGAAGGCCAACATAACCCCGAATGAAGGACTTGGCCTATGTTGACCAGTAGGCCAGGTCCTCTGGAGGATGCATCCCTGAATTGGGTCAGAGCTCATAACTCTAGTAAAAATGAAAAGAAAAGATAATGTCAGTTGAAAATGGACCCACTGGGTTTCCTTGTTCTCCACTATAACAAGTAATAAAAGTTAGGTTATGAAAGGTGGTTAAAGCTACAACGGCAAATCTGCAAAACAAGCTAGCTAACATTTTTCATGCCTCATATTGGGGGACATGGCCTAGGGATGACAGAGTGAGGGACAAATTTGTCCAAAAGTCTCTGAAATACAAGAACAAAAAAATAAATACAAATAAAAAAATAGCAAATACACTATTGTTGATCAGAGGTGTGACTGCAAAGATGGCAGAACCCCCCCATGAATAACGCTACGCCCTCTACTGGGAGTTGATGCGTGTGCACGAAGCCCTCAGCTATTTAGGTCCCTAAACAACCTATTAAACCTTCCCAATGGTTAAACCTAACCATACATGGTGAAATATAAATTTGACACAGATTAAAGGGAGCATAAGACTAGAAATAAAATCTTATTCTGTTGTTAGTTTCACTTCTTTTGTAGAAATGCGTTTTCATCATATATGTTTAATGAATTCTGTTCGTCGTTTATCTTGACCCATTATTGATTGAAAGCAGGATTTAACACAAATATCTTTTCATTTTCTGTCATTGACAGTTGGTTCACAGCTATCTCGGTTGAACGGGAAGGGAAATTCATTACCAAACCCTGAAACTTGGACAGACTGCGACCATCTGAAAGTTTGACAGCTTTCGCGACACTTTCTCTGCGATAGTAATTCGCGGTGCATCTGTCAGCCACGATCGCGTCTCTCCGCCCGACGAAACCTCACCGTCTCCTCCCAGAGCTCCCCCACAAAGCTTTTGTTAAAACTCCTCCTTAATGTGTGCCTGATAAATATTTCTCAGATGCCTCCTCCAGGCCATATCTGATCAAAACAAATGCACCTGCACTTTTTTCCCCCCGTCTTTCCTCCCTCCTTGCAACTGCAACTCCCCCAGGATGGGTAAAAATTGACTCCCTGGCTTCCTCCACCAGGCAATTATGTGCCATCTGTTCCCATCTTGGTTGTTCCAGCTCGTTTTGTTTCTGCGATTGTTCGTCTAATATTATAGGCCTGAAAGTGTTAGAGAGGATGTGGAGGAGGGACGGGGTGCAGAAATGAGGAGTGGCATGAAGAGGAATTAATCGAATCTAACAGCCGAACCAGATCTTCCCCTCTGAAAGGAGATAGTCCCACTAGAATGAGGACCATTACCATATTCATCACCTAATATTGCCTTTTGTATGCAAAGTGGAAGAGAAGAGGACTTTCTTGACCACCTTGCTAATTCCAGATTTGAAAAGAGGTTTGTGTTTAATTGTTTGTTTGCAACAAGTCTGTGATTTGTTGTGTTGCCGGCGTTTATTTGGTGGTGGTAATAAAACCCTATTAACCTCTCTGTCACACACCGCACAGATAAATCTATATATTTGTTTCAGGTTGTTACGCTGCCATGATGAATCATATTATTGTTTTGCTACAGTAACTATTGGGGCCATTACTCTCTGCCACCCGGACGGGCTCGGAGCAGCATGTAGATTTAATTGCAGGGATGTCGCAGGCGAGCAGCTGGATGGGAGAGTTTTAACGGCGGTATCAATAACGGAGCGCCACCTTAGGCCCGGATGATTTTCCATCTCTCCTGACAGAGTGGGAGATGGAAATAATCAGTCACAGCACCGGGAAGACAGCCTGTAGGACCCCGCGTGTGACATCCAGCAGCACCGAGCGGCTCGGGACCCATCTGTGTCCAGGGGGGCCACGCTCCCTGTGTGAGTGTGTGAAGATAATTGGTGAGAAGGATCTTCTGCAAAGACAGAACTTCTGCTGTGACAGACATTAGGATCCTTAGGATGACTCAATCTTCTGATTAAAAAAAAACTTTAAACTCATTCATGTCTTGTTATGGAAGAGGATTAGGGCCACTGAAAAGGAAAAAAAGAAAAGAATTCAGAAAAAGAGATTAAATTCAGAATTCTTACATGAAAGCCAAAAAGTCAAAATTCTCAGGAGAAAAGTCGGAATTCTGAGATTAAAGTCAAATGTCTTAGAAAGTCAGAATTCCGAACAATTAAGTCAGAAATCTGAGATTAAAGTCAAAATTCTGAGAAAAAAGTAAGGATGAGATTTAAGTCATAGTTATGAGATTAAAGTAAAAATACTGAGAAAGTCAGAATTCTGAGATTAAAGTAAAAATACTGAGAAAGTCAGAATTCTGAGATTAAAGTCAAATTTCTTAGAAAGTGAGAATTCCGAACAATTAAGTCAGAAATCTGAGATTAAAGTCAAAATTCTGAGAAAAAAGTATGGATGAGATTTAAGTCATAGTTATGAGATTAAAGTAAAAATACTGAGAAAGTCAGAATTCTGAGATTAAAGTCAAAATTCTGAGAAAAAAGTAAGGATGAGATTTAAGTCATAGTTATGAGATTAAAGTAAAAATACTGAGGAAGTCAGAATTCTGAGATTAAAGTAAAAATACTGAGAAAGTCAGAATTCCGAACAATTAAGTCAGAAATCTGAGATTAAAATCAAAATTCTGAGAAAAAAGTAAGGATGAGATTTAAGTCATAGTTATGAGATTAAAGTAAAAATACTGAGAAAGTCAGAATTCTGAGATTAAAGTCAAAATTCTGAGAAAGTCGGAATTCTGAGATTAAAGTCAAAATTCTGAGATTAAGTCAAAATTCTGAGATTGAGTCAAATTGAGTCAAAATTCTGAGATTCAAGTCAAAAGTCTGAGAAAGTCAGAATTCCGACAACTGAGTCAGATATCTGAGATTTAAGTCAGAGTTATGAGGTTAAAGTCAAAATTCAGATAAAAAGTCAAAATTCTCAGAAAAAAGTCAGAATTCTGAGATTAAAGTCAAATTTCTGATAAAAAAGTCAAGATGAGATATGTCAGAGTTATGAGATTAAAGTAAAAATACTGAGAAAGTCAAAATTCTGATAAAGAAAGTAGGAATTCTGATCTTAAAGTTGGAAATCTGAGGTTTAAATCAGAATTCTGAGAATAAAGACAAAATACTTAGAAAGTCGGAAGTCTGACAATTTAGAAATCTTCAAGTCAAAATTCGGAGAAAAAGGTCTGAATTCTGAGATTTGAGTCAAAATTTTGTTAAAGAATGTTGAAATTCTAACAATTGAGTCAGAAATCTGAGTATAATGTCAGAATTCTTAGAATACTGTCAAAATTCTGAGATTATAGTCAAAATTCTGAGAAAGAAAGTCAGAATTCTGAGATTTAAGTAAAAATTCTGAGATTAAAGTCAAAAATCTGAGAAAGTTGGAATTCTGAGATTCAAGTCAAAATTTTTATAAAGAATTTTGAAATCTTCACTTTAAGTCTGAGAATGTCAGAATTCTTACATTACTGTCAAAATTCTGAGATTAAATTCATATTCTGAGAAAAAGTCAGAATTCTGAGAAAGATAATAGGAATTCTGAGATTAATGTCAGAATTCTTAGAATATTGTACAAATTCTTAGATTAGAATCAAAATCTGAGAAAATATTCAGAAATCATAGAATAAATTATAAATTCTGAGCAAATTTTCTGAATTCTGAGATTAAAGTAATCCCTCGTCCTTTTCTTTTTCCAGTAGCTCTAATCTTTTTCCGTACATCTTGAAACTCTACTGAGGGTAAATTTGAGCAAACATGTCCGTAAAAGAAAACACAAAAGTATTACAGCCGTCTTCTGCATGATCTCATTCTTAGAAACATAAAATACAACTGACTTTAATATCTTGAGTCTAGGGAAAACATAAATTAATGACTTTTTTTAACACAATAAACTGCATCATATTCCTAAAGCTCTACCTCTTTATTAGCATGAGTACATTCCTGTATTGAATCATGTAAATGTCTTCTGCCCTCCAGTGGAGGCTCTTATCACTACAAGTGGAAGTTCCAATTTCAACAAATAAACAGACAAAAAGCTAATTAGCATTTTTTTAAATTAAAGCAGGGGCTGCATAGTAGTGGTGTTGATAGCACTGTTGCCTTAAAGCAAGAAGGTTGCAGGTTTGAATCCCTGCTGCAGCATAGAAAGGATGAAGGTGGGATTTGAATTTTTAGAAAAAAATATACAAATTGTCAATTATAGTTCTTTGAGCTAAATCAGAGTCAGCCACAGGTCGGAGATGTACAAGGATCTGAAACTGGTATCGCCCCTAAAAAAACAAAACTAAAGTGAAAGTTCAGATCTTTTAATGTAGTTTTCAATGACAACAACAAAGTGTCTTTAAACAGCTACAAAAATATAGACAAAGTCTATTTTATTACCTGTAAATTGCCACAAATTTGACTTTTCCTGGGACGTCTGGCAAGATGATTACAGCAGCTAGCTTCACTGCTAATCTTGTGCAAATGAAAGCTATCGAAGTCTGACCCTGACTTCACACTGGAAGCATCAGCGGTGTGGAACGGCAGCGGAACGCCGCTGCTTCTAATAGCATCCATTATAGTCTGTGGGGGTGATTCAAACCAGCTGCAACACGGAAATTTTCAGATGCGTCCCAGAAGCGGCGCGGTACACCATGTCGCTAAAGATAGGAACAGGTCCTATTTTTGCCGTGAACCTCTTCTGGGATTCATCAATTTCCACAGTTAACATAGGGCTAGAAAATCACATACGGTTTCAGTGTAAAACTTCCGTTAATTTTCAAAATAAAAGTCTATTGAAGTGATACGGTTTCGTATCTATGTAGATTGCGTCTGTACATGTGACATCACAGCTTATTTACTACCTGCATCGTTCGAGAAGTGCAGCGGTGTGTTTTTCATGGGTTTAATCCTGGCAGTGGAGAGGAACATTATATGACGTCAAACATCGATATCAAATGTGATTTCCTTCTTCTTCTTCTTCTTTTTGGTTTAATGGTAGATTGCATTAACAAACCGTGACCTTTGAAGTCTCGAGGGATTCTGTGAGCTCGCGAGTCCGGCGAGGAGGAGTAGCTGCTCCGCGGCTGAGATTCTTCCAGTGTGGACTTGTGCGCAGCAAAACTCGCGAGTAAACTGTTCCGCACCGCTGATGCCTCCAGTGTGAAGTCGGGGTAAAGGTTTATTCAAGACTGTCAGCATAAACTGTTTTGAAATTTTTGGTATCAGAGATATTTTAAGGCAGCTGGAACACTTGGTTACCAATTTCACACAAAATAGTCTCTGTTTCTCCAAACTGAGGCTGTACACAGAGCAATCTACAGGTAGGATACTGATTATTCATAACCACATCACAGGAACACAGATTAAATAATTCAAACAATCCCTGTCATTGTGCCTCTTTCGTGTTTCTATTTAGAAACCAATTATATATAACTTTATATTATTGGCATCAAACACCTACGCCCTCAAAGGAACTGGATATTTGGACTAAAAGTAACATTTTGTACTTGAAAGATTTTCTTCTTTACAAAAACCTTCCATCACTCAGAGACCAGTGTGGTTATAACAGGAATACCAGCAAAGACAATTAGTTTGTTCAAATGTAGTTTTCTTAGATATCGTGTAAAAACGCAGCAGCTCAGACCAGATCAGCCAAAACCACGTCTGACATTTGATAAATGTCTACTATGAGCCATTCTTTTCTTCAGTCAAAAAACTTTTTGCATTAACACTTGGATTTATGTGGACACTCTACTACATAATAGAAATAACTGAAAAGGTTTGATTTTGAGAAAAAGATCAAACATTTGACCAAAAAACTGAACAAAAGCAAATCACTTTTACTTGAATCTATGTAAATAACACTTTTATTAAACTAATTAAAAATATATGTACTAAATTTGTTGAACAAAACATAATCATAGAGTAAATTCTGATTGTCATAAGATCAGAGCTCGGAATATCTAGTTTCATTCTTTGGATCTGCTGACACCTGGTGGCTGATTGATGAACTTTACAGTCAACATTCTGGTTTAAGTGAAGCTCAGGACAAGATCAGTAGAATCTCTTCAGATCCTGAAGCAGCAAAGCAGCCCCAGACCATCACACCGCCATCACCATGTTTAACTTATTACTAATGGAACAGGATGCACTTCCAGTATTCCAAGATGGAATTTTCTTTGCTTATCTGCAACATTTAAGTGAGTGACTAAAAAAAAGAGCAAAAACAGAAGAAATGCTTAAACCAGGACCAAAAAACACCTGAGCTCTAAACATTTTTCAACTTTAATCCAAGTCATTTCCACAATGAAAAATATTTTCAGTTTTACATTTTTAAAGCTGTTTTCTGTGAGAAGATTATGAACAGTTAATTCCTCACTTGTAGCATTTCAATCGATTTCAGTTTGGAAAGAAGAAAGGTTGTATTGAGATTGACAAGCTAACAGCTAGTAGATGAAAGTATTGCTTCTTCTAATCTAACATTGTTATTATTAACATTACTAGTATTATCAGCATTTTTTAGTTTAAAAACGTTTGCAGCTTTTCTGAAAAATCTCCCCTAATTTTAAAATCAAGATCAAATCCACAAACTTAAAGCCATATTATGCAGCTTTTTCATAATTTTAAATCACGTTCTTGAGCCAGTATGTGCTAAAATGACCCTTTACAGGGTTAATGAAATGTCACTCAGACCCCCACCGCCCTCTGTGGCAAGAATACTGCACTTGCAACTTCAGAGTGGCGGTCCGGTCCTTGTTGGACTTAGTAAAGTGGCGCTGACGTGCCTGGTGATGCAGTCTGCTTCCAGCATGTTTCCTGCATGTTTTAGATCATGAACACAGCTGATTTGTTTGATTTAGTGATGAACCGCTCCTGTAGACACTAATGAAGGCTGAGGAGACATTTCAACAGTTAGATTAAGGTGCTAAAAAGACGAACGCACAGCGAGGAGATAAGTTTCACTTTTGGTTCTACTAAGTGGACACTATGGGGTGCTAAAAGCAAGCCAAAACTGCCTAGAATCCCTTTAAGGCACTCATTTCACAATCACAAACTTTTTGCTATGTGCTGTGAGTACTGATGCTAACATTCATGAATAAGAAAATGGATTATTAACATATTTAAGGTAGCCTGCATTATATTTATGTCAGTCTTTGTTGCAGTAGCTTATTTTTGTGTTCTAAAGCAAAGGGTGCAACATAGATTCCCATCAAACCAATTCTGACCTTAAAGGTACAATATGTAAGAATTCTACAGTGAAATAATCACAAAACAGTCTAATGTCTCCGCCATGTTGGAAGGAAGGGTACATTAGCCATTATAAGACAAATTATGCTGGCAAATCAGCATAATATTACCGCAACAGTGTGTCTTATGAACGTGCCACAGTGGCTTGATGTTGTGGGAATTTTGCTGCATTTGTGCCGCCACTCTTTATAGTAACGTTGGACTTGTGAACGCACATTACGCCTTGGCGCAACAGAGTGTGGTGCCATGATCACGTGATGAATTACTGCTGAGCTCCGGCCAGAAACTATATTGAAAATGAAAGTAAACACGGGCATAAGTTTTGTTTTTTAAATCAGCTGAGATGATAAACTGGAGCGATGCAGAGCTCCTGGAGCTTCACTCTGTTAGAGCTGGAGTTCAGATCATGTGGAGGACAGACAGCTTTAGGAGCTGCTTGTCAAAAAAACTTAACGAGCGCGGCTTCAATCGCAATAAAAAGAAAGTTATGTCCAAGATACACGGAAGTCCACAACAGCGCAGAAACCACCCCCATACCTCCTTTATGCCGTCTTTTGTAAAAAGGACAAGATTGCGCCACGGTCTGAGCTCTTATATGGTAAATTGGTAAATGGCCTGTATTTGTATAGCGCCTTCTTAGGGTTCTACAACCCCCCCAAGGCGCTTCACAACACAATCAGTCATTCACCCACTCACACGCTGGTGGGAATGAGCTACAATTTAGCCACAGCTGCCCTGGGGTGCACTGACGGAGGCGGGGCTTGCCGTACACTGGCGCCACCGGTCCCTCCGACCACCACCAGTAGCCCAAGGACACAACAGCAGCATTCTATGGGGGGAGCCGGGATCGAACTTGAAACCTTCCGATAACTGGACAACCCGCTCTACCTCCTGAGCTACTGCTCATCTGGGACCAAACGCTCCCAGATGTTGCCTCGGCGTTGCGGCAAATTGCTGGCTTTGCTTTATAAAAGAGGCTATTGAAACAGATTGTCTTCTCAGCCGACTGGGGGGTGTCAGTGTTTCTCCTTTCAAATAAACAAAAGAGGGATGTAGTTACTGTTTACAATCTGTGAGGCTGCGGGGTTGCAGAGTCTGTGCCAAGCTAACGCTGTTGCACCAGCTGGCACAATGCTCCAGAGTTGTGGACAGAATGTTAGCCTGTAAACAGGAGCGACCCAGAAGTTATTTCTTGTATCCGTAAGAAGCCACGGCAACCTTTTGTTTTGCTCTAATATCGGGTATAGAAGGCTAGAGGCTAACATTGAGCTAACAATGCTAACAGTTAATTAGCAACAAATAGTTGGCTTTAAAAGTGTCTGAAGCTACTTTTTCTGTTAGCCTTTCACCGGCCCCGCCCTCAGAAAGGCTATTGTCCAATCACACATCATAGCAACGTTACTATCTGACAACTCCAAACAAAATGATGAAGCTACGCCTAATTTATACTACTAAGCGTTAGCCATGATAGCAGTCGTGTCCCCTTCAGAACCTCCTCATCGAGCTCAACCAGCAACAGCCAAGCATGAGTGCTCCCCCCGCCCGCGGCTGGGCGGAGGTCCGCCTCCCAGACTATCCAAGACCCTTTTAGATAAGACACACTGTGCCGGCAAATCAGCGTAATATTACCTCAACCGTGTGTCTTATAAACGCACATTAAGCCGCAACAGCGGGTGGTGTCATGATCACGTGATGAATTAATGCCGAGCTCTGGCCGGGAACTATAATGAAAATGAAAATAAACACGGGCATAAAAATTTACATTTTATAAACAGACTCAGCTGAGATGATCAACTGAGCGATGCAGAGCGCCGGGAGCTTTTCTCCGTTAGAGCTGCCTGCAGCTCAGATTGTGACAGCTCACAGGGACACCACATCGCCGCCACCGCTCCTCAGATCCACGCGTCCCCGGACACCGGACCTTCTCCCAAATTCCCAACTCCTTGTTTCCTGCTACGCTTCGCTCAGCAGAGCCGACACTAATATATCCCTCCACTGCATACTGTAACCCTTTTGCTTTGATCTGGATGATATTGTGGAGGAATTGCTCCAAAAAATGTCGCTGACACGCATCTGTCTACTTCTTTCCATCACGGAAATCTGCGGAGCTGCAGTATTTGATCCACTTATTGTCGGACTTGGTAACAGTAACTAAGGGGGGCGGGGCTCGGCGAAAGGCTAATTACCAACAATTCAATATTACAGTGAAATCTACTTATCAACTTACTGAATGACCCGTCTTTGCTTGTCATCTAGAATCTTCTGGCACTGATCCGTAACTGGCAACAGTCGTGAAACTCACAAAACCGCAGTTTGTTTTGAAAATGGGCTGCAGTAACCAAATTTGACCACAGGGCGTCACACCACAGCGACCTTGAGGGTCTTGAAAGGCGCTTATAAATAAAATGTATTATTATTATTATTACTTCATTCTTACATCAATCACCTTGACAGCATCCAGATGGAGTATCAGGATTAGTACCTTCATCAGAAACCTACATGTCTACTGCCCTCTGGTGGAGGACAAGGGCCAATAAATACTATTGTTATGTTTTTGTAGAAATTACATAACAAAATAAAACTGAATATGAAATTGTTATGTTAACATTACATAAAAAATAGTTTATTAATAAACTAGATATTTCAACCTTTTGAGGGTTAAGCCAGTCTAATAATATGGGTGATGTAGAAATACATGTAAAAATGCAACGTGGCTTAGAGGGAGGGGTGAGATGGGGGTGTGTCAGTGGAAGGAGGAGGGAGGTAGGACTGGTACCAGCAGGTCAGAGCAGATCCAGCAGTACAGGAGAAGGCTGCACAGGTAGGACCACCATCAACCAGTGCATCTGTTACTATACGTACTTGTATGTTCACTCTATTCTCTTAAATAGAACTTGGCTGCTGACAAATAAAATGTCTTTATTTTAAATTCCGCCTCTGCCCTTGAGCAAATATTCCCAGTAGATGTAAACCTCTACTGGGTTTTATTCTGAGTAGCGGATGTTGAATAGCTCTATTGTTATGTTTAGCTTAGCTTGAACGCTCCTGCACATCCTGGCTGAGCTCTTCGGTTCTGAACGTATCATTTATGCGATAGTCCTGAACGAAGGTCGTCTGGTAGCTTAGCAACTCTCATACAACATTAAACTGGGGTAACTGGAGACGGCCCATTGGCCCCAGTACAGAAAAGTGACAGGGATTTGTTGTTGACATGTAACTGATAGCTTTTTTCTATTTGATCAACAGATTGTTCATTTATAGGGAAAAGAAAGTTTTGTTTTTGAGCAAATTAAAGTTTTTTATTTCTTTTTGAGGGGTTACATTTTTTTTTCTTTTAGAAATAATTTATTTCTTGAGGTGGGACTCATTTTTGGAGCATGGGAAACAGTTTATCTAATGTGGAGGTAACCCGACCCCTTCCTTTTCATCTTTGCAAAAGCCTCATTGTTTAGCTTCATGCTGCCAGTGTTTAATATATAGAGAGGTCTACACTCAGTCACTAACTCAGAATATGATCCATTCTTTCATGGCTTTGTCTCTGGTGTCTTCTGTCGAGCGTTAAAGACACAATCCAGTGTCCAAGCCTTCAGTGGGCCATCTGTGTTTTCAGCTTCCATCAAATTTCAAAATAAAATGAAAACCAAGACATGTTGGGATTTAATATAACTCCAGGAAACTAAAATAACCACTTATGTTTATGTGTATAAAGGTCTGTAAGGTTATAATATTTAACCTGTTGTACATAGATCTTTGATTGACTTCATTTATAGGGAAAAAGGGTGTTATTAAGATCGACAAGCTAACAGCTAGTAGGTAATTATTAGAGATAAGTATTATTTCTTCAAATCTATAACAGTTCACATAGACTCATGTAGATTAGATTTTACACATACAACAAGGTTGTTCTAGTTCCTTTTGATTTACCTGACAAATTTCCCACAGGGTATACCACAGTCATGCTATGGCTAGCTGCTGCAGTCATAGAATGAAAAACAGATGTTCAGACTAGCTTGTAGCTCATCAATCCAGCCAGAACTTTCACTTTCCCTCCAAACCGATGTCAATCAAAGAGCTATTTACATAATAACTGTCCACAGTCTTTCCACATAATCCAAATTAAATAATCTCAAACAGCTCCTTTAGAGCAGAAACATTCAAAATATTGATTACAATTGGCTATCTGCACAATAATGACAGGGACTGGATATGCCTTTTCAAAAGGCTGATTGGTAACATGTTTAATCTGTTTGTCGGAGTCATCAATAGGTGCAAACATAGTGAGGTCTGAGGACAGCGTTAACGTCTTTAAAGGAAAACATTGGCTACCTGAGAACACTTTAGAGTCTCACGAGTAACAAAATATTGTACAGGAAGGATAGAGTTACACTGAGAGCGATGCTGTGTCCCAGTTCTAGAACAGACACTGAAGTGTATGCAGGTCCGGATGGGGTTTATGTGATACCCTCCAGTCAACAGGTAGGTCAGGTATTTGAGGGACAGAGGATTTGTTTTACAAAACAACACTGGGTGACTTTGTAGTGACTTACAGGGCTTCATCTGGCTCTAATTTCTAATCAGCGTCATGGTTTTGAAACTGACATTCCATTTGTCTTCTCTGTTGTTTTTGCATTTGCAGGTGTAACAGGAGAAAAAAGTTAAACCAATTAAATCTGAAATCGACCACTGACAATGTTAATGAGGTATCATACTGAAAGAAAACCCCTTCTTGGGTTGACTGCCTTGCTGACATACATCCCTCCACATCAGCGTGATGAGACCTCCTCTCCTGCCTTATCCTATACCCCACGGGAGTCCATCTTCACACCACAACGTCGTTCTTCACCCCCTCCATGGGTGATGCAGGCAATCTCAAACTTGGAGCAAGGAGAACAGGAGCTTCAGAGCCTCAGGGAAAGAAAGCAAGCTGAAGTGGAGGAGGTGAACCGCGAGCTAGACAACGCCGTGATACAAGCTCAGCGAGACGAACGGCGCCTTCTCGAGAAGATAGAGCAAGACCACAGGGAAGCACAGCGACTCCTAAGTCAAGTAAAGAGAGAAAACGCAGCAGCCGTGAGGGTTGTCCAGACGCTTGTTGATCAGCAACTTCGAAAAATTGGACAACTAAAGGAGCAAATTCAAAGATGGGGTTTTACTGCTGGTGAATCCAACAAAGATCAGCTCCAGAGAGGAGTGGAAGAGGTCACACAGCCATGGGAAATCTCTCTAACCCTAAAAAGGGTGAATTTCTTACCAAGCCCCCAGTCCAAGACCTTTTACCTGGGGGAGGTTGATGTTTGTGAACAAGGAATGACCTACCACATTGGAGGGTGTGGTGACCAAGGACATAAGTGTGCCCTGCACTCTGGTGAAGCAATATTTTCAAACATAACTCCATGTGAAATACGAAAGGAACCACAACCAAACAGAGGAGGGCAAAGGTGCGTTCCAGAGGACGACAATAAAACAAATGTGCGCATTGTTCGGAAACTACAGCTGTCAAGTTCTACGGAGAACGAAGAAGAGTTTAAACCATCTAAGCCTCCCGTACCAAGACACCGTGGTCTATCCGAATCTTCCCAAGACGAGGAGTTGGAATCTTTCTGTTCGGACACACAAGGACATGACCTTTTCTTGTCTGTTCCAACAGTCCCCAGTCAAGGTGAATCGGAGAGTGATGACTTTGATGGTAGACACAATGAAACCAAGAGGCACAGTACGGCGAAAGGCAAAAGAAGGCAAAAAGCTCTTGTCTTGGTCTCATGTGAGGAACCATCCTGCTCTATTGAAGAAACAGATGGAAAAAGAAGCAACACAACAAGATCTCCAGTACCTAGACGCAAAGGCTCACCCTCCAGGCGTAACCTGGTAGACCTTCCCTCAAGGCATCTTACTTCTTCACAACAATGTATCACAAAGAAAAAGACCCCAACAGAATCTTCAGTGGACAGTGGAAGTCCTCCGTCTCCAGTGGGCAGTGAAGATTCCTGCTACACTTATACTCTGAGTGCCCCATCTTTTAAGCAAGACCACTACCGCTCAATGTCTGTCGCTGACCTTTCTGGTAAAGCCCTTCCTCTGATTGTAAGTGACAAGATTGAGTGCAGATCCGTGAGAAAGGTCAACAGAATGCGTCTTACATCTGAACAGTCAACTTCTGAGCAAGGCCAAGACTCCAGCTCAGATTGCAACAGGAACTCGATGGGATATGATGAGAGACAGTCAAGATCTCAAACTCGCATTACACATGAGTTAGGTGTAAGTCGCAGATCTCAGTCTCTGTCAGCTATTGAAGATGGCAAATCACATCAAGTCAAAGATCAAGATGAATCCAGAAAGGACAAGAAAGAGAGAGCTGAGGGGGCTGATAGGGAGTCAGACGATATTGGAGGTTCAACTGCCCTCGACTCGGCTTATTTGATCAAACAGTTTGGGAAACAAGGATCTGGTCGCACGGACTTCAACCTGCCAAGTGGCGTCCATGCAACTGTCAGAGGGCAGCTGTTTGTGGTAGACTGCGGTAACGCTCGAATTCAAGTGACAGACCTCCAGAAGAATGTTGTACAGCAAGTGTCTCCCTCTGGACCAGAAAGATCTTCTCGTATCTGTAACTACTTCGATGTGGCTGTGAACTCAAAGGGTTTGATTGCTTTAACCTGTGCTGCTGAACGAGCTGTGTTGGTGTTCAGTCGTCATGGACGCCTTCTGCAAACATTTGGAGGCACAATGATTGGTTCCACCAGTGAAGACCTTGATGCACCAAGAGGCATTACTGTCACATGGCAAGATGACTTCTTGGTGGCTGACATCAAGCGTGGTACCTTAACTTCTCTAAAACTGGACCCTAAAACCGGAGCAAGGTTGGAGCGCACAGTGGTAACCGGGTACCACAGACCCTACTTGGTGGCAGCCTGTCTCACGACCGGGCTCATGGCAGTAACGGAACGAGGCAATGAAACTGGACGTGTTCCATGCATACGAGTCCTGGCACCAGGATGGAACACCGTCCGAATCCTGGGGGTGTGCTCTGGACTGGGGCCTACTCTGACCTGCCCTTGGGGGCTTTGTATAGACAGTGATGGAGATGTCTTGGTGGCAGATTGGGGGAAGCAGAAGCACCGTGTGCTCATATATCCATCCAAAGGGGTGGGCTGGCCTCTGGTGACCAACAACCTTAACAGTCCAAGGGGTCTGGCTTTACTTCCTGATGGTCATGTGGTTGTATCTGACAGCATGAACCACTGCATTAAGATCTATCGCTACAAGTGAACTGCATGGGACTGTAGACATAATCAAAAATGTGTTAAAGGTTTAAATCTGCATAGAGGTGTCTACCTGTTTCACAGTTTTACTTGGTATTTATATTTGATGAGACCAACATTTAAAAATGCTTTTATGGTATTCTCATAGTCAAAAGTTACAAACGCTTAGAAAATTAATATGTTTTGCTGCAATACACTTTATTTTATCAGCAAATCTCACATTTTGTTACTAGATTGTGTATATTAGAGTTTTTGTGTATAATATACTCGTTCTACCAAATATTAAACTATAAAATCAAATTTAAGGCTTGCCTTATTTTTGCTAGAAAAAACAGAGTAATATAAAAATGAGAAGCATTTAGGACACACGATTCCTTTAATCTAGTCATCATAGGTGATGTGAAACATCTGTGTTTGACAGGAAAGCTAAAACAGAGGAAATCTGCATGGGGTAAAGATTTTAACAGCACTGCTAAAGGCTACACAAGTAAACAGACCAAAGAGAGATCAGAGTCTTAAATGTATATATTGTAAACTGTTACGTGGAAAACTGAATTTCTCTATTAAGTTAAATTAGATGGGAAATGATTAGTTTGAGTTTGACCTGATTTACAGAAAGACAGTAAACATATTATTGAGGGCGGTGACCTTTATATGGACAAAACTGTAAACACAAATAAAAAAGGACTGAAAAAATTGCCTGGTTGTGCAAATTGTCTAAAATTTTGCAATTTAGCAAAAACAGAAATTCCACTATCTGTCTGTGCAAACAAACATGCTGATAACTCCCATCCATGCACACGCATGCACTCATTCACCCACACACACTCATTCACCCACGCACGCACGCACACACACACACAAGCAAACGCGGGCACACACACACGCACACACTCATTCACCCACGCACGCACACATGCAAATGCACACGCACATGCAAATGCACACGCACACACACACACACCCTCAGATTTCAGAATAAAAGCACCAGCTCCAGCCCAGCTCCACTTCACAGCTCCTCTCCAGGCTGAAACTCCACATCTGAGGACCTCAGAAGGAGACAACATGGAGCTTCTCACCAAAACTCTGGTTCTGTTCCTAGTTTTTACCTTCTGTCAGGCGGCCCCAGCGTGAGTACTTCACTTTTGTCTTTACATTTCTCCTCACCACCCAAATTATTACCATGAACATTATTTTTCAGCAGCATTCTTTCTTCTAATTAAACAATATTGATTTGAAATCTTATTTGTGTTTTTTCCCATCGTTTTGATGCCACTTTGACATTTCTGAACCACAACATTTGTGGATTTTCTCCTACTAGTTTGAGGAGGACATGTACCATTCATTACCTAACTCTGTTTGCTGTTCAACATCTGGATCCATTGGACCCGTTCAAAGAGTATTTGCTCTTTGTACTGCTTCGGTTCTGTGTTGCTGGATTATTTATCTGTTAGGGTGGAAAATAAAAAGTAATCTGTTGATCAAAAATAACTTTATATTTATTGTCCACAGGCAAGATTCAGCTGTAGATGGTGAGTTTCTCTGATTCAGCGTGGATACTGGTGCCTCTTTATTAAAGAAAGAAACCCAAACTGGCAAAGTTTTAATAATTACATTTTATAAAACAACAGACAAACAATGATTTAATTGCAGCTAAACAGAAAAGCAAACTAATATGATCAGTTTCTGGGATCATAGAGCTGATGTCAGCTTTGCTGCTGGTAAACATGGATTTTGGTGAATTCCAAAGGTTGTCTACATTTCTGTGGACTTTAAACGGAACGTGTCCAACTGTAGTCAGAGGAGCGTCAAACTACTCGGAAATGGTCTCATAGTCCTTTAGCTGTTGGTCAATAATAGTCTTCCTAACCCTAACCCTAACTCTAACCCTAACTCTAACCCTAACCCTAACCCTAACCCTAACCCTAACTCTAACCCTAACTCTAACCCTAACCCTAACCCTAACTCTAACCCTAACCCTAACCCTAACTCTAACCTTAACTCTAACCCTAACCCTAACCCTAACTCTTTATGCAACAACAGCTTCCTTTCTACAGCAGCTCATCTTTAGGTTGAGCTCCTAAAATAAGCTGCTCCTGTTGTTTGCTTTGCTATAAAAGAATAAAAAGAACTTTCCCAACATAGACTATATCATGTTTACCTGAAAAATGTGTTTGACAACGATAAACAAAGTTATTTGATGTTTTCCTGACAAAAACATTATGAGTGAAATAAACCCATATCTGTTTTTTGCACTTTGGATATTTATTTTATATACGTTTAATCATCACTTACTTTGTTTTGCAACAATTATAATCTGTAACTCTGATGCTGCGTTCAAGGTTGTAAAAATACAAAAGGTCAAAGTCAGTTTACAAATCAGTTTTTGAATTTTGTTTATTTTTTTTGTCAAATATCAGATACAAGATGAGAAATATAAGAAAACATATAAACTGAGTTATTAATTAGTCAGCACCACTTCAATAAAGCTATTATATAACTTCTTTCTTTCATAAAATAGGATCACCTGAGAACTAAATTTACAATATTTTTGTGGAAAAATACAAAAAAGAAGTTTGTGCCGTTTCAAACAGAAAAACAACCAAATTTAGTTTCACAATTTTACTAAAATATTCTTCAGAAAAAAGTCAGAACATGAAAATAGTCAAAGGTTTGATTAATGACGTCTTTAAAAATCAAAAGTTCCTCGTTGCTGAAATAATAAAAGGATTTACGCTAAAGTCTGTAAACTCCCACATATTTTGTTCAGATGTTTAAACATTTGATCATCATTATAAAATAATAAAACTGCAGCTGTTTAACAGTTCAGAGTGCATAAATTCCTGCACAGATAGAAAATGAATTTTAAACCCATGAGAAAAATCTTCCTGCAGTGGATAAAAAACATCAAACGCACATCAGTTTATGGGACAATAAGGTCCTGCTAACAGACGCTTGGACACGTTGATCTCTGAGCCGTGGAGAAGCAGCTCAACACGAAACCTTCAGCAACAAACAAAAACAGAAATTTATTTTAGTTGACAGATCTCAGCTGAGTCTCCATAATTAATGCATAACCGTATTCCAGCATGGAGCGGCTGAGTAAACGTGGTCCGGACTCTGTGGAGCAGAGTCATGTTCTCAGAGATGCTTGGAAAGACAGAATTCCTGCTCTGTGATCCAGGTAGACTCCAACTCTGGAGGAACAACAACCTGAGATGGGAGTTCTGATGCTGTTGTGCAAAAACAAATTATTATTTTCATTACTAAGTAAAGCCCAGGATTTGTCATTAGATCCAAATTCAGTCTTGATTTGATCAACGTCCTTGTACGCAACTGCTACAAAACCTCCATTTCCTCTGCACTTCACCTCCCAGTAACAACGCCCAGTCAGACGCTCTAGACTCAGAACCTGACATGGAACAGAGAACCTGTCTGGATGATCAGGATAAGACTGAGATTTCTTCATGAATGTTGATTTTCGGTTTCCCTCAGATAACACCAGCTGATTGTGAGCTGTGTGTGGATCCAGTGTGATTTCACATGAATATTTTAAGAAACCATCTCTGGTCGTTGGTTCTGGCAGTAAAACGTCCACCTCAGTGCCTCTCAGTGAGACGTTTGTCCAGCTGTCCCTCAGAAGGTCCTGTAGCTTGTCTCTGAGCTCTGACACAGCTGCTGTCACATATCTAAAGTGTCTCAGAGGACGAACCCTGATGCTGGATGAGTGTGGAGACTCACCGACTGCTGACACTGAGGGGTAGTTGTGGAGAAACTGGTTGTGATCCTCGGTGTTTGAGAGCTGCTTCAGCTCAGCGTCGTTCCTCTTCAGCTCAGTGATCTCCTGCTCCAGCTTCTGCTGAAGATCTTTGACTCGACTCACTTCAGCTTCCTGCTGGGATCGGACCTGCTGCTTCACTTCAGAGCTTCCTTTCTGGATCTGACTGATGAGCTGAGTGAAGATCTTCTCACTGTCCTCCACTGTTGAGTCAGCGGAGACATTGGTGGCCTCCACCTCCTGCTGAAGCAGCTTCACATCTTTCTCTCGCTCCTAGATTCTCTGCTGGATGTTTTGTCGCTTCACCTCCAGCTCCTTCTGCTTCTCGCTCCTTTCTGCTGCAGCTGAGACGATGTCGTGGCTTTTATGTTCCTCAACCGTGCAGACATAACAGATGCTCTGCTGATCAGTGCGACAGAACATCTTCATCACCTCATCGTGACGAGAGCAGATGTTCTCATGGAGCTTCTTGGACGGCTCCACCAGCTGATGTTTCTTTAACTGAGCTGCATCAAAATGAGGCTGGAGGTGATTCTCACAGAAAGACATCAAGCACGTCAAACAGGACTTTGTGGCTTTTAGTTTTCTTCCAGTGCAGACATCACAGGCCACATCTTCAGCTCCAGCATAGCTGTGATCAGCAGGAGCATCTTGGAGTCCAGTGGTCTTCAGCTGCTCCACTAAAGCTGCTAACAGGATGTTTTTCTCCAGGACAGGCCTCGCTGTGAAGCTTCTCCTGCACTGAGGACAGCTGTGGATCTGGTTCTGATCGTCTTTATCCCAGACATTTCCAATACACTTCATGCAGTAGCTGTGTCCACAGGGAATAGTCACCGGATCCTTCAGGAGATCCAGACAGATGGAACAGCAGAAACTTTCCGTGTCCAGCTGAACTCCTTTCTGCGCCATTTCTCCTCTCAGTGACTGATCAAAGTTCACTTCCTGATAAATGAAACACACCTGAGCTCTGATCTTCACACCGTGTGTTTGAGCAGAGGAGGAGGAGTGTGACACTGATCACTGAACTGTAGCGCTGATGGGAGGGAACAAGGACATCTGGACAGCATGACGCTGCTGTTTGAGAGCAGGAAGTAGAGGGAGGAGTTACCAGAGCAGATGTGTGTCCTCAGCTTCCTGTGGTCCACGACCAGTGTGGTACACACCCTGATACCAAACAGCACTGTGACTACCTTACTGTCTGACACCTGTGATGCTGATGATAGGACTCTGTGGTCACATTCATTTACATCTTTTCTAAGGGAGCCATCATTTTAGTTTGTGAAGATTCTGTTAAACCATAATTCAAACGTAATGTTGGATTTTCAGTTTAATTTTATTTATTGTTGCCTTTGTCATTTTAAAGTTACTTCAGTAACCAGTGTGTGCGTTTCTTTCTTTAATGGAGTGGTACCAGCTATCTTATCCCTGTCAGTAACTATCATTAAGTCTTAATAAGAGTAAAGTTGATAAACTGATGTTTGAACCTGGGAATACAGATGGAGGTAACGGTGCTGCTAAGCCAAACAGATGCGACGGTGTCCAGTTTGATGCGATCAGTCCTGATGAGAAGGGAAACACCATTTTCTTCAAAGGTTTGGACATTTTCTCTCCTTTTACTAAAATGTTAGTAACGTATTTGTCCGTGTGCCAAGGACAAACCCAGTTTAGCACATGCTGAATGCATGTTATTGTTTTTGTTTAAATGTTTTTTCTGCGGGTCGTTTCTCCTCAGACGGTTATATCTGGAACGGTTTCAGAGGTCCGTCGCAGCTCTCCAGTGAGCACTTCAGAGATCTGAGTGGTCATGTTGACGCTGCTTTCCGCATGCACAACACAGAGAACCCAGACAACCACGATCACGTCTATGTTTTCCAGGTAGGATTCAGATCCTTTTAACTGTGCCTGCAGACAAGAAACGTCTCATATCTGACTATAATCTTTGTGGCTGCTTCCAGGGTGACAAGGTATCAAGTTACTTCAACCACACTTTGGAGGAGGGGTATCCAAAAGCAATTCAAAAGGAATTTCCAGGAATCCCAAATGATCTGGATGCTGCTGTGGAATGTCCCAAAGGAGAATGCATGACCGACTCAGTTCTGTTCTTTAAAGGTGTTCACAGATAAAATCATCTTCACTAATTGCATGTTAATGATCAATTAAACGAGTAAGTTAGCACTTTTGGATATAATTGGTTGACCAAGGATATTTAACTGTTTTTTTAAAACATTTTTGGGTTTCATATACGTACTGGTTATGAAGGCAATCAAATGATCTTATACATTTAAATATATAATCAAAATTAAATATGTTCAATTGAAATCTTTCAGATCATATTTAAATAAATAAAATTAAATCTAAATATCTAGAAATCAAAGTAAATAAACCAGGTTAAATCTAAATATTTTGAATAAAATCTAAATATATAAAATTAAATCTAAATATTTGGAAGGTAAAATAAATCAATTTTTTTATCAAATCTAATTTGATAAAATGCATTGAAATAATTAGAGTGAAATTAAATCTGAATATTGAAAATTAAATCTATTTATATCAAATTAAATCTTAACATTTGGATGCAGAAATCCCAATATAAAGATGAGAGTTTTACCTCTAATGTTTTAAATTAACATGCACATTTAGAATGTGTCAAAATGCCTACAAGCAATAAAAACTGGGTAAAGATATTTAACATCTTTGACTCACTATGATAGCATGGTTCTGTCGGGTTTTCTCACCATACATAAACCGAAACAGAAACTTGAATAAATGATCCATCAGAGGATATCTTCACCTTGCTTTTATTTTGATAGATTTAGATTTCAATATTTAGACTTGATTTTAAAAATGTAATATCTGTTTTTTAAATTATAATTTGAATTTTTGTTAAAATATTTGAACATAATGTAATTTCCTTAATAAGTTGTAAAAAATTAACAAAAAAAATCATATTCCTATTTTTTATTGTTATGTAGAGCAAAATGTGACGTATCATAGATGTTAAAACACTCAATACAGCAAAATGTTGCTGCTTTGGAGCCCCATACTGAATTGGACATTTTCCCTCCTTACAGGAAATGATGTGCATGTTTATGATATTACCACTAAAGCCATAAAAGTTCAAACTTGGGCCCACCTACCCGTCTGCGCCTCTGCTTCGCGCTGGCTGGAGCACTACTACTGTTTCCATGGACACAACTTCACCCGCTTCCACCCAGTGTCAGGAGAGGTGAATGGGACCTACCCCAAAGATGCCCGCCATTACTTCATGCGGTGTTCTGACTTTGGTAAATCTCTTGGTCAGAAATAAATAAATGAAGGCTGTAAATTGTCTTCGCACAAGAAAAAGCAGTCGTAAGCATTTTAATAGATTTCTGTGTTTACCTTCAGGTCACGGAGATGATCGTAAACCTCCTAAATGCAGTGACATCAAACTAGATGCCATCACCACGGATGATGCAGGAAGAACGTACCTATTCTCAGGTAAAATTAAAATTTCACTATTTTATTTGCTCCATAATACAAAACACACAAGTTAGGATAAATATCAGACAAGTAAATAAGATCTCATTCATTGGTTGCAAACGGTTTAAAAGACCAAGTTCACTGAGAAATTGTTTTTTATTTTATGATCAGTGACTCTGAGTTTCACATGCAGGATGAAGGTGAAAAAAGTCTTCTACCCTTATCTCCTGCGTTAGCTTCTGATAGAAAATAAACGGGGAAACGCTCGGATTAAAAAAGCCCAACAGATCTACATCACACTGTAAATTAGCATTCATGGACTCACCCATCATGGCTCGCAACGGGGAAGGTTGATGTTGCTTTAGCGTCCAGGAGCGAGTGAAGCACATCTATGCTAGTAGAAGCTAACCGTTAGCATTAGCAACTCCATCACACTGCAGAAGTCCTTCAGGGCTTTATTTCCACAGAGATCGACTCACAAGGCTCTCATTTATACTAGAGACCCCTGCACGTGTAGAAAAAACAAGTGAATTTGGTCTTTAAAGTCCTGAGTTATGAATTTTTCCCATAAACCTTCTGTTTCCTGGTGAAAAACTAAACTTTACTCCATCGTGAGCCGTCTAACGACTAAAGTTTGACAACAGTGGTGGGGAAAAGGTTAGCTTTAGTGCTGAGGGGGAAACACAAACATTACAAATGTGAGCGTTCGCCTCACCACTTGCATGATCTTAATTAAAAATTATTTTATAAAAACTCATAAATTAGAACGAGTTTTTACTTGGGATCTATTTGGATGGAATGCTGGCTGTAGCATTTGCCAATGGAAAGTGTCAAGATTGACGTTGTCCACGTTAAGGGTGTCTAAAGTTAAAATAAAATGATTATTTTATTTTGAAAGTTTTGTTAAGTTTGCCTGGTTCAACTTGCTCCAAGGATGTTTGAAGTCTTTATGTTTAACATGACTGAGCAGGAGCATGGACAGGAGGCCCAGCACAAAACCAGTGAGATGAACAGGGTTTAAATGTAAAAGGGTAATAAGGTGTATAGCATACAATCAAGGGCAGGTGAGTTCAATACATGGAGACAACGGGTATTTCTCAATGTCAAGGAACCTCGCCTTGATGCCTTGGTCCCGCCCCGGTTGCCTAGGAGATACAGTATGTCATCAGGAACCGCCAAAGCGTGTTCCAATCAGTTCCAATGTTCACGTGCTACCGAGGCGTCTGTCCTCCGTTTGTTAGCCGTTTAGCTAACTGACCAAGGATACATGAGAGGTGCCTTGTTGCCTTCTCTTGGTCAAAAATTTCCCAGAATGCAGCGCGGCATTTTCAAACAGATGTGATCAGGAGCCGGCAGCAGCTACTTCAGGGCAAATTTCCAGTTTAAAAGTAAGTCAACTAATTGTAGCTATTAGGCTAATATGTAGCCTAACATGTTTTTTTTTTTAGATCCAAAGCAGTTATCTTGCTTACATATTTGATTTAACCAATAAATACACAATTTAAAAAGTAAAAGGCTCGATATACATCTATACTGAAACTTAACTACTATGATGGGCGGAATGTAAACAGAGCGCATAAGCAGGGGGCGGGCTCTGGCCGGCCGCGGTCACGTGGGGTAAGTCGGTTCCATTTAACCGTTTTCTTTGACCAAGGAAGGACAGTGCCCTCGTTATCAAGGCGCCATGCCTGCCAAGGCAAGGTTCCTTGACATTGAGAAACACCCAAAAAAGACACAGTGGTGAGTTTGTGGTGAATCTCATTAACCTCAACGATTGGAAGTTGAGTTCAGGATTTGTATCAAGTTTCAGCTGCAAGTCAGAAAACCAGAAAGACTTACTGATTAATGCTAAACCCATGGTACATATAACACTAACCTTTTTTCTAGCAGTTAAAGCAATACATTGTGTCTTTTTGATTTCTATAGATTAAAACACAAACATGTTGAAACTAGTGTAGTATAGGTAGCACTATAGGCTATGTGGCTTTTTTAATGAACTGACAAAAGTGAAAATGAGTAGAATAAGGCCCAATCCCAAAACTCACACTGCGCCCTACGCCCTTCTGTGAAGTGCACGTAGAGGAGGTGAGCAGTAAGGCTTTGAGTGCGTAGTACACAAGTGTGCCAGAATGGGAGAGTGGGCATTGCATCATCGACCGTGACGCATACCGGGTTGCTGTTTGTGCTACTTTTTTTTTTAAACCTTTATTAACAACTTTCAAACAAACAATTATTTGACCAAATTTAAATTCATTAAATCTTAGTCTAAGACTTTTAGACTTAGAATTTGAAAGTTCCAACTTCTGAGTAAAATAGGCTCAAATATTACATCAGAAAAAAGTTACTGTTGATTACATCACAAAAGTAAGGAACAGAAACTAAAAGCCTCTCCGCAAACAGAGTTTACACCCAGTGCTTCTGGCACTACACTGCCTTCTTGTTTACAAATGAAATGTTTCTGTTCAACACAACCCTTCACTTGGAATGTCCAGGTCCCATCTACATGCGCCTGGACACCCATCGAGATGGTCTTCACCCCTTTCCAATCGTCAGAGGATGGAAAGAAGTGACCAACGGCGTTGACGCTGTCTTCTCCTACACCAACAACATCTACCTGATTAAGGTCAAAGTCATTCTTCAATCCATCCAACGTCTGTCAAAAAGAAACAATAAGCATTCAAAGAAATGACTTCTTATCCCACCAAACGTTTACAGGGCGATCAGGTTTACATTTATAAGGCAGATGCTCACTTTACGCTGGTTGAAGGCTACCCAAAAACAGTGAAGGAGGAGCTCGGCTTTGAGGGACACGTGGATGCTGCGTTCGTATGTCCAACTGAAGACACAGTTCACATAATCCAAGGTAAGTCTTATACGTTATCTCTATTGAGCAGTTTGGACCAAACCATTAAAGATGAGTGTCTGTCCCAACAGGAGCTAGGATGCATGACGTAGTCCTCTCTGCCACACCCAGGGTCGTGTCCCAAACCTTACCATTGCCCCTGTCTGACATCGATGCTGGTCTGTGTGGCGCAGATGGAATAAAAATATTTAAAGGCTCACAGTTTTACAAGTATCAAAGCCCCATGATACTGGCTATGAGTAGGATTGCCCCATTTCCTTGGAAGATCACCTCAGCAATGATGGGCTGTGAGGATTAGGAGCTAGAATGTTTCACGGCCTCTGAAAATTGGGGAAAAGCCTGTTTTCACACATTTAATACAATAAAACCAATCACCCTACCTCTTTATAAGGACTGGTGCATTCTTTAAATCCTTCTGTAGTGAATCCTGCTCATGTATTCTGACCTCGGTTGGAGACTTTAGCACTGCATGTGGCAAGTGCCAATTTCCTGTTGTTTTGTTAACATTAACCAAACAATAGAAGGGTTTAGTTTGATTTTTGTTTGATGAAAATAAATTTAAAATAAAGCCGTTAATGCATCCTATTTCAAAATGTTTATCTTAATTATTCCTTTTTGACTCTGACAGTAACAGAGATTTTAGGATTATACAGACATGTTAACGTTTGTCCACTAGAGGACTCACTGCACCAAGAAAGGGTCCAGATGCAGCCTTACCTCTGCTGAAATCCTCAGATTTGGATCTGATACACTCGGCATGAACTCCATATTTTACCTGACTGTAGCTAATGTCTGATTTGGTTCTGACACGACTACAAACATTACAAAATGAGTTGTTTTCACTCAGGACAGGAGTAAAAATGCATGTGATCCTCTAACCTTAGAGGTTTGTCTGTATCATGATTAGAACAATCAAAACAGTTTTACAGTGTAAAGCATGATGTCTTCTTACAGTGGGGCAAAAGAAGTATTTGGCAGACACTGATTGTGCAAGTTGTCCCACTTAAAAAGGTGAGAGAAGTCTGTAATTTTCATCATTGGTACACTCAACTGTGAGAGTCAGAATTAAAAAAGATCCAAGAAATCAAATTTAATGATTTGTAAAGAATGTATTTGTAATATGGTGCAGGAAATAAATCTTTAGCTCCTACAAACAAGCAAGGACTCTGACCCTCACAAATTTGTTAATTCTTTAAGAAGCTCTTCTGTTCTCCACTCGTTGGCTGTATTAATGGCACCTGTTTAAACACGTTAGCTATATAAAAGACACCTGTCCACACCTTCAAACAGTCAGACTTGAACCTCCACCATGGCCAAGACCAGAGATCTGTCTTAGGACACCAGGGACAAGATTGTACACCTGCACAAGACTGGGATCAACCAATCTACACTAGGCAAGCAGCTTGGTGAGAAGAGATCAACTGTTGGAGCGATTATTAGAAAATGGAATAAATACAAGATCACTGACAATCTCCCTCGACCTGGGATTCCATGCAATAAGTGCATTTCCATTATCGGAACTTCGGGGTAAATTTATAGGAACTTCCCGACATGCGCTTGTCTCCACTTGACCGGGCCAGCCGAACGGCTGTTTTCACAAAAATTACATCAGCAGACTTCATCCAGAACAACCGGCAGTAGTAGTGGGACCACATTAACAATGGTTCCTACTAGTAACACACTACGTCGTGTTGGATTAAAACCCTGCAGCCCTGAAAAGGTCTCTGCTTAAGCCAGCACATGTTCAGACCCATCGAAAGTTTGCCAGAGACCATCTGGATGAAGGAGGACTGCAAGAATGTTATGTAGTCAGATGAGACGAAAATGGAACTCTGGTATAAACACCACTCGCCATGTTTGGAGAGGAAAAAATGCACAGTTGCATCCCAAGAACACCGTACCCACTGTGAAGCACAGAGGTGGAAACATTATGCTCTGGGGCTGCTTTCTGTAAAGGGGACAAGACAACTTAACAAGGAAAGGATGAATGGGGCCACGAATGGTGAAATTTTGGGTAAAAGCCTCCTGAGAGCATTGATGAAACGTGACTGGATCTTCCAGCATGACAATCATCCCAAACACAACAAAGGAGTGGCTACGTAAAAACATTTCAAGTTTCTGGAGTGGCCTACCCAGTCTGCCGACCTCAATAGAGAATCTGTGGAAGGAATCAAAGGTCCTGGTTGCCCAGCAACAGCCTCAAAACATCACAGCTCTAGAGAAGATCTCCATGGAAGAATGGGCCAAAATACCTGCTACAGTGTGTACAAACCTGCAGCAAATGTTTGACATCTGTCATTGCCAACCAAGGCTACATTACAAAGTAATGAGGAGAACTTTTGTTATTGACCAAATACATATTGTACAAATAAATTCTTTAGATCATGCAATTTGATTTTCTGGATTTGTTTTTTTACATTCTGTCATAGTGAAGTGCACCTATGATGCTTTAGCAGCCGGAGTTTGCCCCTTGGTCATAATGTAGTCCCAAGTCTAAAATGGCGCCTGTTATTTTCACTTGCTGTCAATATAATTATTTAGGTCACCAAGCAGAACTAGAGTCACTATTGAGTCATTTTAATTACTTTTTTGCATACAAGGCTAGTTGTTACCATTCACTTACATTGTTTTATGCTAAGCTAAAGCTAAAGGAGTACTGCCGGATCAGGAGAATTACCGGGCTGGTTACAAATAGTTTTTTTCCCACTTATCTATGGGGAATGTGGCAGCAGACAAATTTTTACTTTGAGGTGGAATATGCCTCTAAGAATCAAGTCAAATTTGCTTGAAGTGGAACATTTTCTATCGAGTCAAAGTTATTTTCTGATCCTAACACATCTCTGCCATATGATATGAATCTCAGTTACCAACATATTCATCATTTTAGCCTTTTTATCATGAGCTGAGATTTTTAATTATCTCTGAAACTAAAAAATAAATGGACTGATTAATGGTTTTTAGAGTACGTCAATATTGGTACATCCTTTGGAACGTCAAGGATTTGGATACTATACCCTTCTAAAATTTAAGCTCAATTATCATAAAAGAAAACTGGTATTTATGCTCTAATCTCACTTTTATTATACTATACAGTAAAATAAATTAACATTGCCCGTAATGGAGCATACACACACTGCAGCCCGTCCACAGGTCGGGACAGCATTAGTAGGCATTCAAGTCCTTTTCACTCCCTGGAGAGGTTTTTGTTCAACTAAAATCCCCGGGACTTTCAGCCCGCATAAAGGAAGCGCTGGCCTCAGCACTGCTTCACCTAGCCCATGAGGACACACACATTCAAACATACGTAAAAACATTACCGCATATATGCATGCCATGGATTTGGACTTGAGTGAAAACACTTCTTTTGTGTGACTTGTACATATTGTTGTCAAAAGTTGGTCCAAAAATGTCACTTTTAAAATGTTTAATTTATCATTGACTTTTATGAAAATAACCCCTTATTAAAAAAGAAAAGGATAGTTTTTAAAAAAAATACAAATTGCATGAACAACTTTCAAAGTTTGAGAGGTTTTTGGATGCCAGTAACTCATCAACAGGTTATCTGGTAGTCAACAGGCTCGTTTCCAATATTGGAGCTTCCGGGTGGTTTTACCGGATCTTTGTGGCTCGTGCATGTCTCTGTTTCACCCAGCCTTCCCAAAGGACCATTTTCTGGGCAATTTCAGGGACCAACTGGGTACCTGAACTAGGAGTATGTACTTGCAAATGGCCCGGTAAGAGTCGCTGGGTAGGATATTTTTTGTATTTGACAGTTTTTTGTAACGGTAAAGGAAAAATCTGAAGGCTGTAGGTCATTTTGACAGATTGCAATTCACACTAACTCATGCAGGTGTGTAACATTTTAAACGTTACACACAGAGTACATCGCAGAGGTCACAAAAATAATTAAACTAAGATATCCATGAGAGCATTATCTCCCATTTGGACACCATACTCAGCACATCTTGCTATCCGGGAGGCAAATATTGAAAAAGTAGGATGTCCAAGGAAGCATCTGCCTTTCTCGTCTCTGATTAGCTAGAAGGGCTCATTACATGGATGATACTAATCAATCATACGATTCATTTTTTTAAAGACATTTTTGTATTTTTATGATTACCACTGTCCACAATCAAAACAAGGCTAGGCAAGACAAGACAGTGATTTGTTGAGTGAACATCAATATGGGGTTCGGAGTAACCAACATCGTTAGCGGTGATGGAATTTGTTAAAAATATAGCTACGACTGTGGATAATAAACAAAATGCTGTTGGTTTTTTTACTGATCTACATAAGGCGCTTGATACAATTGACCATTCTTTGGTCTTGGATAAACTGGTATGTTACCGTATGTATAAGAGGAGTTACCCTGAATTGGATAAGGAGTTACTTAAAGTGATTGTGTGTATTTTTCCTGGCGATAGGGGGAAGTACATACATAAATCAGTGCAAGCAAGCGGTATTTTTGTGTTTGAGTAAGACCTTACTAACGGATGGCCATTAGGGTCAAGAATCCCTGGGAGTGCAATTTTCAAACGAGTACTTCGTAGGATCGTCCAACCTCCAGCAAAATGACAATCACATCAGATTCCCTTTCATCACTGGCAACGAGCGAAGAGGAAAATGTTTAAAACAACAACATTTATGAATGGCAAAAGTTTTGTAACCACTTGTTACAAATTAGTAAATGCATTTTGTCCTCACAGGCTCACGTAGAAGGAAACATCGCATCTAATATGGCATCGCTCAGAGACTTATACTCGCGCCCATGAATTTTACACCCAATTTTTATGGTTATATGTTATGAAGCTGCCAATATTTTTTAATAACTGGGCATCATTTGATTCATTTTCAACAACGTTGTCACTTTAAGTAATAGATTTCAGTATGTAATGTTTTATAATACTATGTCAAACATTAAGAGAGTTACTTGTGGCGTTCCGCAAGGTTCTGTATTGGGGTCTAAGTTAGATGAATGTTATTGGGTTGCCACTCAAAAAGTACAAATTCATTACATTTGCAGATGACACAAATTTGTTTTCTTCAGGTTCGGATATTACAGAATTGTTGACGCTTGTAGAAGACTTGATTGGGTTAAAATACTGGTTTGATAAATTATCACTTAATGAAAATGATTTTTTGGGGTGCCGGGACTAACGGTGAAATAAAAATAAAGTTAAACGGTGTAGAAATTTAAAGGATATATGAAATTAAATTCTTGGGAGTAATTTTAGATCATAGTCTTAGTTGGAAGCCACATATTGAATACAGAAATATAAATTATCAAGAACTACTGGAATTATTCACAAAACAAGTGTTTCAATAACAAAAGGTGAATGCTTTTATTATATTTTACCTTTATAATGCCGTTTATGACGTATTGTGTTCAATCGTATTTTGACAATTTTAAATTTCCTGACTTAAAATAACTGACAAAAAATAAAAAGATTTCAAATATCCAAACAATGTTTTCGAAAACCATCTTAAGGATTTAGGATAGGCCGGTGTGTTTGCTCCTCTAAAATACAGTTGTTATGGTTATGCAGAGTGGAAATATTAAGCAGCCAGGTTGTTCAAATAAAATAAATAGGTAAAAATAAATAAATCAATAAAACAAAGATGAACAAATAAGGTTTATGATACAAAAAGTTTATTCAGAAACAGTTCCGTAAACATTTGAGGTAAATGAACATTTACATCAACATGTTCTTTAACATCATGTTCAGACACTAGGCACTTTGCTTCGGTCAAAGGGACAAAAGGAGTTATAGAAACAAAATAGGAAATATATTAAATTCAATTATGTGAAGATCCTTGAAATTTCTAACACAATTTCTACTTTTTATCTTCTGATAAAGATTCAAGGCACATGGTCGCTTGCGTAGCCCAGAATCTTTTAATCCGTATCAAGTACAGAAAACGGTCACCAAGTTTCTGTTATAGTCGTCTTTTTTTGTGTTATGTCCAAAACTAAACAAAAACATTTTAACATCCCTCTCGTAGGACACGATAGCCTTCGTGATTTTAGCTGTGAAAATCTTTATCTACATTTTAAAACTAGAACAACTTGGAAAAACAAGGTTATGAAAGAACATGTCAGCAAAATAATCTAAATGAAGTCAAATTAACTTTGTTTCAACAAACTTTCAGGACAAAGTTCAACACAACTGCTTCTATGAAATTCAATGGGGAAAGAATCAAGAATCACAATCTGTTTGGTACAACTCTCTTTGATTAAGTCAATATTTTTTATATCAACGAACAACTTGTTTACTAAGAACAGATGAAGCCCTTCAGCTGCCTATGCAGTGATTTTCTTTTAGATCAAACTCTGTTGGCATGGTCCATAAGGAGCATATGTACAGTCTCTGATCATTCATTAGAATTTTTGTCTGCAAATGTGCAAAAGCACATCTTAATTTGTTACCTTTTGTTTTAAAATTATTTGTGAAAGTCGGTGAATGCATCCATGACAGAATGAAAGTTAGTGGTTGAGGGAGAGCTGATTTTTGCAATGGAGACAACCAGAGTACAAGTAGTACTTGGAGGAAACCACAACACCAGTAACCAGAAAAATATGAAAATAACAAATGCCAGAAGAAAACCAGAGTGCCCAGAAAAAGAAATAAGTACTTGACAAAAACTGGGGGGGAGTTTGGAACTGACCGATGAAAAAAGGTAACAATGTGCCAGATAGATTCGCAGCTTGCCTATTGAGTAATCCGGATACTGTAGACCATAGACATGAATACGTAGATGCCCCATTGGGTGCTGGAGAGCGTAACAGTGTCACCGCCATATTGGATGGGTCTCCTCATTCTGCAAAGTCAACACAGATTGAGCAACTATGCCCATTTTTGTGCAGCCTATGGCTGCAACAACCGGCGTACTATTGAAAACAGATCACATGGGATTACTATTGACTTTTATAGCCTACCTGATGGGATTTTATATTTTAATTTTTTTTTCATTTATTGTGTTTAATTACATTTGTATTTTAATTATCATGCCATACCATGTGTCTGAATTAGTGAAAAAGCTCGATAAAATGTGTTTTTTTTGCTGGATAAGCATCTTTCTCAGTAGAAATGAATGCACTGGGTACGAATGGAGACCCATTTAAGATGGCAGCCGGCCACTACAGCAGCTTCAATAGGCAGCGCCAGTCCACGACGCGTCTACGTATTCACGTCTGTGCTGTAGACGGTTGTATGTAGAGTTATAGCTTCATAGAGCAAGCCATCAGGGTAAACTGGCCAATCAGCATGCAGCTCATTTAATATTCAAGTCCTGGCCAAGTGAGTGGGGAAAACCAATTTTTCCATTGTAGGGCTTTACTATGGAGTTGTTTGCCCATTTATCAGGGCTCCTGGGCCATTTTTCCATTTCTCATGAGTATAAATGATATTTTTTCCCATGGCGGGTGGGGAGGTGTGTGTGTGTGTGTGTGGGGGGGGGGTGTAGTTTAAAAATAAAATAACAGGGAAACTATACTTTGTGGAATTTCTGAACCAACAAGAAACACCTTTGACTTCATATTGCTTTCCCATTTCTTTAATTTTCTAAAAAAAATCTTTTGACTAAGTAAATTCTACATCTACTCTAGAAAATTAGAGTCATCCCTTACAAAACACTTTTGGGAGACTCTACAGCTCAGTAACACACTGCAAACACAATCAATAAAGAAAACGTACCAGTTTTTTATTCTCCATTCAAGCTGCAAATATTTAAATTGCCTCAAAATGGAAGTAGTAAAATAATACTATTTTTCACTTTTGTTATTTTTAAAATTTGTCTCAAGTCTTTGGAAGTTGAACTGACCAGCTGAGGATTTTCTTGGTAAAAGCTGGATGAGAGACACATTTTTAAAAATACAGGTAATTCTGAAAAAACACCTTGAGGTGAATATCTGGATTAAAATGAAATATATATACATATTTATAGACTTTATATAGCTCAACTCTGATGTAACTGCAGAGATGTCATTTTATAAACATAAAAAAATATAATAGCTCAACACACTCACAACCTGCAAAGCCTAAAGACTTTTTATCTCAGGGTGGGATTGCTTTATTGTGTTTTTTGGGAAGTGCATCCCTCTCTTCATTGAAACTACAGGCTGCAAGAGAGCATTACAGAAAGACAAACAACAGACCCATAAACCAATACGTTCTATCATCATGAAAAAAAAATCAAATTAGGAAATAAAAGTGCAAACCTGTTCTTGGATGTTTCTCAACAAATAAATAAAATAAATATTATTACCACTGCCTTTGTGCTCCTAAATTTTCCTCAGTCCAAATATCATCGTCAATGTACAGGTGCTGGTCATAAAACTAGAATATCAGGACAACGTTGATTTATTTCAGTAATTCCATTCAAAAAGTTAAACTTGTATATTAGATTCATTCATTACACACAGACTGATAGATTTCAAATGCTTATTTCTATTATTTTGATGATTCTAACTGACAACTAATGAAAATCCCAAATTCAGTATCTCAGAATATTGTGAAAAGGTTCTATATTGAAGACACCTGGGGCCTCATTTATCAACCGTACTTACGAACAGATCTGTGCGTATTTCGTGCGTGGGAACGATTTTACGCATTGTGTGGTATTTACCAATTTGTACTTGTGCGTGAAAACGTTCCTAAATATAAGTACAGCTCAGACCATGCGTAGGAACAGCATCTAGTGGCAGAACAAGGGAACCGCAATTCTGACGGTCTCAGTGATCCACGCGTGTTCCTCATCCACTAATTATTTTACCCAATAAATAATTATTTTGGTGGATTATTATTATTGGTGCTAAAACACCCGTGACCCACGGGAATCTGACATTGTAGAACGGCTGATTTCGTGTTATTTTGTAATCACAATGTTTACTCTTCCCATGTTTATAATGTTTTAAATCATTTTGAATTTATTTATCTATTATGTTTTAATTTAATTATTTTGACCTTGGGAAGCGCCCCGTGGTTTTTCTTGAGATTCGCTACATAAAATATCGCTTCTTTTTATTCTTATTTATTATTGGAGGGTTTAGCAGAGCAGAGTGCACTCCGGAGGGAACGGCTCTTCCGTGAGCGCAGCGCACTGATCCGATTCCAGTCCAGATTGTATTTTACAAATAAAAACCTTCAGAACCTCCTCTGCTCCCTGAGTGTGTCCAGTGCTTCGATCTCGCTGTCAATAAAGTTTTTCTTTTTTGTCCGGGAAGAACCCAGGGAATCCCCTCCCGATCTGAGGACGTAGTGTGACCAAATATGGTTAATTGAGGGCGTTTCTGTATGTAAATGACGTTAAACTGGCACGAGCTTCTGCAAGCGCACAGGTGGGATTTATCATCAGACGATTGCGGAGGAACATGCGTACGAGAGGCCACCGCATGTTTCATAAATCAGGACATTGACTGTTCGTGCACACATTCTAAATTTCATCCGTAGGAGGGAATATAGGAACGTTTCTACGAACGTTTGATAAATGAGGCCCCTGGTGCCACACTAATCAGCTAATTAACTCACAACTGCAAGAGCCTTTAAATGGTCTCTCAGTCTAGTTCTGTAGACCACACAATCATGGGGAAGACTGCTGACTCGACAGATGTCCAAAAGACGACCATTGACACCTTGCACAAGGAGGGCATGACACAAAAGGTCATTGCTAAAGAGGCTGGCTCTTCACAGAGCTCTGTGTCCAAGCACATTAATAGAGAGGTGAAGGGAAGGACAAGATGTGGTAGAAAAAAGTTTACAAGCAATAGAGATAACCACACCCTGGAGAAGAAACAAAACCCATTCAAAATGTGGGGGAGATTCACAAAGAGTGGACTGCAGCTGGAGTCAGTGCTTCAAGGCGTATGCAAGACATGGTTTCAGCTGTCGCATTCCTTGTGTTAAGCCACTCTTGAACAAGAGACAGCTTCAGAAGTGTCTCGCCTGGGCTAAAGACAAAAAGTTAAAGTCTCACTAGTTGTCACACACACTGGTGTATGTGAAATTTGTTCTCTGCATTTGACCCATCCCCTTGGGGAGGGGTGAGCTGCAGACACAGCCGCGCTTGGGAACCATTTGGTGGTTTAACCCCCCAATCCAACCCCTTAATGCTGAGTGTCAAGCAGGGAGGCATTGGGTCACATTTATAAAGTCTTTGGTATGACCCAGTCTCAGGGCGGACACTCACATCACTAGGCCACTGAGCGTAGACTGCTGGAGTAGGACTGGACTGCTGCTGATTGGTCCAGAGTTATGTTCTCTGATGAAAGTAAATTCTGCATTTCCTTTGGAAATCAAGGTCCAGAGTCTGGAGGAAGAGAGGAGAGGCACAGACTCCACGTTGCTTGAGGTCCAGTGTAAAGTTTCCTCAGTCAATGATGGTTTGGGGTGCCATGTCATCTGCTGGTGTTGGTCCATTGTGTTTTCTGAGGTCCAAGGTCAACGCAGCCGTCTACCAGGAAGTTTTAGAGCACTTCATGTTTCCTGCTAGTGACGAACTTTATGGAGATACAGCGCCAAAGCTACCAGTACCTGGTTTAAGGACTGTGGTATCCCTGTTCTTGATTGGCCAGCAAACTCCCCTGACATTGTGAAGAGGAAGCTGCAATATGCCAGACCCAACAATTCAGAAGAGCTGAAGGCCACTATCAGAGCAACATGGGCTCTCATAACACCTGAGCAGTGCCACAGACTGATGGACTCCATGCCACGCCGCATTGCTGCAGTAATCCAGGCCAAAGGAGCCCCAACTAAATATTGAGTGCTGTACATGCTCATACCGTTCATGTTCAGACTTTTCAGTTGGTCAACATTTCTAAAAATTCTTTTTTTGCATTGGTCTTAATTGATATTCTAATTTTCTGAGAAACTGAATTTGGGATTTTCATTAGTTGTCAGTTATAATCAACATTAAAATAAATAAACATTTGAAATATATCCGTCTGTGTGTGATGAATGAATCTAATATACAAGTTTCACTTTTTAAAAACTTTGTCATGATATTCTAATTTCATGACCAGCACCTTCAGTTTACATTTCAGTCTGCACTGAATGTATATACGCTAGATGTATAAGTGTGCTTTTTAATTATTTCAATGGTATATCACATTTTTACCTCCCCCAACTAGCTTCTTCAAACTAAAATGAAAGAATGTTTCAGATAGTTTGCTTCTTGTCAACCTTAGCTTCTTTAGCAGCATTGTTGCTGATCTTTGAGAAGATAACTACTAGTAATACGCTCATTAGCATATTTACTGAAAGATAGATAGATGCTATTCAAATGTTTGAGCCTTAACTACAAATACAAAGCAGTGAAAGTAACGTGGATATATGCTAGCGAAGGTTTTCAGTCAACCAGGGCGTGGCAATCCTGCATTAGCAGACCAGCTACACTACAGTTAAAGAACTGTGCTTTCTGCTATTTTTGCTTTCAGTTGATAAAGATCCTGAGATGAGAAGCTAAATGCCTTCCAAAAAGTGTCAGTTTGCCTGTTACCTATGAGAAGTAGCAAGACTAGCGCAGTAGCATAAAAAAGAGCGGGAAAAAACATTCACTTGATCTTTGCTAACCTGACCTCTAGTTTTTCCATGGGAAACCTCTAAATGTCGCACAACTTTGCCACAAGAGGAAGCCTTCTATTTAGTAATACTTGAACTCTAGCACTAAGTCACAGGACTTAGCATGACTTCACAACAATCTGCTTCAATCAAGGGATCTGTGCCCATTCTTGCAACCCCTTCATGCAAGAGAGAGTTCTGTTTTAGCATTTGTATCAACGCCATGTTTTTACTCAACTTATGTAAAACATATACGCAGTCTCGACCAACTTCTGATGTTTAAACGTGAAGCCAAAATAACATGTTTACAAGAATTGCCATGTTATATTTTTGGAGTTCGCACGTGTGAGAAAGGCAGTCAATGTCTTTTTTCAGCACTTGATGCTCCCTTGTCTTGTCAGACAATAGGAAATCTGGGGTATGGAAGATAATTCAGTTTGAAAAGTGAACCAGTAGTTAGTACGGAATAAAAATGGTGGACATAATTACAACTAGCACTGGGAGCTAAACACTAAGCTGTACCGCTGTTGCCAACTTAGTGGTTTTGTCCCAAAGCATTCACAAGCAGCCCAATCTTCATGCAAGTTCCCCTCCCAGATGCAGTCAGAGCAGGAGGTCTTCAGCCCTCTGTGTCCATTCTGCAAATGACTCACGCATGTCTGAAGCCACAAGTTGGGTGTTTTTAACTCATGTTTTGTCTCTCTTAGGACGTTACGTAAGTTAAGCAAATTAGGTGTTGACATCATTTAGTGTCTTTTAGGACAGGCAATAGCTACTTCCTTACTGTCTTGGTATTGTTCCAAAATGTGGTAGCAGTTTTGTATCTGAAATTTTAAATATACATATTGCAGCTTACAATAGATCATTATTAAGCTCTGGAGCCATTTTACCCCATGGACTGAGCTTTAAAGTGACCTGGGCTAGCTGTTTCTTTTCCCATCTCTAAGTTACGGCTGGTTGACCCTTCAGCTGCTTAGTGTTCACAGACATTTATCTCTATGAGATATCTCTCGTACACGGTGTTGCAGACCCTGCTTGGGTGTAGTTCAACAAGAAAATATTGCAACTCCTAAAATGCATGTATGCATTGTAATGGAAATGTTTGAGTGTGTACATTTTAGCTACACTGCCAGATCATCGGGGCGAGCTCGAGCACTGCCGCTCCTGATTCCCCAACTTGGCTTCCTGAAGTCTGTCCCTGAAGCCACAGGAGGCTGATGCAACTCTGCCCTGGTTACCACAGTGAAGTCATCATGTTGCGCCGTGCAAGGTGCTGAGGTGACAGAGATGTCCTCACCTGCCTCCATCTCCATCGGTGCGAGGGGGGAAAGAGGGGTGTTGCGAGGGAGTGTGGGAAACATTGAGAGTTGCCTTTCTTGTGAAGGTGCCATTTCGTCCTCAGGAGAGGAGGAGCCAGAGGTGAGAGGAGAAGGAAGAGAAGGGGGATATGAGGAGGAATTTTTTCTTTCCAGATTGTGGAGCTCCAAAGTTGTGTTCTTCCAGTTTTGCTCATTTTCTACCAGGTTTCCGCTGCTTCCCAAACTCTCACCTTTGTCGTAAAAAGAAGAAGCTCCCAACAGGAAGTCATCTGGGTGAATCGCAGCACCATCCATCATAGATCCCGCAGGTGTAGGTGTGGTGGCTGTGTTAGGTTTAGGGGAGATCACTGTGTGTGTGGTCTCAGTATGACTGTAAGCTCCTTCCACAGCTGCTTCATCCTCCACACCCACCTTAGCATACATTGGCACTGATGGAGACATCTGTACAGGAATCATCTCTGCATCTCTTGACTTATCAATGCTTAGCAGTGACTGACTGTCAGGGATAAAGTCCTTGGTGACCCCATGCTTTACCTTCTTCCAGCCCAGGTGGTAGATCTCCAGTAGGTTGAGGGCCAAGGAGACACATGCTACCACCAGCATGAAGATGATGAAGATCGTCTTTTCAGTGGGTCTGGTGGACGAAACAAAAAGTGGACAAATAGGTTTAATTTTTTAAAGCACAACAAATCTTGCCTCAAATGTTTGAAATAAAAAAGAAATTATGGCTCCTCCTTAAACCAGTATCCAAACCAAAGAGTAACAGCATCAACTCTGGTAAATTGTTGAATATCTTTATGCTGAATTTAGGACCATGAGTCTAGGGCAGGAGGTACAGCAAAGAACAAATTCTAGTAGCTATGTTATTGGTAGCAAATGATACCAGGGGCCCTAAAAATCAACTGTAGCCTCTTTTATAAAACAATGCCACCAATTTGGGAGCGTTTGGTCGTTTATAAGTGGTCAGACCATGGCGGTAATGTGGCGCAATTGTGTCTTTTTTACAAAAGATTACGCATAAAGGGGGTCTTGGATATAACTCAAAGCCGTGCTCATTAAGTTTTTTGACAATGCGCTCCTAAAGGCGGCTGTCCTCCACAGTCCCCGTGCAGCCTATGGTGATCTGAGCTTCAGCTCTAACAGAGAGAAGCTCCTGGAGCTCTGCATTGCTCCAGTTTACCATCTCAGCTGATTCTGTTTTAAAAAAGTGAAACTTATGCCCGTGTTTACTTTCTTTTTCAATGTAGTTGAGGTAAAACCTCAACAAGCCTATTTTTACCAAGATCATTGTTGAGAAGTCCTTAATCCTTTATTGATGTAGAGGCAAAGTGAAGACATAGGGTCTTATAAACTGAAAATGCTTTAGAGCATATTTAAAACAAAGAGGTACAAATTAGTGCAAGATTATTTTTAAATCCCACTCCTGCTGAATTTATGACCATTACCACCTACTCCTGCTGTCCATCTCTTTCAATCCTGCCCCCTCCCACAACATCAGCATCCAAATCTGCAATCTCCCTCCTTCCTCAACATAAGCCAAATTAAAATAAAGTTAATACGCACTGTTCAATTAGTCTGACTGGCCATCTGACACCTTTGTTGTTTCCTTAATATGAACAAAGCACTCAAAAACAAAAAAGGAATACAGTTGTTGACACTTTTCTCTCCTTCCCCTTATCATCCCAAGGCTCTTTGTCCTGTGTCTGTATGTCTGTCTCAAAGCAATTCTTTGAATTATTTCTGAAAATCCAAATTTTTAAAAACCATGGATCTGGTAAGCTGGTCGATGAACGCAATTGATACAAATTTTTTTTGACATTCAGAATGGAGATGGGAGCTCCCACATGTCTGGACGGAACGCACCCAGTTGGATACATTTTGAATTCAGTGGAATAAGGGATGCGCCGATATCAGCCCGATACCAGTATCAGTAGAAAATAAAACCTGTATTCCAATTTGCACTTTTTTGTGTGGTAGAAGTATCGGTATTGGTAATTGGTATCGGTGAGTACTTATATCCAAGTATCGGTATCGTTTGTAAAAAAGTGGTATCAGTGCATCCCTAAGTGGAATACTATGTGTCTTTCTTTGCTTTCCGTGGAGGATGCAGAAGATGTATAGATTTTGGGATTTATGATGACTGGGTTTCTGCTAATTGGAGCAATTGGAGTTATCTGGTATATTGTAAAATTATGGAGCTTTCGGGGGCAATTGGAAAAGTCCCTGAACTCCGAGAAGGTTATTGCCATGCTTTAAGAGCTCAGACTCAGACGTTACTCGAAGTGACTCACAAACTGGATGCTCTGTGTAGTAATCTGGCAGCCACTCACTGCTTGCTTTCTATCGTAATCCTTAAGTCTTCTTCACCCCTCTGGAAGCGGGGAAGAAGCACACACTGGTTGCTGTGCACTCTCTCAGTTGAACAGGGGATCCCAGCCCCTCCCACCCTCCATTTGTGAACTTATGGTGTGACTGTCTAATATATGTTGCTAATCCTGATTTTCTCCCTCCCCCTTTTCTCTATCCTTTACCTCATCCTCTTCCTCTCCATCATTCTTTCTGCTTTTCCTACCCACTCTCCCACTTTACACCTTTAGTTTAATCAGTGTTTTCACATACTTACTAATTCCTGATTGGTCACTTTTAGTTCTACTCAGTGCCTCAATGATATTCTGATGGTTTTCTAGTTTTAATCTGCTTTAGTTTTAGTCACCTTACACTTAGTAATTCCTGGTTAGCTTTCTTACCTACTCAAAGTATTGAAATTCTATTAGTTTTCTAGTTTTAGTCTTCAGTTTTATGTGTAATTCCATTGTTTCTTTGTGTTTGTTCTGTAACGTATGTGCTGTTCTTGCTGCTGTAAAGCACACTGAGTTGCCTTTGTGTAGGAAATGTGCTATATAAATAAAGCTGTCTTGTCTAACCTGGAGATGAAGCAATCCACAGTGTTGGGGCAGGGCCAGCGTCCACATTTATACAGCGGCTTCAGGTGGAAGCCATAGAGGAAGTACTGTCCCAGGATGAAGCCCACTTCAAACAGAGTCTTGAAGATGATGTTGAAGATGTAGGTTCTTAGTAATGCCCCACGGATACGGATCTTCCCATGCTCATCTCGGATAGGAGGTTTCTCCTTCTTCCCACGTCTTCCTCCTCCATCGCCAATCCCATTGTGATATAGAGGGTCGTGGTCCTCTTGGTGCTGTCCGGTCTTTCTTAGGTCCTCCTCCCTCTCCCTCCTCTTCTCCTCCATTCGGACGATGTGTAACACATGACCCAGGTAGATGAGTGTGGGTGTGGAGACAAAGATGATCTGCAGCACCCAGAAACGAATGTGGGAGATGGGGAAGGCCTCGTCATAGCAGACGTTCTCACAACCGGGCTGTTGTGTATTACAGGTAAAGTCCGACTGCTCATCACCCCAAACCTCTTCAGCTGCTGCGCCCAGAACCAAGATGCGAAAAATAAAAAGGACAGTGAGCCAAACCTGGAAAGAAAGAGTAGGAAAGCAGCAGTTAGGTACGACATGTGAGAAACAATCGTTTCGTATTATGTTTCACATTGTTCGGTATTGTATTGGACTCTGTTGTATCAAATTGTGTCATATTTAATTGCACCATATCATAAGGTATGGTATTGTGTTGTAACATATACTATTATCTTGTATTGTGTCTATCATACTCTATTGGGTCATGTTGTAAACCTGTTGGGTTTCATTTTAACAATTCAGATTATTAAAATTGACGAGGTCGCTACAGAGTCGTAGTCTTGCTTTAAGTAAAGTAAAATATCTGTATAAAGAACTGCTAGAGTTGAAATAATGGGTAACTTAACATTGTTAAATGAAAGAAACGTTTATCACCTTTCCAATCACAGTGGAGTGTTCTTGAGCATTCTCCAGCAACCGCCCCAGAGAGCTCCAGTCACCCATGCTTTACTCGATTTTCTAGCCTGTAGAGAAAGACAGGAGACTGGTGAACAGCATCACAAATCCGACCTATCAGAACGGAGCTGAAAGATTTTTAAAAACTGTAAATTAAAAGCATCAGCTTCATGCAACTTCTATAGATCTGTAGCTTTACCAGATGTCTTAACCAGATTGTGAATGCCATTTGAACCATGGAAACCATTTGCTTGACTAAATAAAATATAGGTTGGAATATAGGTGGATTAAAACGACCAAATGAATTTTCTCTTTCAGAGTGGCTGAGCTCTCTCTTAGAGATAGGGTGAGAAGAATCTTGTCATCTGGAGGGGCTTGGAGTAGTAACCCTTCATATTGAGAGAAGACAGTTGAGGTGACTCAAACATCTGGTTAGGATGCTGCAGAGGCAGTTTTGCGGAGCAGTTGGTAGCCCTGCTGCAATCCAGCGAGAAGGTTGAAGGTTCGAATCCCGGCTGCAGCCTTTCTGCATGGAGTTAACATGATCTCTCCATTGATCCATGGGTTTTCTCCAGGTACTCAGTTTTCCTCTCACAGACCAAAAACATGCATGTTAGGTTCATCGGTGACCCTAAACCCGTGATTCCATCAGAACCTACTCAGCATGACTTGGCTCGATTCAGTTCGGTTGAACATTTCCATTAGAAAAGGTTCCATGGTTGCCACTGTCTTTTTTTCAGTTCTTGCTTCGATGTGGTTCCAGGCGTACTGAGCCCAGCCTAAAACATGATGTCAGTGACCGTTGTTCACTGATTGGCTAGGGAGGGGTTACATGCCAATTTCTCCAATAGTGATGTCACAATCAGGGACTTTTTGAAATGACTTATTTTAGGCATATGATTCCAAACCAAACACTGATAGAAAAGAGAGAGACCTAATTTTTTTATATTGTAGTGTTTAAAGAGGCAGTGGAGACCCTCAAAAGGTCAGATCAGGTCAGACTTAGATTAGATCTGTACATTTCTCATCTATCACCAGCTTTCTGATTAATCAACTCATCATTTATTTTTACATTCTGTAGACATTGCTTCAACTCCACATTTCACTGTTCCATAGTTTTACCCCACACACAGAAATAGTGCTGTAGACATGTGTAATAATTACTGGCCATAGCCAGTGTGGCACCCTCTTTAGGTTAAAACTCTTCACTACATTTGAATTTGAATCAGCCAATTGAATTAGCTAAAACGGTACACCGCAACATTGAAGAGTCTCCGAAGCGAGTTGTCCAGGAGGGTGGGGTTAGCAGTTGGTGTCACTCACTGCCACAGACCCACACTCCCAGTCTGCCATGCAACACCTTCTTGTGGTGCATTTTTCAAACAGATGTGGGTGGAGTAAGACTCTGGTAGGGGGGTGACTTACTCTTTAAATATATTTTGCAGTTAATGGCCTAAATATTTGCACAATAGCTTAAATATGGTAAAACCAATGAACAGCAAAGAAGACAGTATAATGTCTTAGCTTTTATTTAGCTTCATTTAGTGCTAAAATGCTTCCTGTTTTTTTAAGGAATGTGTGTACTGTGAACTTTCAATTTGTCATCTCATGGAATATTTTCAGATCTACTCCCTTTCCTCAGGCAATAGGACCTCCAGACTCCAGGCACTCGTGTCTGTGCAAACATGGTTTTGTTTCAAAATATCTGTTAATACATGCTGGCTTAAGCAGTAGAGGTACCGTAGTAGAGTGTAGGAAATAACATTTTATTTTTCACTCTGATCGTTTGCTTGTGAATGTAACTGTGTGTGCATGTGTGTGTGCTACAGGGCCGGCTGGTTCCTAGACAATGGCTGGCCATCTGTACGACGTGAATGAGTGGATAACAGGTTTGTCCCCGTTGAATGCTCGACTCATCACATCCCAGGAATGCTGAGGGGGGCAAATGTTTTCCTGGGATTGACTGATATGAACAAACACAAACATACACACACACCTCTAACAGTAAAAATCACTGACTGTAATATCGCCTACGCTTCCTGTAACGTCCTGTGTGAGAAGCTGCATGAAAAGTGAATTATTTATCTGTAAATAAAACTGACATATTTATGATTAAAGTGCTCTCCCAGACATCATCCTTTAACATCTCGACTTTCAAACTCTTTAATAAAACCACTGTTGCACTCAAACCTAACAATTTAATCCAAATGTTGTCTAACAAACACCGACAGTATCTGATAAATCCCATATAACAGTGCAGATGTACATGATGTGTTGACGTGATGAAATACCAGCGGTCAGCGCGGACAATAGAGAAGCTGCCAGATGGACATTGTCCTGGCTGGTGGGCGCTTTGATGGATCAGAGGTCTTTGTCCTAAAACAGCCCAAAGAGTTAACTCTTGGGATGCCACTTGCACCCCAAAACCCCGTTTTTAAAAACGATACACAAAGTACAATAAAAGCGTTGACATCTACCCAGTCAGCTGAATGGCTTCTTACAAACACTTTAGATGAACCAGTCTTAGCTGGTTTACTGGTTACATCTCAAAACCACCACTGTCATAATCATTCTGCAGAATTTCAATGAAATGCAGAAACAGTTAAAGTTAGGGTTATGCATAAAGCATGTGGTTAGTGAAATGGCTGCAAAACGATTTAATAGAAGGATAAAAATGTGTATTTGTGCCAAAAATGATCAAAAATGTACAGAAAATTTGATTAATACAACAATGATGCTAAACAGCATAAATCTGAACCACAATTCAGACGTGATGAAGAGAAAATCCTCACGGACGATAGCATGTTATTAAAACATCCTATAATAATAATAATTACGGCTGCAACCTAAAATTTGTTTGCAAATCTTTCTCAATTTTTTGCTTCATTGTTAACATAATATAAAAAAATCTTACCAAAGGTAATTATTTAAAAACAGGTTACATTTAATTAAAACAAGCTATTTGACCAAAATGTTACTTTTCTCCAGTTACGATTTTTCAAACAAAAGCAAAGAAATCAAAAATATTCGAGATGTTTTCCACTTTAGAGTAGGACATTGAGCCTCATTGATAAAATTTTAAACATCAACATAGAATCTAAACTCCTCCAAGGCTGCAAATAATACAGTTGTTTCCTGTTTCCCACAGGGAAGTGAACGCATCACAAGAGGTGCTGATAATCCAGCAGGTGGAAGGATGATAATCCCTCCACTTCCCTCCCACTTCCCCATCACTCCAGCATCCACCTGCTTACCCTCCGAGGCACGTCTCCGTCCCGGCGACGGGCTTCTTCTCTCACTTGTTCCTGATTCTGTTTTTCCTTCCTTTCTTTCTTTAGTCCCACAAGTAGGCTTGAGAGAGCGTGGATGGGGGAGAGAAGGGGGGGAGGGAGAGAGTGAGAGTTTTCCTTGTGTAAAGACGGGATGCTAGCCTACTGTTATATGATAAGAGGGGAGGGGGGGGGCGCGTGTGGAACCCGTCCCGCAAAGGCGAAGCTCAGCGGCTGCGTCCCGCGTGGCCAAGGCCATCCGCCACTGTCACACACACACACTAGTGTTCCCGTGCATGGGGTGCACAAGGGGGGTGGCGTGGTGCTGGTGGAGGCTAGGGAGGTACGTGTGTGTGTGTGTGTGTGTGTGTGGCATGAAGCAGAGGCCACTCAGGCATCACATTCCTGACAAACCCAAAGAAAGGGAAAATCATCTAAAAAAGGCTCATAGTGGTTAGGGTCAGGATAAGACTTAGGTGCTCCTCCTGTTGTGTAGTTAACACATGCATAGTTAATGACATCTGCCGATCTACCCACAGTGGGTTAAAGGTCATTCCCAAACTATTCTACAAAGATGGAGGTTGTTCACATGTAGAAAATGTTTAAAACATTGTTCACTACAAGGTCAGAGGTCAATGCTCAGATAAATTGCAAAAACCCTAGAGCTTTATCTTAGGCTCTACGGGCCTCCGTTAGCAGGTTAAAGCTACAATGACAAATTTGGAAAACAAATTAGCTTAAAACATTTTTTTTCATGCCTTCTAACAATGTTCTGACATCATATAGCTATAAATATATTGTGGAGATAAAAAAAACTAAAAAAATTAATAAAGTGGTTCCCTCGCATTTGTCTAAAAACCTCCGCCAATAACACGTTTCAGACCAAAAGCAACCATTGGACCATCCGGTTGTCTGTCCTCCATTCATTACGAACTCACGTTTAGCAGCAGAACACCACTGGTGTGAGACGTTCTCCGCTCAATAGTATCAGAGAAGGAGAACCAGCCGGCTGCTACCACTTCAACTTTAGGACAAACTACCAGAGTCCCAAAAAGAAAAACACCATTTGAAGTCACGAACAGCAGAAATAAACATGTTTACAGTCTGGTGCAAAAAACATTTTAGGTTTAATAGGTCATGGTTACCATCATAACTCTGAGGGGGTGAATTATTTTGTTACTTATCCATTTAGATGTAATTAAAACTTGAAATTATGAATATTTGGGTCTGTCCTTTTGATTGACAGGTAGTAGATCAGCTATCAGCATCCAGGAAACAGCAGAGCATGTCCCAACTAGTAGAAGCTAACCGTTAGCATTAGCAACTCCACCACACGGCAGAACTCCTCCAGGCTTGTGCTATTTGTGGAGATAAAACATCAACGTTGCAAAGCAAACAGAGTCAGTGGTAGAGTCGTGTTGATGTTAGCCAATCAGAGGAGAGATAGGAAATAAGACTCCAAATCCTGTCCTGTTCTACTATCCACTCCTCTGGTTCACTTCCAGTTCCTGAAGCAGGAGCGCCAGAGCTTTTTGAAGTTGGCCTTTAAAGGGGACCTAGAATGTAAACCAACATTTTCCTTGTTGTTGTTGAATAAGACAGCTTGGGTGGTCAACAGTAGCAGGCCAAAAAGTCAAAGCCGTGTTTGACCTACTTTTTATGTTAATTAGAAAGTTGAAAAAGGCGAAGGAAAACCTCCTGTTCTAAGAAAGTCTTCCTTAACACGTCAAAAAGGGGAGCCACGCCTCCTCAAACCTGCATGTGTCTGAGGCCTTCTGGGGAAACCAACCAATCAGCATGTCCTGGCCGAGTGGGAGGGGTCAACAGCTCTTTTCACTGAAGGCCTGAGTAAGGGGGTTTAGAATGGCCTGTATCAGGGCTCCTGGGACAGATGAAAGCCAAAAAAAATAATTCTTATGCTTTTTGGAGGCTCAAAGCTCTGTTTTAGATTGATTAATTGCATTCTAGGACACCTTTAAGAAAATAATGGGTCAACAAATTTTTCTGGCTTAGGAACAGCTCTGGGTCCCCCATTAGGAGCTGGAGAGTGTTATTGGGAAGAATGTCTGGGTTTCCCTCCTGAATACTGCCAGTAGCCCAGTGAGAGGCAGTGAGACAAATAAATACAAATTATTTAAGTGACCTGTTGGTACCAGACTTCCTGCCTTGTATCAATGGTTCAGGCTGCTACTGGTGGTGTAATGGTGTGGGGGAGATGTTCTTGGCCCACTTTAGACCCCTTAGTATCACCTGAGCCTGGTTTTAAACACCTGAGTATTGTTGCTGACAATGTCCATCCCTTTATGACCAAAGTGGACCCATTTTCTGATGGCTACTTCCAACAGGTTAACGCACCATGTCACAAAGCTTGAACAGTTCATTGGACTCCAATGACCTCAACTCATATTTGGTTTTTTTTCCCATACATTACACTGTCCTCTGAATTTCATTCAAAATTTACTCAATAATGTGGTCTGGGTGTTTGGTCCACCAAGTCTTTTGTATTAGTAAAGAAATAACATTGAGTTCATGTCTATGATTTCAAAATAAGAGCATTATTTTAATCTCTACAATTCTTTCAAACAAAGAATTAGGCAGGAAAATTATATTTTCAAAGGTTAAAAGCTGTTCTGTAGCTATATTAAAAATTAGATGTCATTGTGCAGTTTCATTGCTGTTCAGTAGATGGCACTGTGGCTCCAAGCTGCATTATTGTTCTTTGTACTTTTATTTTCCATCTTTTCTTAATGTGCACTTGTCCAATGAGGATTTTTAACAAACGATTCCATGTCAAAGTCAAACGTGTCCAGGAAAAATTCCTTCTTCACTCCGTTGACTGTTGGACGTCAAAGACTTGGGTTTCATAGAAGACTCCCTCTTCTTGGAAACATATTTACATTCATGGGACATTTATAAGTGTTCCAGTAGTCTCTGAGACGTTCAGGTTGACTGGGTGGATCTGGTTTGTTCTAATCCAGATTTTCTTCTTCCTGCTTCTTGCGTTTCCTAAAACATGAATTTGCACACTTTGAGCTGAAACTCAAAGGCACATGTAAAATATGTTTTTAAAATGAAAGGGGGGGGGGGGTCACCTGACTGATTAATGACCTCTACCTAGTGAGAGCCTTGGCGATAAGATAAGCGACTTCAGCCATATTGAGGACAATGCAGATGGAAGAAGCTGTGGCCATGAAAACAGTGAATATTGTTTTCTCAGTGGGGCGGGAGATAAAACAATCCACCATGTTGGGGCATGGCCATTGGTCGCACTGCACCAGTCGGGGCATCTGGAAACCATCATACACCACATACAAGGCATACCTGGGGAGACATAAACCCATCATGTGCTTACACCTAAACCAGTATTAGGCAAAAGTGAGGGGGAATCTGAATCCCAGGTCTTACATGAATCCACCTTCAAACAGAAGCCTGACCACCAGGCTGCAGAGGTACGTCCACCAGAGGGCGCCAATGATAGGCAGCCTCCTCTCCTTCAGCGTCTCTAATTCTTCCTCTTGTCCCTTGTTGCTGAGTAAACCAGCTCGGCCTGAACTCTGTCACACCAGATTGCATGAAACGACAATATAAAACAATTTTATTTCACAATTGAATGAAACTATTTGACACACTGAGATAAAGAATACGAGACAGAAGAGTAAAAGCTAGAAATTGTCTGAAGAAAGATCCCAATGCGACCAATGACCCACTCACAGGATGAACTTCTCATTGTCTCCTTTTTGTCTTGGCTTCTTGAACCATGTCTTAATGGTTGGGGGCTTGTCCGGGATTGTTTGACAGGTAGGGTTTTTTTGTCTTTAAAAGTTGTACCTTTAACAATAAGGATCTTGTTCAGTTGGTTAATTTAGTCAGGGTCATTTTCTGTGCCTCTTGAAGGGAACAGGGCTTTTGTGGCTGCCAAGGTTCAGCAGAGAGCGAATGTTGGTTGAATGCTTCAAAGCCAGAGCTATATTGGCCTTTGGTTATTCTGTGTGGGGCTAAGATTTACTGCCCACATTTAAACTTTCCACACACAACTTTCTTCTTCTATGAGTCCCAATTGGGACCGACTTCACAGAGACTAAAGATGACATAATGCCAACGTTAGTGTGAAGACATTAGATAGAAATGTTTAACCTGCTGCCAGTGGCTCATTATGGGTCACCGTGGTAACCAAAGCCACAAAAATCCTATTGTTGTGAGTCTAGTCTTGCTGGCAGTTTTATACAGATTATTTTTTTTTTTTTTTACAAAAAGTGATAACACACTATTGCAGATCAAGGTGCAAGTTTTGTATGATTTTCAAGGGTGAGGTTGTATTTACCTCAACATCTGGTGACAATCATCTTATTATTTTCATGAGGTCACCAAGATGTTCAATTTGGCAAAATCATTAGTTTCTGGGTTTGTTTTAGGAAACAGCAAGCACACCTGAAGAAGCCTTCTCTTGTCACCATGGTTACGGTAAGCCACATACATGGAGACCAGGAGTGTTGGTGTGGAGACGAAGACGAGCTGAAGACACCAGAGGCGGATATGTGAGACGGGAAAGAACTGGTCATAGCAGACGTTCTCACAGCCGGGCTGGGGGAACAAAAAGTAGGATCATTCTGAGTTCAAATAAAAATTCTCTTCACATTTAGTTTCTGTTAATTGGTTGTGGATAAACTAGGCTGCCAGCAGGGGGCGATGTAGATTACACAACTAATTAAATGATGGCTCATGATCACCGAGCTGAATATTAAACTTTATGTTTTGTTGCTTTTGTATAATTGTTATTATAACAAATATTATAATAGGTTTATTGGTAATGTTGCTAAAATGTAGCATATCTGTATCTAAAATGGGTTTATGCTGAACATAAATCATGCATCATCACAATGAGCAGCAGGGATACTTACCAAAAACACTGATGTTACGGAACCATGTGCAGACTTTGGACAATTTTATTTTTTACGTCAGGTTTATCTAAAATAGAATCAGTGAATGAGTGTTTGGTTGGTCTTTCATGTTTGCTTTGATTAAATAAATATCAACAAAGAGAGAGACTTTTGAAGTCAAGTTAGGACCTACAGGAACAGTCACATTCAGTCCTGTGACCCCTAAAAACTTAATACACCACTGGTGTCTCTAATCACTGTGGAGGAATTTTGTACCACTCATCTTTAAAGAATTGTTTTAGTTGAACCACCTTTCCCATCAGGAACGGCCTGTTTAAGGTCAAAGGTCAGACATTCTTCAGGGGTGCAGGGGTCTGCAACCGACACCCCTTCAGTCCACCTCCACAAAACTCGTTTAGCGCTGCAACTGTTACATGACCTTTTGAAAAGAGATTATCATTTTTGATACATTTGTAAGGAAGAGGATTAGGGCCACAAAAAACTGTTCTCTTTTACGTCCTGAATTAGGAGACTAGAGAAATCTGAGAAAAAAATCTGAGATTAAAGACCCATTTAGTAGCCTAAAAATCTAGAAACATCATAGAAGAAGCAAAAGATTTTTCTCTACAGGTCAGTCTAGCCAAGCTCCACCGTAGCCTCAGCAGGTCTACCATTGGCTCTGCTAAGGTTAGGCTGGGCCAATCACAGCGCTCTATGTTTGTAGAGAGACGCTGGGCGGGCTTAGCATCAGAGCTCCAACAGATAAAAACTACAACGATGGCAGCAGCTCAGGAACGGTGCTCATTTGAAATGGCTTTGGCATCAACTTCTGACGATCTACCGGGCCTTTCCACCAGACGCACAAGCTTTGCATAACGTCCGCGAAGCGTAGTACGCAGCGATTAGCTAGTGTCATATGGATAGATGTTTCTACCTGCCATGAATCTTTAAACCTAGTTTATACGTCTCCGTCAGCATGTTTGCGCTCACATGCACACATATTCATAGAGATGTTTATACTTCTCAGTCAGTGTTGTGAAGCAATTCTTCACCAGGACAGCAGAGGGCGTAGTGCTTTTCTGGGGTATCCTGCCATCAATGCAGTCACGTCTCTAGTGTTTACGTTGGTGTTTATGTATTTCAGAGATTTTTAGCACAAACAAATTTGTCCTCCACCTCTTCATCCAGTCACCACCTCTAAACTCACGTTTCCCATAATTTCCCGACACGAATAAAACGTTTGCTGCATATCTTTGTACTCCTTCAGTCACGGGTGTATAAACGTTTTATATCGTCGGACTTTTACCACGAGGCGTTCTTCAATCTGCTCCGTGTCTGTTGCTTGATATCTTCAGCTCTTGTTTTATTTTTTGAGGAGGGATGGCGATGCTGTTGACGAAGTTAAAGGAAGTGGCGTCCTGACCAATCACAGGTTTGCAGTCAACGTTGCTTTTCGACAGATAGTTAGAAAAGTTGGATCTTCTCCATCCGTCCTTGTGAGCCTGTTGAAGAGCGCTTGCGACAACTGACGTGTTGCGTGTCTCTGTATCGACGCAGATGGAGAAGTATAACTAGCCTTTATGTTTTGGAAGCGTCCCAGGAGCATGGAGATGCGTTGCTCGTGCTTGGAGTCTATTTTTACTTGCTACACTTCCAGAATGCATCAAACTCCGCAGTTCAGCTCAGACTAGACAGGAAGTAAAACATTAAAGCAGTATAAAAATTCTGTAAACTTTCAAAATAAAAGTCATGTGCATATTTCCAGTTGCTTAACTATTCAAAAAGTTATGTCATTTGCTGTGAAATCTCCGTAGCTGAGGTAAACAGGACAGTAAAGAATCTTTCTCTAGTTATCTTGTGAACTGGTGAAATCAGGCGCGGTGTTGCAACCCTCCCGTGATTTTGTGACAAAGCGGGACCAGCTGGGTGGTGAACGCTTTCAGTGGGAAGGTAGCTCCCAGGTAAAACGCGTCTATTTCATTACGTTTCACTTATGCATCCACTGAAAGGCGGGATAAGACTTGGACTTTTCTTTGAGACGTGAGCAGATAGAGGCTCTTAAGTCCTTTATTTTGAAAAAGGACAGCATATGGCGGACTGCTCCATTGAATAAGTGGAATTGAAAACTATGAGTACATCACGTTCTTGCTCTGATTGGTCCTAGCGCTGTCCAGTTGCGTGCAGAGTCAGTTTGAAAGACAACCGTAGATTCCACCACACGACCATATATTTACATATATAGGGTAGCTGCCAGGCTAATTTTTTAGTGGAAAACCGTCATTAATTCAAATGTGATGCACATATTACACATGGAGGTATGTTTGTAGAAAGTCCTTCTACTTTATACAGCTGGTAAATTTTACAGTTCCCACCCAGTAGAAACAGTTGTGATGCCCTACCTGTAGCGTGTTACAGGTGAAATCAGACTGCTCGTCCCCCCAGACGCTCTCCGCAGCAACAATAAGAACCATGACTCGGAAAATAAACAGCACAGAGAGCCAGATTTTACCCAGAGAGGTGGAGTGACGGTTCACCCCGACCAGCTGAGCGTACAGAGCTGGCCAAGACATCTGGATGGTGCAGACAGAAACCAGAGTTAGTCAACAATCTTGATTTCCTGAACGTTTCCAATTAGATCTTTTTAGCCAACGTTTCGACTTAAAATAGTCAGATATATAAAAATAATAGGGGTGGGAATTTAACGCCTTAATTATGATTAATTAATTAGAAAAAAATCGCGTTAAAAAATTAACGTATTTAACCCTTTAAGCCCGAGGGTCCCCCAGTTGGGGGATGTTGAAGTTTAGCAGCAAAGTACATGTCCTAAATATCAATATAGTCAAGCTGCACCTCTAAAGAAAGCTCAGAACCTTGGCTACAAGACCATGTAAACCTTTTTTATGTGCTCCAAACATAACTAAAACTACAATCAAATTAGTGATCAGAAATCCTTCTTCATGTGTTTTTGCCTTCATTTCTGTCTCTAATGATGCTAAATCAAATCAAATTGAACACATTCTATCAACCCATTATTATTATTATTATTATTATTTTAAAGACAATACCATTATCAAAATGTACTTAAAATAGTATTGTACGTTCAGGTCTTTCCTATTTTTGCCAGTGATATACATATATATTTTTTATCCTGTTTTGAATTGAAATACAATTTAAAAGCTTTTATTTTTTTTAGAAATTAAAAGATTAAAAATGACAATAATAATGTCAATGACTACTGTTTGATTCTCTGTCTCATTGTTTTTTATTTTTAAAAATTGCTTTCGGGTCAAATTTTCTTGAATGATTAAAATGCGATTAATCAAGATTAATTAATTACAAAGCCTCTAATTAATTAGATTAATTTTTTTAATCGAGTCCCACCCCTAAAAAATAACAATCTACAGCAGGTATGGAAACTAAATTTAGCGTGAGGATTTTTTGTACGCAGTGTAATTTAAGACATTTTTAGCAGAAAAAAGTTAAAGCCTCCGTTGGAACAAAAGACGAGTCAGAAAGAGGAAGAGGATGAAAAGGAATGAGAGGAGAGGAGGATGGATGAAGGCCCAGAGCCAACATTCATGAGGACATCTGAAGAACCTCTCTGCCCACTGGACCGAGCCCACTGTTGTAAAAACACACTGAACTCACTGTAGACGCCCCCTCGAGGTTCACCATTCACAATCAGGGAACAGTTTATTTTCTTATTCACTCATCTAAATCACAAGTTTGTCCCTAAAAGTAAAACTTCAGGTCAAAAAGATTACAAGTAATCAGAAGTAATTAGATTACAAAGTAATTAAATTAAGTAATTTAGGCTAAATATTCTTATTTTATATAAATAAATATCTCTTACCTTGTATTCAGAGAGTCAAATTGTTTTGGACGAAATTTTCCACATGCTTCCTAGTTATGGAAAAACAAGAAAAAAATGTTCAATATTTTATAATTTTTCTTTCAGAAGGAATCTGAGTTGTGCAGCACTAAACACAAACCTGCTGCTTCTGCGTCTTCTGCATGAATTTCCCCCTTCAATGTGAAGTCAGCTGGGATTTAAATTGGATGACTTCCTGTGAAGAGTTTCAAAATAAAGCAGAGAAGTTCTTCATTTGGGAAAAACACACATAGAAGGACTGAATATGTTTATGAGGAAAATATTACTAACATGCTGACAAAGAGTTATCAGACTTTGAAATTCTGAGTTGCAAGTTAAATCAAATCCACCTGAACACCCCTCAGAGTTAGGATGCACTACACAACATGTTACTGCAGTGGTTGAATGTATAATCTATCTTCTGTTGCTAATAATAGTTAGCCTTTGAAGCACATTCGCAAATCCATAGTGAATTTTATTTTTATTATTGACTTGAATTCTAATTGAATGGGTAAACTGGATTGCGGCATTAGCATTGTGTTGCTAAGATTACTGGTGTTAGCATGTTAGCATAAAGATGTTTATCGTTAAGAAAACCTTTAATTGCCCACATTGGTTTAGAACTTCCCATCTTAATGAATTGGTGAAGTATTATTGAGCGTGTGTGTGTTTGTGTGTGTGTGTGTGTGTGTGTGTGTGTGTGTGTGTGTGTGTGTGTGTGTGTGTGTGTGTGTGTGTGTGTGTGTGTGGACTGGACTGCTGCTGATTGGTCCAGAGTTATGTTCTCTGATGAAAGTATATTTTGCATTTCCTTTGGAAATCAAGGTCCCAGAGTCTGGAGGAAGAGAGGAGAGGCTCAGAATCCACGTTGCTTGAGGTCCAGTGTAAAGTTTCCACAGTCAGTGGTTTGGGGTGCCATGTCATCTGCTGGTGTTGGTCCATTGTGTTTTCTGAGGTCCAAGGTCAACGCAGCCGTCTACCAGGAAGTTTTAGAGCACTTCATGCTTCCTGCTGCTGACCAACTTTATGGAGATGCAGATTTCATTTTCCAACAGGACTTGGCACCTGCACACAGCGCCAGAGCTACCAGTACCTGGTTTAAGGACCATGGTATCCCTGTTCTTGATTGGCCAGCAAACTCCCCTGACCTTAACCCCATAGAAAATCTATTGTGAGGACGAAGCTGCAATACGCCAGACCCACAATTCAGAAGAGCTGAAGGCCACTATCAGAGCAACATGGGCTCTCATAACACCTGAGCAGAGCCACAGACTGATGGACTCCATGCCACGCCCCATTACTGCAGTAATCCAGGCCAAAGGAGGCCCAACTAATTATCGAGTGCTGTTCATGCTCATACTTTTCTAAAAATCCTTGTTTTGCATTGGTCTTAATTAATATTTTAATTTTCTGAGATACTGAATTTGGGATTTTGATTAGTTGTCAGCTATAATCATCATTAAAAGAAATAAACATTTGAAATATATCAGTCTGTGTGTGATGAATGTGTCTAATATACAAGTTTCACTTTTTGAATGGAATTACTGAAATCAATCAACTTTGTCGTGATATTCTAGTTTCATGACCAGCACCTGTAGTTGAGAACCATGGCCTCAGACATACAGGAGCTATTAAATTCACCAAGGTCTTTAAGAAGATCTACAACTGGCTAAGGAGGATGGAACCAACATCTCATTGTCCTTGAACATCTCAACTAAGCAAAGTCCTCTTTTATGTTTGCCACAGAACATGAAAGTCCATCAATTCTGAAAATCAGAGGCTGGAAAGAACAAAGCTGCACTGTGCATTTGAAAGGGTGTTAATGTGAGATCTCTGTGACTGTAACTGGACCCAGGTAAACTGTAAATGATTGGTCAGAACCAACCACCTCCTGGCAGCAGTCAGCCCAAGGGACAGAGCAGCTCTGTGTGCTGGTAAAGACCGTGACAGATGAGATTCTCCCATTGTTTGCTGAAGTGTGGGAGCAAAAAGCAACTTCCACTCTCGGAAACTCACCAGAAGACTTCTGAAGATGTTGTAAAAATCAGAGTTCAACCGTTCTTTGAGTGACGCTGCTAAGTGATCGGCAGCAGCTTCATACGGAAGGAAGACTCCACTGATTCTAACGAACTCCTTTGGGGAATAGTACCTTATCGTGATGCATATCAGTGAATGAGTATCAGTGTCAGGGTTGGACTCAAAGAGCCTCTGTGTGATTTTTGGGTCATGTCTAACAATGACAGAAGGGGAGAGGCTTTGGAGCGTGGTTACAGTCTGGTCTGTGAGGGGCTGGTCCCTGATCAGCCATCCAAAAAGAGGACAGAGGGGGGTACTGTCAGCAAACACTCACATATATGTTTAAATGCTGTAATGTGTGTGTGTGTGTGTGTGTGTGGGGGGGGGGGCAGCATGTGACCAAATAGCAGGTTTCATGTCTGTAGGAGGATTTGGCTGACTGATCCCGGATCAGACTTTGTGAAAGTCTGTGAGTGGGCAACAACGTCTTGGACCTTTATTGTGTTTATTTTCCACTAAAGTCCGAGCTTTCAGAAAGATACCAGAAACACTTTTTTTGCCTTCAGTCCAACAAACCAGTAGCTTGGCAAGCCATCCTACACGTGTAAATAGACGTGCATAAATAATGGTGCATTCCAGTTGTCCTCGGAACTTGTTTTTCCGAGATAAGTTAACCGGAAATGACGCAATGAATTCGGAGCTGCGAGCTCGTATGTTTCAGAGAACCCAGAGATCACCATTTTAAAGATGGCCGCACCCAGTGGTACCATAGTTGTCGTCTTTATTTTTTTCATCATTTATATGTTCTACTTTCTTTCTTTTTGCTATTTACCAGCACCGAGTTGTTGTTCATTTTTGTTATCAATAGTTGCGTTGCTGAAAATGTCAGCATTGCTGCCGAAATTGACCAGTGTTTATGATTTTTTAACTGTTCCTGGTGTTTACATTTTGACGTTTGATTTTTGAAATGTTTTTTTTCTGGTTTTATGTGGTTTTTCCGAGTTGGAATCTGGAACGCAAAACAAACTCGTTACGTCATTTCCTGATCGGAAATTTCGAGTTCCGAGGACAACTGGAACGCACCATAAGACGTGCAGAGCAACATCTTTTGCTATTGCTACGGTTGGTCTAGACTTCTAAGCTAACAAACCAGAGAATTTCCATAGAATCTTGACCATTTTATGGATAATATAGGAACATTAATAACTTAATTTCTATGGATATTCCTAAAGCTCGCAACTCCTTTGGCCGCTCCTCATTTCAGTTTGCTGCTCCCAATGACTGGAATGAGCTGCAAAAATCACAAAAGCTCACTACGTTCCATTATCTACCGTCAACAATTCATTACGATCAATAGTTTCTAATCAATATGCCTGCTTCTGAGTGCTTAAAGACTGTTTTAAGTCTGTTTTGATTCCTTGATCATATTGTATATGAGAACAGTCTTTTATGTCTGTTTTGTTATCTTATCTGTCTGTTCTGTGATGCAATTACTTGTGTCCCTGCTGCTAATGCCTCTTAGCCAGATCGTCGTTGAAAAAAGAAAAATGGGTTCTCAATCGACTCATCCGGTTAAATAAAAAATAAACAGAAATGGATTTAGTAGAATGAAATCTGATTATAGAAGGTGTTGCAGGTGGTATTGTCTGTCAAGTTAGTTAAAACAAGCTGTATCTGCCCATTAATGATTAGAAAACATATGATCTCATCTGCATGGGTGAACTCAACTAACAGGAAGACATTGATCAGTGAAGTGACTCACTTCTGCAAAGTTTCTTTGTACAACTAAGAAAATGTTGCATAAAATAATTTTAGTGCTCTCTTTTTATGAGAGTGGCTGGATGGAGGCCAGGTCCAACATGACCACGATTTATGGGTCATCCCAACCAAATATAAATGATATATAACCTGCACTTGTATAGTGTCGTTCTGAGTCAGGGGACTCCAAAGTGCATTGCTCTACAGTGAATTTGCAGAAAGAAATCCAGCTAAGTGAAAATAAAAGACACAAGTAATCATATTTTAACAGAGTTTAAGGAAAATAACGAGAAATACTGGATAGACTCAAGAAATTTTGGGGGGATCGTTTCATAGGGCAGTTTGGGGTCTTGGCCAGCAGGTGGCAGTGTCGCAACTACAAAGTACTAGAAGCGAGTTCTAGTATGGCAACCCACTTTACCGTATAATATTGGAACTTCATCTCACAATCTACTTGTTCATTTGAAAAAAAATAATTTAATACGTAATTTTAGCTTTAAACCAAGCAATTTAATAATTTAATTATTCTTGGTCAATATCGACAGTTACCAAGAATAATTATGATTTTGTGCGTAATCAACATATTGAATGTCATTCTTCTGGGCAGAAGTCACTATTCTGATTTACGTGTAGCTTGCTGAGTTTCATTTTCCTGAAAATCATTTTTACTATCCTTAGTTTATATTCTGGTTGGTGAGAGTTGACCACGGAGAACGCTAATGAGTCTGTTAATGAGATGTATGAGCGTGGTTTGATTATCTTTTACAATAACTTGCCATACTAAGTCACGTGACCGGAAAGGCCTCGCTTTACGTTATGTTCATGTTGCCGTAAATATACCAACGTTGAAAGACGCAAGTTGCAGCCAGCCAGCTTTATAAAATTATAACAGTGGTAAACAATAATGGCCCTTGAGTCGCGGATCACACAGGAGGAGATAAAGAAGGAGCCAGAAAAGCCCATCGACCGGGAAAAGGTAAACGTTTGGATGATATCCGTAGATCGGTCAGCTTGTGTGCCTCTAGCTAACCTGGTTAGCTAGTTTTAAACGATAATACAGCAGTCGGGAGGAGTGAAAAATGAAAATTTGTTCAAAATATGGATCATGTGCAACAGATTAATTTAGTATTTTAAATTTAGCTGAAATACATTTCTACTTTGAACTAAATAAAGTGAGTTTATTTAAGATTTAACACGAGGGCACCGTGTAGCATGCTAATAAGCTAATGCTAGCTAAGCTTCACATGAAAAGACGCCTAAATGTTTTGATTATAACAAAACATTTCCCCCATTAGAGGCGGAAATTTACTGTGAATGAGTCAGTTTGCCCACAACAGATGATGAACATGGTTAAATTATGTTGAAAGTTGAAAGTAACGTTTTTAAGCTTACATTTTAGACCGATAAATGAAAAGAAAACTCAAGTATTTTTGTTTGTGTTATTTAACGCACAAAAGTAAAAAAAAAAAAAAAGAGAGTAATACACATCATGAACAGAAAAAAGCATGTATATAAATAAAAGTAGGGACATGTAATGTACAGCAGGAGAAAAGAAAACAATACCTGTGATATTGGAATTTTAAATTTATTTTTATGTGATATTAACTTATAATATCTGCAAAAAAAGGTTTCTATAGGACAATTTACATTCATTGATTAAAAGTAATTCAGAAATTTGAATAAAATTTACAATAAAAAGGGTATAAAGAGAAGGGTGATCTTATTTCAGAATAGATATTTGGGGTATCTTATTCTGTAAAAATAGACTATTTTTTGTTTTTATGTTGAGCCTAAATAGAAACATATCTTTCCCACATATGCACTAGAGGGTTCCAGAAAAGTTCACTATATCTCTCGAAAGCATCAAGAACCAGATGGCATTCTAAAAAAAACCAAGTGATTTCGTCCTATCAACTGTAGTTACTTATTCAGGCCACCAGGGGCAGTGAAGACTCGCTTCGGAACTCACTTTGTTCTGATGAAAACTTTCAAAATAAGGCTCATGTAAAAATCCATGTTTGTATTAGAAAAAAATTAAGTTGAACCATTGCAATAACAGTGACATTTCAGTCAGCGATATATTCCTTTTGTTCAAATTTCTTTTCTTGTTTCCTTCAGACTTGCCCCCTCCTTCTGAGAGTATTTACTACCAACAGTGGCCGACACCACAGAATAGAGGAGTTTTCTAGAGGAAATGTTCCTTCCAGCGAGTTGCAGATCTACACTTGGTAAGATTTTACAAACCTTTACATTTTTGCTGGTTTGTGTATAATATTTGGAATGTGGTACAGAATCTCTGAAACAAGTGTTTGTTTACATCACAGGATGGATGCTACTCTGAAGGAACTAACTGGTTTAGTAAAGGAAGTGTATCCAGAGGCCAGGAAAAAGGGGACCCACTTCAGCTTTGCCATCGTCTATCCAGAACCCAGAGGGAAAATGTACAAGTGAGTGTCGAGCAACACTGATTGGAGTCGTAAAATCATATGATTGTCTGTGAATTCCTGTGGACTGAGTTTTTGTTGCATCTCCTTTTACAATGTTCAGGTTAAAAGAGATCGGCAGCACCATGTCTGGCAGGAAGGGATTGGAAGACTCCATGACGCTGCAGTCCCAGCGGTTCCAGATTGGAGACTATTTGGACATAGCCATCACACCGCCCAACAGAGCCCCGCCCCTCAACCCACGCATGAGGCCCTTCTGAACACACTAGAACATACACATATAGTGATGCATCTGTTTTGAGTTCTCTTGGATAGTTTTGCCTCATTTTATAATTCTTGATGTTTAATAAAGTTGTTTTTTTCCATAGACTCTCTTTTTGAGTGGTTATTTCATATAAACAAGATTAATGAGTGTATGCGAAGAGTTCATTTGCAAAAACAGAAGAACCATTTTTGATCAATTTTACCAAACATTATTTTGAATAATAAACCTTAAGTAAAAAAAGAAAATATGCTTTATTTTTTTGCAAATTTTTAAAAAGAGACATCTGTTTTTATATATTAACTCAGTTTTTAATATTTAAAATAAAAATTTAAGTCACAGATTACGTAAAACCAATGTTATTTCCAGCTCTTTGGAATCCAGAAGCCTAAAATAACAGTGTACGCTTCAACAAATTCAAATAGGTTATTTAAAATGTGTATGTTGGAGAGGAGTGTGTTCGTGGTGAGCTCTTATTTTGGAAAGCACAACAGGAACTACTCAATGCCGACGACGCATGCGCGCTGCCGCACACTGAGCTAACAACGTAGTGGTTATTTGAGATTTCATTTTTCAGAAACACGAAGGATTTTCACACAAAACCTTCGTGAAATGTTTCGTAGAAAACTAACAGCTCTAGATTATCACGATCCCAGCGGGTTCGACTGCTCAGGTAAGCAATAAACAGACAGTTTAAGGGGTTCGGTGAGTTTTAATGGAACCAAGTTAGCTCGAAGTCCTGACACGGCGAACTCAACGCTTTAAATAGACACTTTTAAGGTTCTGCTCTGTTTTAGTCGCACTCGTGTTTTATCAGCTTTAATATTTATATAAAACAACCCAAAACACACCACAGGTGTATTCGGCATTCATACTTGTTATATATCTTTATTATTAGTGAGGTATTTAGCTAATCTAGCAGACTGTAATGTGGTTGTGTGTCTCACTGGGCTATATTTATCAGTTAAACAGCTGGACTCATTTGCTTCATCAATGATCAGAGTGTGTGACAGCAGATGGTGACAGATTGTGTTTTCATAAAACCAGTAAGACGGTGACTCATCTGTATACTGAGGCGTTTAATCCTTGATTTGGGTTTCGTCTCAGATGAAACTCAGTTCAGAAACTGCATCGTGTGGCTGGAGGACCAGAAGATCCGACACTATAAGATCGAAGACCGGGGAAATCTGAGGAACATCCCCAGCTCAGAGTGGCCCAAAGCCTACGAGAAGGTGAGACCCTCTCAGAGCTCATCTCCTAACAAGAGTCCCAACTAGATCTTACGTGTGTGTGTGTTTGTTTGTTTGTTTGTTTGTTTAGTACCTGCAGGATCTGACCTGTCCTTTTGGAGTCCAGGAGCGTAAGGAGGCCTTGGACTGGTTGCTGGGCCTGGCTGTGCGTTATGAATATGGAGACAACGGTATCTGATGTGATCATTTATCTGTAAAAACCTCCTAAAAATGATGTTTGTACAGAAATCTGTTCTGAGCTGGTGTGTCATTGGTTGAAATACCGACCACGACCAGTAGAGGGGGCCATAACAAAGGAAATGATGCTTACTAGTGACTCCTAGAAAGCAGATTTTTATATTTAGTTGTTTAATTATGTACATACATTATTATATGATGTTTTTAATTATTCTGAATGTTTTATTTTGTAGTTGATAAGTATAAAGATTGCCAGCCGCTGGCAGCTTCAGGAAACAGCGATAAAGCCGTGGATCCTCTCATCAACCTGGACAGTAAGCAGGAGCACATCTTTGCTGTTTCTACCTTTTAAATATTTCATTCATCATCTGAAGTTCTAATACAAAAATAAATGCATTTCAGGCAATTCTCCAGATTTCAAAGCAGGAGTCACCGCTCTGGCGAACATCCTAAAGGTCCAGCGACACGACGATTACCTGGTCATGCTCAAGGTGAGCCGCGTCTAAATCATCCCTAAATGTGCTCAACGTGTTTCCTTTTTGACGCTCCTGATGTTTTCACTCGGCAGGCTATCCGCATCCTGATCCAGGAGAGACTTTCACCAGAGGCCATCACAAGAGCCAACCAGAACAGAGAGGTGCCGTTGCACTCTAAAACAAGTCCATTTAAACTGAAATGCTAGAATTTGCTAATATGATCAAGAAAATGGTCTAGTTAGTCTTTAAGATAATGTTGTAGGTAGCTCTATGAATGGCCTCAGTTTGGAGGAAGAGATTATTTCAAATTGAAGAGATGAGTTCCCATTTTTAAATGTTTTTAAACTCTTAAAAATGGAGGAAAAAATGTCTAAAATTACGAGTTTCTGGTTCGTGAAGTCCTTGTTTTCATTCTTGGAGCTCATATCGTTTCATTTAGATTCATGATCAGTGAATCTGAAACCGTTTTTTTTCTAGATCTCCTTCAGCGTGTGATTCTGATCTTTAAGGTTCATAACTTCTCTTTTGTCTCCAGGGAGTCCCGGTGGCTTTAGAAAAACATGCTTTGGGTTTTGACACTGGAGGTGAGTGCTACGTTTCATTTTTTATTTATTGTGGCACCATAACACCCACAGTAAAAGAAAATCTCACCTCCACGTGTCCTCTGACCTCAGATGCGACCCTGAACGAGGCGGCCCAGATCCTGCGCCTGCTGCACATCGAGGAGCTACGAGAGCTGCAGACAAAGATCAACGAGGCCATCGTGGCCGTTCAGGCCATCATAGCCGACCCCAAGACCGACCACAGGCTGGGCAAGGTCGGCAGATGAGGAGGAAGCAAAGGACTGAAGTGCAGGAGATTTTAATTTTATTTAATTTTGAGAACAAAGGCCCTTCTTGTTTGCTGTTTGAGATGGTTAAAGGGACATGAACGAGAACGATTCTTTCTGTTGTTGCAACATTTAGGGTCAAACTTTCGTTTGCTACCTGTTCTTCAGCAGGAAGCTGTGAGGTGTGTACGGGTGAGCTGGTGTTTTCCCCACAGCTGGAATAAATGGTTAATTTGAGTCGGTTAACATTAATTCTGCATATCTACTTTTTACCGTGACTTCCTGTTTCTGGAGTTTGATTTGTTTATTTTTCATGATGGAAGAAAGTCAGAATTTGGTTCAGAAGGTTGACTTTACTGTGGATTTCCTGTTTTTTACTCAACGCTCAAACAAACACGTTCACCTAAATCTTTAAATTAGCGGAGCAGGAGGTTCTAGAAAGTTATTTTTACTTCACAAGATCAAGAAAGAAGAGATGCCTTCTAACTCAACTGGAAAGCTTCATCATTGGACCAGATGTGCGTCTAAGACTGAACCAGCTGTCACGCATGGTGGAGGCTGCATCATGATGTGGTGCTGATGCCTTCTACTCAGTAGACGGATCTCCAAAGTCTTCACATTTGCCTGAAATCATCGACTACATGGTTGAAAGTTGTAGGAACACCTTGATAGTCCTAAGATTTCATTTGGATCCTGACCAGATTCAAGACTTCCTGGTCCAGATGCAGCAAAGCAGCTCCAGAGCAGAACTGAACCTCAGTGTTAGTCTGGGATCATAAAGATGAGGCGTTTTAGCACAAAGCTCCAATTTGATCTCATCCGTCCAAAACTCCAGTTCTTTTTACGATGTTCTTCCAACAGTGGTGTCCTCGGTTGTCTTCCATGATGTCCACTTTGGTTCAGAAAGACATGAGTGGCTTGATCCAACACTGATGAACCTTGACCTCAGAGCTGGACTCTGGTTATCACTCATATTACCGTCATTAGTTAGCTTGTGTCCACATCCACAGTCTCATTAAACGACTGAATAAGATGTCCAACTGCAATCAGAGGAACAACACGTTGCTTAGAGATGGTCCACCAGCCTTCACCTTTCACTCTAAACTTCAGCTTCAGACCCAAAAAAATAACATTTGACACGACGTGACCCCAGATATCTGATTTGACGACACAAACATAAAAAAAGCTAAATAATTCAGGGCATAAGAAACTCGTTTCAGCTCATATCCACACACATTTGAGTTTTTATATAAATTGTGCAAGAAATATAGCTTTAGTATTGTTTTCTAATTTTATTTTGATTTCTGGAAACCGTCATAAGACCCCCTGGGGTAGCTCACTATGACCCACAGTGGGGTCCCAGCCACTGCTTTAGAGATGGTCTTCTTCCCTTTTGAATTTATGAATGTTTGAGGTTTTTTCTCACAACAACAAATACATAAACACCAAAAAAAATCCAATCACATTTTATTATAAATATCACATCTCATTAACAGTTAAGAGATCTGAACCGTATTAAAACATTTAGCTCAGAAAAGTGAGAAATACAGATCAAAGATAAATGTCAGGACTTCACTAATATTTGGTTATCAAAATAAACTCTATGGCGGTGATGGAGGTCTATGGATCATGTTAGCAGTAACATGGACACTAGGGTGGAAGACTAGTCTGGCACTGGCTGTAGGGTTCAACTGCTTCTTCATCTCAGGGCCATACTTTCATCTCTTATCTTCTAAATGCTCAGTAAAAAAAGCCCTGATGCTCAAGTTTTACATAAAAAGCTTTGTTGCCTTTTTTTTACTTCAAACAGGAAACAAACACATTTAGTTGCAGAAAACAAACAAGCTCACAAAATACAAAAAACAGTAGAAAAAAAATAAAACAACTAAAAATGAGGTATGACACAAATTTACAAAACTTTGGGTTATACTTTGAAGGTTTGGCTCTGATTGCTGGTTTCTTGCTCCCGTCTGTGTGCCACCCCCACCGCCCTGAGGGACGCCGCCTCCTGTCCAGGAACCGGCGGCCCCCAGATCTGTTAGCACCAAAGGACCTTGTGGCTTCTGGTCCGTCGTTAGTGGTTCCCTGTGAAGCGACACAGAAAACAAAGACACCTCTTTATTTCGGTGATGTCTAATTTGCCCGTGGGGACGGTTCAAAGATCCAGGTGGAAGTGTGATTTTCCCTTCCTGCGTCAGTCCAAATGACAGAACAAACACCCTCATGTCCTCCCACCACACTTGGTTTTCTGTGAGAACAAGTTCATGTGTTCAACAATGACAGCCTTAAGCCTCCTCCAACCAACTCCCAAGCCCCTAACAAGTGTTAGAGCTGTCATCATGGTGTCTTTCAACATTGTTTTCACACCGTCTCTGGCTTTCACGGTGACTAACAGCTGCACACCCCAGTGACGGCCGTCCCGACCAATCATCAGAGCCGACGACCAGATTTCCTGCTGTGCAGATGTGTCACCTCGGCCCCAACATCTGCCAGGGTGCCACTTTTGAGGATCATCCTGTGTTTAGGGGGCTATGTAGCACTTTGAAGGTGTTTAACAGCACAGCTTTGAAAGGACTCTGAGCAAACATCAACACATCAAACGTGACTCAGCCAAAGTACAGGCAGAGGGGTCGTCGACAGCTGTGTAATCATCACTCTTTGGCTTCACGTTCACACTCGAGTCACAAGTAGAGGGCCGCACGCATCACTGTTCAGAGCGTAGGTGCACAAATAAACTCTAAAAGGTCTAAAACAATCATTCATTTGCTTTTATTTATGTTACTTAAAGAAAGGTGATCATGTTTTTGCCTGCATGTCTGTTGGTTAAGTATCTTATGAACCCCTGGACAGATTTTAATTAAACTCTGAGACAGTCATTGGATTCATACTGAGCCATTTTGGATGTTTCTTCCTGTTAAAGGGGAGTTTTCCTCTCCACTGTCGCTACATGCTGTCGTATGAGTAAAGTGTCTTGATGACTCTTGTTGTGAACTGACGCCATATAAATAAACTGAACCGAGTTGGGTTGAACTGAATTTACATCTACTACCAATACTATTTTGGAGTTTGCTTGATTCTCTGTGTCCACTACAGATAACTAGCATTAGCAAAAACAAAATGGGTACATGTCAGTCAGTTTTACAGATGATAAACTAAAATTTGGTGTTATGGTAGGTAACAGGATATATGTATTTTCAAACATTGCCATTTAGTCAGCCCTGTTTGTTAAATATATGAAGCACCTGTATCAGCATGGAGAAGTCAGCTGGAGGAGAAAGTAGCTCCAGACGGCAGGATTTAGAGTCCTGATATTTGGATGTCTCTCCTCTGATTGGATAACAGCAACGCAACTTTACCACTCACTCCATTTGCTCTGGGACATTGATGTTTTATCTCCACAAATAACACAAGCCTGAAGGAGTTCTGCTGTGTGGTGGAGTGGCTAATGCTAACGGTTAGCTTCTACTAGCCGAGATGTTCTGTGCTGTTTCCTGGACGCTAAACCAACAACAGCCTTCCCCGTTGCGAGTCAAAAGTTAAGTGATAGCGTGATGGAGATAAGTGTAGGAGACTATTTTCACGTTCAGCCTGCATGAAAAACTCAGAGTGACCCATTATAATCAAAATAATAATAAAACGGTGTTTTTTCAGTGTTTCAAACCTTTAAAGGCAGGATTTTAATCCCATATGACCCGAACAAGAAAAAGACCCCATAAATCTCACCTGGTAGACAGTAGGTGGTTGCTATGGTGACGCCGTACAGGTGTGACCGCTGCTCAGGCAGGTATTCATCTGTGAACTTACTGCTGTCTTTGCTTACTGCAATCACACCATCTCTGTGAGGAAGAACACCAAAAAGAGCTGCTGAAGGCTGCACACAATACTTATTAGTTATTAATGAATGGAGGACCAGAAGAATGTGCATGGCTACCTCCTCCAGTCAGTGTAATAGAAGTGATTCCTGTAGAAGACCATACTAAAGGGGTAGTTGACGGTGGGATGGATCACCCTCCGACCAGAGCCGTTTGGAGATATACACTCCAGACGCTTTGTACCTGAGGGCAGACCAACATGGCTTATGCAAACACAACAGTTGGGATGGATAATGATGTCATTATTCAAAGGAACATCCAAACCAACCTGGTCCTACGTGAAAAAGTAACTGATGCCAGAAACCTAATTATGAAAGCTTTGGAGCCGTTTCTGATAACTGGTAATGAGTCTCACATCACTCTGGAGGAACGCTGTCCCACTCTTCTGTACATAATTGTTTGAATTCAACCATATTGGAGGATTTTCCAGCCTGTATGTTCTGTTTAAGGTCAAAGGTCAGACATTGCCCTTCAGGATGTTCTGCTAGAGAGCAGAATTCATAGTTCCATCAGTTACAGTCAGTGGTCCAGGTAGTGAACAGGGCTGGGCTTCGTTCAGATTTGAACGATTCCGATTCCTTGTTTCAATTCTGGTTCCTAGTGATTCTTGATTTTGATTCTTTCAAGAGGCGGGATCAAACAACATTACATGTTTTAAATGAGCCATGTAACTTAACCACAGGTCTTACTTGATGAAATAGTCTAAACTTCTCCGTGAATTTTAATTTTACGTAAAACGCTTCTGGTGGATTCTTCTTTGTTGGTATTCAGTGGCTTCTTCTTCCGGTCACCGGGCTAGGTATAGAAACTAGGAATCAGAATTAATACATTTCAACAATTTCATGAATGGCCTGTATTTGTATAGCGCCTTCTTTGGGATCTACAACCTCCCAAGGCCCTTCACAACACAATCAGTCATCCACCCATTCACACGCTGGTGGGGATGAGCTACGTTGTAGCCACAGCTGGGGCGCACTGACAGAGGCGAGGCTGCCGTACACTGGCGCCACCGGTATGGGGTGCCATTTGTAAAGTCAAAGAGTCATAATTTAACAGCAGTGTTTTGGGTTATTTAGCCAATAATAAGAGGAAAAAAAAGAGATTTTTTCAAAGTTGTATTTTCACCATGTTATTCATACATTTATAAATGTTAAAGTTCCAAAGTAAATATTTAGCTAGCAAGCTAAATATTTAATTTAGAGTTAAATATTTATTTAGGTCAGACCTAAATATTTAGTTTGTAAAATAAATATTTAATTTACTAACTAAATATTTAATTTGGAGCTAAATATTTAGTTTACACACTAATATTTAGCAAAAAAATAAAAATGTTATTTTTCCTAAATAAATATTTAGATGCCTGATAAATATTTATTTTGGGGCTAAACCTAAATTCTGGTTTTGCAAACTAAATGTTTAACTCCAAAATAAATAATTAGCTGAAATCTAAATATTTATTTTGTAAAATATTATTTATTTTGTAAAATAAATATTTAGCTCCAAATTAAATATTTAGTTAGTAAATCAAATATGACTAACTAAATATTTAGGTCTGACCAAAACATTTTGTTTGTAAAAATAAATATTTAACTTTAAATTAAATATTTAGCTTGCTAACTAAATATATATTTGGGAAATTTAACATTTATAAATGTATGAATAATAGGGTTGTAACGATACTTTGAGAATCGATTTAAAATTGGTGCAAACTAGTTTAAATATCCATCGTTGTAAAAAAAAAGAAAATCGATTTACATTGGTCTGCCAGAGACATAAATGCAGATGACATTCAAAATAAATAAAACCTTTTTTGAGCACGAAAAGATTTGTGATCATTTCCATATCATCTTTAATTACTGCTATTACTTTGTTCAGTGTTAAGTTTTGTTAGTAAGACAATAGAAAGTTATCATTTGAAACAAGGACTAAAGGGCAACTGTAAAAAAGTAATTTATTTTGCCATAAAAAAACTGAAATTATTTTGTTATGAAAAATCGTAAAAAATCGGAATCGTGAACTTAAAATCGGCAATCGAATCGAATCGTGGCTTGAGTGAATCGTTACATCCCTAATGAATAACATGGTAAAAGTATGACTTTAAAAAATGAACTCCCATTTTTTTCTCTCATTATAGGCTAAATAACCCAAAATACTGCTGTTAAAATATGATTCTTTGACACCGGTCCCTGCGACCACCACCAGCAGGTAAGGCGGTTAAGTGTCTTGCCCAAGGACACAGCAACAGACTCAGCGGGACACGAACCTGCGACCTTCCGATTGCAAGGCAACCACTTAACTCCTCTGCCACCATGAAAAACTGATTCCATTGATGCCCAACCCTAGTCCGGAGGCAGCAAAGTAATGTTGGCTTGTGGATGTAAGACTGGTCATGGACCACATAATTTATTGGACCCTTCCATCCATCCATCCATTTTCTCCCGCTTATCCGGAGTCGGGTCGCGGGGGCAGCAGCTTAAGGAGGGAAGCCCAGACCTCCCTCTGTGGATGTAAAAAGTTTTAATTCGAGATGATGCTGTTCTGTCTCTGATATGAAGATTCAGACTGTGAGTTAGACATTATTATGAATTTCTAAGTAGTTTGACAAAAGCATTTGCTGCACCTACAGTTGTAGTTGTATCGTTGATTGGCATTTATCATTAGTGTCATCTACCCCCTCCTCAGTTCTGATCACCCCTGAATGCCTCCACCTCAGATCCAAATCTGCCCAGTTCACCAGAAGCCAGCCTGCATCATCCCAGTCATTCTCAACTCAAGCACTCCACTTCCCATCATTCCCCGCTCTGGACGGCCGCCCCACGTAATCAGCATGGGAGAATATGAGGAAGTGAGAATCAGGGCCCAGTCATCGCTTCGGCGTTCCGGCTCAAAAGCGTCCCAATCGCTACCAGAGCCGTACCAGAGCCGTACCAGACCAGTCCAGTCAGTCTCCTGTCCGGCCTGTCGGCAATACGTAAGACACTCTTTTCTTTTCTGGAACTGCACGTGCACTCGTCCTCATACGAGCAAAAAGACGCTAATTTGACGTGGAAGTGTGTAATGTCCCATTCGCGAGACAAATTCATACGGCATAAAAATAATACTTTTCGTAAAAAACGATTGGCTAAGAGCTCAGACTTCACAATGGTCGATTAACTTGTCCCATGGCCCAACCTTAAGCCTGGTTTATACTTGGTCCGTCTGCGTGAAACGGACGCACGCACCGCCATTTTGCGTCGGCGCAAGGGCTCTCCGACTGGTGCACGGAGGGTGACGGAGACATGCCCCAAATTTTAAACATCCGTCGAAAGTGACGGAGACCGCAAGCTTGTGATTGGTCAGGACGACGCTTCCTGTAACTTCGTCACCAGCACCGCCGTTGCTCCGTTAATAAGTAAAAAAATATTTAGTGGAAGACCCAGAATAGATGGAAGAACGCATCGCGGAAAAGTCCGAAAATATGAACGTTTATTCACCCGTGACTGAAGGAGTACAAAATACGGTGCAAACGTGGATGGAAACGACGGGAAACGTGGGTTTAGAGGTGGCGACTGGATGAAGAGGTGGAGGAGAATGAAGGACACATTAGTCCGTGTTAAAAAGTCTCTGAAATACATTAAAACAATGTAAACACATGAGTAAGTACACTATCGTGAACCGGATACATGAGTGTCATGGTGGCAGGATATCACAGAATAGCGCTACGCCCTCTGTTGTCCTGGCGGGGAATTGCTTTGCAGCACTCCGCTGCCTGAACAGAAGTTCGAATGTGAAAACCTTTCAGACGCTCCGTGTGCGTCTCTCCGTTGCGGAGCTCACAGAGAGTATAAACCAGGCTTTAGCGACCGCCCCCCCCCCCCCTTCCTTATCGACCTCTGACCTTAACCTTTCTCAATTGAGGCCCACAGTGCTTTAGATGTTGTTCTGGGTTCTTTTGTTCTTGAATTTGTTTTTTGTGTGTTGCCACTCATCAGACAGGTGATTTCATTATTCTACAAGTCTGGTAGTAATAAGATCTGATGGTGGCTGTGGAAATAAACTCCAAATAATGTGTTTAATCAGAATTAGTTTATGATTTAACAAAGGGAGCTTTACTTTCTCACACAGGATTCATGGTACAAAAAGCTTCACTCACCTGCATCAGCCCAGCAGACTTGTCTAGAGGAAGTGTCGTATGTCAGAGCATTTGGCAAACCAACGCCATCAGAAACCACCACCCTGCGGTTCAGACCGTCCACAGATGAACTCTCGATCTTAGGAGCCTCTCTGTTCCAGTCGGTCCAATACAGAGTCCTGCAGAGAGACACACACAGGAGGGGTTACAGGACCTGATGGACCAGTACCAGCTTTGTTTTGGTGCTGAGGTCTGAAGCAAAGCTCAAGGGACCGGCTATTTCCTGTTGAGCAGTTCAAAGTCAGGGCAGCATGAGCAACCTTTGACCTTTGCTCTCGTACTGCATTTTCCAGGTCACGTTCCATCTGTAGGCATCAGAAAATATGGACCAGGCCGGTTCACGCGTTCCAATCCATAACAGCCACAATGATGAAACCACGACTTGTTGATCGGAACCTCCAAATATACAAAAGGTGCGACCACAAATACGTTGGCAGCCCACTGGGAGGTAATGAATCTGATGTGCATATGAGGCAGCAGATGTTGGCGCACAACTCTACAGCACACGTGCGCACAGCTCTTGGAGCTCCGATGTGAAGAGTTTTTACGTCACTGGTGAACAGAACACACACATATTTGGCCTCGAGTCAGAAAAAAAAAGCCGAAACTGTCAAAGCAATGATGTGAAACATACATTGGTGGTTTTATGATCGGCTGTATCTGAATCCACCGTATTAATACACACACCACGTCTTGCCTAACAGTTGATTAACTCTACGGATGAGAAGCAGATGTTGTTCCTGTGGCGCTGACCAGCGATGGCCTCTTGCTTTCAGCACTTTTGCTTGTGAGTGTTCAGAATTTATGGCGTCAGTAAATCCAACAGCACGGCTCGGCTGGCTGCAGCACCCCCACACTGAGAACTGCTTGTATGAAAGAAATATCTAACATGCATCACTAATGGGACTTTAAAACCACAACAAAGACATCAAACCCCCATCCTCTGCCGTTAAAGTCGTGTTTAGTCTCATGAGTCGACACCAGACTCAACAGGTCTGGCTGAAGTGGATTAGCTACAGTTGACTCACAGCCTGTTTAGGAACCTGTGTTGATTTTTATAGTTTTAATAATGAACTCCAAACCACTAAATCCTCCTGGATGACTCACTCAATCTCAGTGGAGCACTTCCAAGAAGTTCCACTTCTACACAGAGAAACGCGTGTGGGCGATGTTTGTTTCCCAATCAGGAAAGAGATTCATGCGCGTCTGCAAATCCATAACCAATCACCATCGTGGTGCTGGAGAACATTTACCCGGTGGATGAAACCACGATGATGGCCCTGGGATTGACTAGGTCGGTGTCGAACAGGATTCGCCTCTCGCTGCCGTCCAAGTTGGCGCTTTCAATCACATCGGGGGAGGAGTCGACCCAGAACATCAACCTGCGTTTAACGTCCACGGCCAAACCTTCTGGACTGACAAGATCTACGGGGAGAAGGACGATTTTGAAGAACAAAACATTTAAAACGCAGCAAATGCAGTTATTCTCTGAGCTGAGACTGTTGGAGTTCCCAAAACGTCTAAAAATATTTGCGATGGTTTTCAATGAGGACTCGAAATGTTTCCATCCCTTTATCTACGATCAGATCGGAGCCCAGACATCCCTCACCCCAGCAGCAATCTTTAGTCCCTCCTGGGGAATCTCATCACTTTTCCAGGCCAGAGGGATTATATAATTCCTCCAGTAAGTTCTGGGTCTATCCATGGTCTCCTCTCAGAAGGACATGCCTGGAAAACCACCAGGTAGGTAACCAGGAGGCACATGGTACTCTGGTATGGTCTCATATGGCAAAAAGAGACGGGCTCATATTAAGAGCAATGCAATGGCCACAATGGATGGGTTACTTTGGGCATAGCAGGAAGACCGGGGCACCCTCCTGGAGCCAGGTCTGTGAGGGGAACTCAATAGTGGTTAAGCCAAGGCTCCTGACAACAGCCCCATGTGGACCCATAGTGATTCAGAGGGTGCCATTTTATAAAACATGTTTGAAAAATTAGTTGTGGGTGTCTGGAGCCCGTTTGAAATCTTCCCTAATTTAGTTCCCAATGAGAAAAGTGCAAGAAATGTGACTCAACTTTGTGGGGGGGTTGTGACCACATTTCATATAAACCAACTGGGACATAATTAAATCAATTTGTGACTCAATTGCATAAAAAAATGTTGCACATCAACTGATTTGCAATTACATCAACATAAACATATACCAATTCAATAAGATTCCAACTGAAATTTGCACAACTGTGTGTCCAACTAGCCTCCAGCAGCCACAGCCCAGGGAGAGCATGGCTCAAAGTCTTACTTGAGTTAATGAGTATCTCAGGCTCGGCTCCAGAGACCACCGAAGCTCTGTTAATGGTCCTCGCAGACAGATCCGTCCAATAGACCTGGTTTTCTTTGCAGTCGTAGGCTATACCAACAACTATGGACCCCTGGATAAACACAAACATTTACAGCTACATTTGTATTCAGTCAAAGAAAGCGATGGTAGGGCCACAACGTACCAGAAAACAATCAACTTCACTATTGTCATCAGTTGGTGTTCTTGATCACCTTAGCTACTATCATTTAAACTAGATGCGGTTAAGGATAGTGCAGGTCCATCTGATTGGCCAAATCTTTTCCCGAAATATAAATTATGAATTCATGGCAGTTGGACACAGTAGCCTAAAATGTATCTATGCAACTCTTTGCGATTTTATTGCAGTGACAGTACATTTTTAATATATCGTTCAGCCCTAATCGCTGGAGTGAGCACTCATTATGTGGGCTGAAAGTCTTTTTTTTAAGCTTCTAGTTCCACACTCAGGGTTCAAATGATGGGGGAGCTAAGGGGGGCTAGGGGGAGCCCGGCTCCCTCGAAAGGGTGATTGGCTCCCCCAGAAGCCCTAAACCGACACACCCAGACGCAGCAAGTAGAAAAACCGATGGTGGTTCTTTAGCAGATATAATCTGAAGTTAGCTAAGGTCCCATCTCAGCATTCTGGCCATGGTGAGGTCTGGGCTTTGACTGGACCATTGCAACAACTTGATTTATATGTTTTTCAGCTTTTTTGTTTTAGATTGGCTGAATTTGGGATCATTATCCTATTTTATGAGCCAGTTTGGTCCATGATGGGCTCACGTTAGACTGTAAAATACTTTGGTCAACAAAGGAACTCACAGTCGACTCAGTGACTGTAAGGAGTCCAAATCATCAACCCTCCACCACTGCACTTTACAGTTGGCCTTTGTTTTGATTCTGGTTGGTTTTACCCAAGGGACAACCTCCACCTGTCAAAAGTGAAGCCAACATGGAAGTGACAAAATTGTAGTTCCCCCCTCATCCACTAGGGGCTGGACCCAGAAAGGAGCAAGGTCCCATTGACTCCCATATTAAAAATACCAACTTCACAGCAGAAATAAACACGTTTACAGCCTGGTTCAAAATATATTTTAGGTTGAATAGATCACGTTTATTGTCATGACTACTCTGAGGGGTTGAAATATTTGTAACTCATCTGTTTAAATATAATTACAGCTTAAAATTATGAATGATTAGGGGCGTGTCCTTTTGATTGACAGGTGTCAGATGAGCTGTCAGCGCTAGTGCGCAGATCTCCGGTTGCTCCAGGGAAGGCTGCAGCTTCGGCCTCACGTTAAAAGTGTTACAGCCTAGAAGGCAGAAGGTAGCAGAGTTACTCAACCACTATTTTCTGGCTAAAAGTGCCCGCTAACCTCCGTTAGCTCACTTAGCTTGTAGCTACATCGGTATAACAGAGTTTGATGGGTGTCAATCATATGCCCCCACCCCAAAAGCTCTATTTTTGTATTTTCCAGGTGTGACAAGATGGCGTTGGTGTGGACCACCCACTGGGCTTCATTTCAGCTCTTTAGAAATCTACGGGTGATAGCACGTGTTCTTTCATAATAGATTCAGTAAATGGTTTTAACCAACATGGAGCTTTGCATTATAGGTAAAAATCTCTACTCTAGTTGAACCTGCTAAGGACATTATTCCACAGATTAGACATTGCAAATCTAAATGCGATGAAAGAAGAAAAAACGTTCTACTTTCTGCCTTACATGTAGAGTCAGCAGCGTTTTGGACCGGGAGGAATCCAGTCTTGTCCCATTAAGTGGCAGGGCTCCTATTTTCTGTCCCTGAGCATACAGAAGTGTGATGTCAGCATTGGGCGGAGGTGTCACATTTGGGCGGGGCAAAGGACGAACTGTGGGCGGAGTCACTGACGGGAGGCCTGGGTTTTGATTGGATAGATAAATACCATAATTAGTAGCAATAAAAGCCACATAATCAAGTAAATCAGGTTTCACTTACACGCAGGTTTTACAACATCATGTGATCGAGTCCCAGGAACCTCTCGTCCATTCTCGTCTACACACCAACAGTAAGTGGTGTGTCCGTAACACTGGACTGGACTGAGGGTGCAGAGAAACAGTTAAAACCTACGTTTTTCAGTTGCAGTAGCACATGTACGTAGCTATGACGCTTACCTGAACTCTCCATCAGGCTCACACTGAGGTAAATACTGCTGTGGATCTGGTTTCCCGCCGTAATGCTCCATCAAACTGGCCCTCCACCGCTCACACACACTCTCAGGACGACTGGTAGAAGCTGCAGAGTGTGGGAAACAAATTCAGATAGCTAAGATAGGCTACGCGCTCGTAAAATATGAATCCAGATCCCCTTTTGTTGACATCTTTCACCATTTCCTCAAGTAAATGTCAGTTTTCCAGCTTGGTGAGTTTATACTGCTGTGAAAGCTGGAGTGCCTTATTAATGGTGTGCATTTAAAACGACACACACATCTTCTCTCAGTCAAAACTGTTTACCAGTCATTTTATAGAGGAGCTTTCTAACTCAACCTGAAACCACTTCAGGGTTCTACTGATGTTTATGCTAGGGTCAGACTAAGTGTGCGACTCTGAAGGAAAGGAGGAGTAAGAACTAAGAGAAAAAGACTAATTTAGATTGATTTTGTTTATTCAGGAGGTATTATAGCAGTGGCTGGGTTAGGCAAGTCTTCACTTGTTTGGTTTTGCTTCTATTTATTATTCAACCACTCAGCCTTCTGAGTTTTAGGGGAGAAAACCCGAAAAGGATCCAAACCTCAAAGTGGTGAACTTTGTTGGCAATACAAGCTTGATGTAACATTTAATCAAATTGGTGCAGGTGCAAAATAAAAATGCTACTTAAATCCAGAGTTTGTGAGTTAAAGCGTCTGAAATGATGTGCAAATTTGTAAAAAGGCTGAATCTAACAGTTGTAAAAAAGATTTACGATGGAATACTGGAATATACGACTCATGCACGACTAAATAGTAAGAAAAACCTGTAAATGTAAGGGTTTGGTCAGACTTGTTTTTGTTTGGTTGCGTAGAAACAGCCTGCAGCCCGCCTCACCACGACATGCCCACTTCAGATATTTGAATGGTCATAAATGCAACCAGGTTTCTAAAACAGCTTCTGTGTGTTTAATCATGAGCAGAGATAGAAGCACAGCAACTAACCAAACTTCTATACACTTAAAATACAAGAGACCAAACAGTTATGACCTGTCAAAATGTAATTATTACTCAGGTTTATACATAATTGTGTTTAACATAATATTGGTGCTACAAAGTTTTCAAAAGATCTAATCACTGATTAAATTGATTAAAAACCAGAACTGGGGTTTCTGGAAGCTGCACTCTGACCTGGTCTATTACAGTCCTTTGGTGGTGTACCAGGTGGCGTCCTGGTTCCTGGTCTCTCCTGTCCACTGCTGTCCACACACCAGCAATGTCCACTGGAGCCATGGCACTGAAAACCAATACAATCACACATTTACTACAAAAAACAAAAAAACAAAAACAACAATCGTGTGAAATAAGAAGTGGACTAAAGGGGGAAAAGGGTGTACCTGTTGAGGTAAGTAATGTCCTTCTGCATCACAGCGAGGTTCAAACCCTCCTACAATGGGGTAGCCGTCTCGAATGGAGGCCTGAACTGTGTCTCTGTGCTGCTCACAGGGGGTCTTAGCGCGGTCTGGAACCAAATTAAGTTCAGAAACAAGAGCTGGTAGTCAAAGCTGAACGTTGTCTTTTCACACTGTCCTGTTCCATTGACTCACTTCCCAGATTAAACTACAGTGTGTTCAGAATTTCATGTATTGAATCAGGACATCGATCAAGATTTTAAATTCATTGATAACACGAGGACATTCATCTCCCCAACTTTACTGCTTTTTATTGTTTTACATGAGTCATGTTGTAATACGGCAGCAACTTTATGCAGGAAATAATATCTCAAAGAAATCAACATACAATGAAAATGCTGTACGCTCCAGGTTTAAAATCTCCAAGTTAAAGTCAAACTTTGATTAAATTAAAGAATATTGAGTTTCTTGTCTTGCATCTTTATGTAATTTGTTGTTTTAAACACTATAATCAAGAGTTAGAAAACTGCATCTGCCTTCATAGTCATTGTTGTCAAATAATTTAATAAACAATATGAAACATTGTTTAAAAACATTGTAGATATAAAATGTCACCTGGTTTGTCACAGTCTTTCGGTGGTGTTCCAGGTGGAGTCCTTGTCCCTGGTCTCTCCTGTCCACTCAGATCAACACACCAACAATGCCCAGTGGACCCGTAGCACTATAATATTAGTGAAGATCATTAGATACATCGGTAACTTAAACAAAGACTCAGACACTTAATACCGACCTGCAGTGGTATGTACTGTCCATTAGCATCACACTGGGGCACATAGACTCCAGCTATGGGATAGCCCTCTGAACTGGTTGCCTCTGCTCGTTCTTTATGGTGCTCACAGGACGTTTTGGGACGCTCTAGTAAACACAAATATTTTCTAGTAATCAATTTGTCAAGGAAATGACCCAAATCACTATTTACACTAATTTGGAACTCAACATGCCCAAGCAGAGTAGTCTTCTGTAGAGATTTCCCTACTTAAATTCTTACTCCAATATGCTGATGATATTCAATTATTATGTTAAAGCACATGTCCTCTAAGATGCTAAGCTTGTTACTACAGTAACATTACAGTCTCACCTGATCTGGTGCAGTCTACATGTGGTGTACCAGGTGGAGTCCTGGTTCCTGGTCTCTCCTGTCCCCTATCGTCCACACACCAACAGTGTCCTGTAGAACCATGGCACTGAAACAGTTGTGCAAGATTAGGTTGGTGTCATGACTTAAATTGTGAAGTGTAGCTTTTTAAAGTTACATGAGACGTCTTGGTGAAATGTGGTCAACCTGTTGTGGTTGATAATGTCCATGTTCATCACACTGAGGAATGTATGCCCCCGCTATAGGATGTCCACCTGGACTGGTGGCTTGTAAACGGTCTCTGTGCTGCTCACAGTGAGTTTTTGGACGCTCTGCATAAGAATGAGACACAAACTATGAAGTAACATTATACCAAGTATGAAAGGCTTCAGATAAAGCTTTAGAGAAGCAACTGTTGCTGCCCATCAATCTGAGATCTATTATTACTATTACAAGTCTAATTAAAAGTGACCTGGAGTTCATCATTCTACAGAGATAATGAGTACTCAGGGGTAGAAATTGTTTAGGACAGATGCCAATCTTTCCAGAAATGGACGTTAAAAATCCATCCATCTATCCATTTTCTTCCGCTTATCCTGAGTCGGGTCGCGGGGGCAGCAGCTTAACAAGGGAGGCCCAGACCTCCCTCTCCCCAGCCACTTGGGCCAGCTCCTCCGGGGGAATCCCAAGGCGTTCCCAGGCCAGCCGAGAAACATAATCCCTCCAGCGTGTCCTGGGTCTTCCTTTGGGTCTCCTCCCGGTTAGACGTGCCCGGAAAACCTCATCAGAGAGGCATCCAGGAGGCATCCTAATCAGATGCCCGAGCCACCTCAACTGGCTCCTCTCAATGTGGAGGAGCAGCGGGTCTACTCCGAGCCCCTCCCGGATGACCGAGCTTCTCACCATATCACTATGGGAGAGCCCAGACACCCTGCGAAGAAAACTAATTTCGGCCGCTTGTATCCACGATTTTTTTCTTTTGGTCACTACCCAAAGCGCGTGACCATAGGTGAGAGTAGGAAAGTAGATTGATTGGTAAATCGAGAGCTTCACCTTTCGGCTCAGCTCTCTCTTCACCACGACAGACCAGTACAACGCCTGCATCACTGCAGATGCAGCACCAATCTGCCTATCGATCTCACGCTCCACCCTTCCCTCACTCATGAACAAGACCCCGAGATACTTGAACTCCTCCACTTGGGTCAGGACCTCGCCCCTGACCTGGAGAAGGCATTCTACCCATTTCCGACTCAAGACCATGGTCTCAGATTTAGAGGAGCTGATCATCATCCCAGCTGCTTCACACCCGGCTGCCGACTCCCACGCACCCTCCAGGACCCCCCTAAGGGTATAGAGTTGGTCCAGTGTTCCACGGCCAGGACGAAAACCACATTGCTCCTCCTGAATCCGAGGTTCGACTATCCGATGGACCCTCCTCTCCAGAACCCCTGAATATACCTTACCAGGGAGGCTCAGGAGTGTGATCCCCCTGTAGTTGGAACACACCCTGCGGTCCCCTTTTTTAAATAGGGGGACCACCACCCCGGTCTGCCAATCCAGTGGAACAGCCCCTGATGTCTACGCGATATTGCAGAGCCACGTCAACCAACACAGCCCCACAACATCCAGAGCCTTGAGGAAATCCAGGCGGATCTCATCCACCCCTGGAGCCTTGCCACTGAGGAGTTTTTTTTAACCACCTCAGTGACCTCAGCTCCAGAGATTGGAGAGCCCAACCCAAAATCCCCAGACTCTGCTTCCACCCTGGAAGACGTACCGATGGGATTGAGGTGGTCTTCAAAGTACTCGGTCCACCGATTCACAACGTCCCGAGTCGAGGTCAGCAACACACCCTCCCCACTGTAAACAGTGTTGGTAGTGCACTGCTTTCCCCTCCTGAGACGCCAGATGGTGGACCAGAATCTCCTCGAAGCCGTACAGAAGTCTTGTTCCATGGTCTCACCAAACTCCTCCCATGCCCGGGTTTTTGACCACCCGAGCCGCATTTCGCTTGGACTGCCGGAACCTATCAGCTGCCTCCGGAGTCCCACAGGCCACAAAGACCTGATAGGACTCTTTCTTCAGCTTGACAGCATCCCTAGCCACCGGTGTCCACCAGCGGTTTCGGTGATTGCCGCCACGACAGGCACTGACCACCCTGCGGCCACAGCTGAGGTCAGCCGCCTCGACAATGGAGTCATTGAACATGGCCCATTCGTACTCAATGTCCCCTGCCTCCCCCGGGACGTGTTCGAAGATCTGTCGGAGGTGGGAATTGAAGCTCCGTCTGACAGGAGACTCTGCCAGGCATTCCCAGCAGACCCTCACAACACGTTGCCAGATCTGACCGGCATCTTTCCCTATTAAAAATAAGATTTGGTAACCACATTCTGGTTTTATGGATCTATGAGCCATTACGTTACTTTTGGTTGTCAAACTTTGATCATATGAATACCTCCTCATGTGGTACTCTCTAAAAATATTTAAAATAAAGGACAATGAAACTGGTCTACCACATTATCAGCAAGTTCACCTGTGTCGTAATACACATTTGACTATTTCCTAAAGCCCTGTCTGGCATTGTTGTATTATCCACTTTTCTTGATAAGCTAGACATTTTTCATGCCCATAGGTGACAAGTCTTGGCCAGGTTGAAGACTCACCTGGTCTACTGCAGTCTACATGTGGTGAACCAGGTGGCGTTCTGGTTCCTGGTCTCTCCTGTCCCCTATCATCAACACACCAACAATGTCCAGTAGAACCATGGCACTAAAACAGTTGTGAAATATCAAGTTGGTATCATGACTTAAATTTTGAAGTGTAGCTTCTTAAAGTTACATGAGACGTTTTGGTGAAATGTGGTCAACCTGTTGTGGTTGATAATGTCCATGTTCATCACACTGAGGAACATATGCCCCCACTATAGGATGTCCACCTGGTCCGGTGGCCTGAACACGGTCTCTGTGCTGTTCACAGTGAGACTTTGGACGCTCTGCGTAAGAATGAGACACAAACTATGATGTAACATTATACCAAGTATGAAAGGCTGCAGCTAAAGCTTTAGAGAAGCAAATGTTGCTGCCCATCAATCTGAGATCTATTATTATTATTATAAGTCCAATTAAAAATAATTTGGATTTCATCATTCTACAGAGATAATGAGTACTCATGGGTAGAAAACGTTTAGGACAGATGCCAATCTTCCAGAAATGGATGTTAAAAATAAGATTTGGTAACCACATTCTGGTTTTATGGATCTATGAGCCATTACGTTACTTTTTGGTTGTCAAACTTTGATCATATGAATACCTCCTCATATGGTACTTTATAAAAATATTTAAAATAAAGGACAATGAATCTGGTCTGCCACATTATCAGCAAGTTCACCTGTGTCGTAATACACATTTGACTATTTCCTAAAGCCCTGTCTGGCATTGTTGTATTATCCTATTTTCTTGATAAACTAGACATTTTTCATGCCCATAGGTGACAAGTCTTGGCCAGGTTGAAGACTCACCTGGTCTACTGCAGTCCACATGTGGTGAACCAGGTGGAGTTCTGGTTCCTGGTCTCTCCTGTCCCCTATCATCAACACACCAACAATGTCCAGTGGACCCATGGCACTGAAACAGTTGTGAATGATCAAGTTGGCATCATGACTCAAACCCTGAAGTGTAAATTCATAAATTTAAAAAAGCTTTCTTGGTGAAATGTGGTCAACCTGTTGTGGTTCATAATGTCCATGTTCATCACACTGAGGAATGTATGCCCCCACTATAGGATGTCCATCTGGATCAGTGGTCTGAACACGGTCTCTGTGCTGCTCACAGTGAGTCTTTGGACGCTCTGCGTAAGAATTAGATACATACAAACTATGATGTAACATTATACCAAGTATGAAAAGCATCAGCTAAAGCTTTAGAGGAGCAACTGTTGCTGGTCATCAGTTTGGGAACCAGTATTATAAATCCAAGCTTAAACTACATGGAATTCATTATTCTACAGAGGTATAGAGTACTCATTCATGGAAAACATTTAGGACAGCTGCCAGTCTTTCCAGAAATTGATGTCCCAACTCTTATAGAATTTAAAGGGGACATACGTATTGTGCAAACTCACCTTTTACATCTTTTGTGCTACCACGGGGGTCTCCACTGCCTCTATAAACACTCCAAATGTGAAAAAAAATAGCAATCTTCTTTTTCAATGTTTGGTTTCAGGAATTGTAAACCTAAAATTAGTCGTTTCAAAAATTCTCTGATTGTGACATCACAATAAGGGAAATTTGAATGTAACCCCCTCTCACTTCTCCTGGCTGGAGGAGCAGTGGCTCTACTCTGAGCCCCTCCTAGATATTGGAGCGTCTCAGCTTATAGCAGCCTGAGGGGGGAATGGGTGGGCGTGGCCAGCTCCAGCTTGTTTTCCTTAAAGTGACAGAGCCCTAAAACAGCTCATTCTGGAAGGTACTGAAAATGTCAAGAATAAAATGACTAAAATTGCTTTATGTGAGAGGGACTTTGTGCAAAGAACTTTATATACATGTTTTGTATACACCATAGAACTATTATAACTTTTTATGCCTCTAGATCACATGTTTTGGCCAGTTTGTAGACGTACCTGGTCTACTGCAGTCTACATGTGGTGTACCAGGTGGAGTCCTGGTCCCAGGTCTCTCCTGTCCCCGATCATTCACACACCAACAATGACCAGTAGAACCATGGCACTGAAACAATGATGAGTGGTTATAACTGATGCTTTTGGACAGTAGATAAATTAATCTAGAAACACGATAAAAGTCTCACTTGCTGTGCTTTATAGTGTCCATGTTCATCACACTGAGGAACATAAGCTCCTAGTAGAGGATGCCCATCTGAACTGGTCTGAACATTGTCTCGGTGGTGCTCACATTGAGTCTTTGGGCGCTGAGGGTCATCTGATTGACAATGGGTTAGTCAGTTAATTAAGTATTGTCAACATAACTGGAGTCATAATGCTTTTTTGGGCTTTCAGATGCTCTTAAGGTATCCAAAATTGTTATAGTTTATGTGGACAAATAGTTTAATTTAGCCAATATCTTTAAACCTCAACTGACTTTCATTTTGCTTTCTAGACATTCAGTTGGTAGGATTCAAATAGAACCTTGTGATCAAACTAGTTCGCCCTTCCTTTCATCTATCCTTAGAGAGCCACTTCTACTCCAAATCATTGATCCATGTCTATCTCTAATTTTCTGTTCTGAGCTCTGGGGGACTTTCACGTTCCCTCACTCACGTAATCTATTTTTTGATGTGAAAAGACAAGGATGACCCAGAAAAGAGCATAAACTGCTGCATCAATGTTTTTCAGTAAGATGTTTTCAGGACAAACTGAAAGTTACAAGACTTCAGTGCCCCAACCAGCCACTAGTTGACTTTAACGTCACATTTGGAGAGAAAAGTAAAACACCCATACAGACATTTTTTTTCGAGTCCTTCCCAGTCCCCAAAATCGCTAAAACAGCCCTTAGAACTCTTAGAATGTACCTAGTTTATCTTTCTATGTCTCCTTTAAACTTTTACAAGTTCTCCTTGTTTTAAAGCTTTTACACAGTTTAGATAACACTTCCTTGATCTTCACTAGTAGCACTCACTGGGGATGAGTAAAAATGTTTACTTTCACCAGATGTTTTTAGCACTAAAGTTTCACCTGGTAGACAGCTGTGCACATTTGTCATCTCAGGTCCAGTGGCAGAACCAAAAACATCCTGCTGTTGCCTGTTTGCTCAAGCTGGACTCATACACCCCCCATTGGAATATTGCTGGACTGTGGCAAAGTTGGACAACCTCATTCACTGTGAAGGCAATTCCCAGGGTACTACCGGTACGTTAGCTACTGAGCAGTCATTATATTGGTTTTTCTTCTGTGTTTTCCATGCCCCTGAGGCATTCTCTTGAACCCAACCATGCACTAGATTTATCAGCACCTTCCCACGATGATCCTACTACATACTTCCACAACCACACAACAACTTGGATGCCCCATTCTGGCAAGACTTGCTCAGAATGCAGAAAGATGAAGGTAAGCGTAAGAAGATCGTGTCATACAAGTTTGAAATAGATGACATGGAGGCCTGCATGACAAGATTCTTCAAATTTTCAAATTACATGAGTTTGTGCATTTCCAACGCCATGTTGACGATGAACTACCTCACTGTGGCATAAACACCAAAGACCTCACTAAGACCTTGCAAAACCACCAACATTCTTGTTCATTTCTTGTGTAGCAGCAAAATCTTCTATAGAACCTCCCTCTGGAAATATGGTCTCAACACTGTCTCTGTGGTGCTCACATTGAGCCTTAGGACGCTGAAGATCATCTGGTTGACGATGGATCACACAAATTATTAGGAAAGGTAAGTGTTGTCAACAAAACATAGATGAGTCAAGATACTTCCACAAAACTTTCTTATGCTCCAAAATCATGATGTTCATCAGTGAGACGTTCAATGGGGTTATAATGTAAATCGATAAGAGAAAAATGCACAAGAAAAAGGTCTTCTCCTACCTGTATCAGGTAACGATCAGAGACATTGTTAGATACTTAAAAAGTCTATCTCAAACTTTTTAGGCCTCAGTTAGAAAGTATAAAGTTAAAATTCAATACAAGAAAATTAGACATAAGATTGAAAAAGTTTGGTTTGTTTGGAAGGAAAACAGGTTTTATCCAAAAACAAGGCAAATTTTTGTTTTAACTGAAGGAACGACATCTTTTGTGCAGATAAAACCAAGGTAGAGATATCTACCCATAATGCACAGTGCTATATTTGGAAAAAAACAAACACATTTTCCTAGTTTTATCCACTTCTTCCTCCAATATGCTGATGATATTCAACTATTATGTTAAAGCACATGTCCTCTAAGATGCTACGTTTACTACCAAAATAACACAGCCTCACCTGGTTTTCTACAGTCCACATGTGGTGTACCAGGTGGAGTCCTGGTTCCTGGTCTCTCCTGCCCCCTATCGTCCACACACCAACAATGTCCAGTAGAACCATGGCACTGAAACAATGAGAAAAGGGGTTAGAACTGATGCTTTTGGACAGTAGATAAATTCATCTAGAAACACGATAAAAGTCTCACCTGCTGTGCTTTATAGTGTCCATGTTCATCACACTGAGGAACATAAGCTCCTAGTAGAGGATGCCCATCTGGACTGGTGGTCTCAGCACTGTCTCTGTGGTGCTCACACTGAGTCTTTGGGCGGTCTGTAAGGAGTAAAGATTTACATTAACAAATTAAAACACTGGAACTTATATAGTAGTTAAAATAATAGAATTTTAACAAAAAGTACACATTTATGAAGTGAAGTAAATATGAAATTAACAATTATTTATCAATAATAATGAAAGCCTTACTGGGGTTTGTCCTATGGTTAAGTAAAAATTTAATCCATCCAACTATCCATCCATCATCCATCCATTCATCATTCATCCATCCATCCATCATCCATCCATCAATCCATCATCCATCCATCCATCATCCATCCATCCATCATCCATCCATCCATCCATCCATCCATCCATCTCCATCCATCATCCATCCATCATCCATCCATCCATCCATCATCCATCCATCCATCCATCCATCCATCCATCCATCCATCCATCCATCATCCATCCATCATCCATCATCCATCCATCCATCCATCCATCCATCCATCCATCCATCCATCCATCCATCCATCCATCATCCATCCATCCATCCATCCATCCATCCATCCATCCATCCAATAGCAAAATGAGTTTGTTTCAACTACTCAACCAACAAAAGCATTTAATGAGATCCCATTAAAAAAGAAATAAACAGGCTTTACAAAAGTATAAGATTTGTTGTTACTTCTTTATCTTTAAAAACAACTTTAAATTTTTTTACAGGCTTTAACTTTAACTTCACTCTTGTTTTAACTTCTAACTCCTCTCTTTCATCCCCACCTGTTTCTCCACTCATTCCAACTCTATGACCCAATGACCTCGACAGAGCACAACTCATGCTCACCTAAACACACTGCCTGAGCAGTCAGCCAGATGAGGAATTACAGGTCAGAGTTTAACAAGCAATCTTCAGACAGACAGACATAATCCACCTGCTGATACTGACCCTACAGACGAGTGGAATGCTAAGCTGAGAGAGAGGAAGAGAGGAAGCGATCTGTCTTACCTGGTTTATCACAGTCTACATGTGGTGTACCAGGTGGAGTCCGGGTTCCTGGTCTCTGCTGTCCTCTACTGTCCACGCACCAGCAGTATCCAGTAGAACCATGGCACTGGAACAGTCATGAGAGATGCTGTAACTTCTTCATTTGAAACTAGAACACAGTAAAGAAAGTCTAGACAAAGCCTAACCTGTTGTGGTAGATACTGTCCATGTTCATCACACTGAGGAGCATGAGCTCCTAGAACAGGACGTCCATCTGGACTGGTGGTCTGGATACTGTCTCTCTGGTGCTCACAGTGAGTCTTGGGACGCTGAGGGTCGTCTAAGGGGTTAGAGTAAAACACAAAAAGGTTTTACTCTAATATATTGTTGTTTTTAATTGTTGATTACCTTAAATTAAAGCTTGTACCTGGTTTGTCACAATCTTTAGGAGCTGTACCAGGTGAGGTCCTGGTACCTGGTCTCTCCTGTCCTCTGCTGTCCACACACCAACAATATCCGGTAGAACCATGGCACTAAAATACATCATAATTCAGTAACTGGAAATTGTTTTCATCGATTTCTTTCTATTTCAACTTTTTACTGTTTTCTGAAGCCAAAGCTGCATTCCTTTCTTAGAACCAGTAGAAGCTAGAGGTTCAGAAAGCTAAATACGGTCCACATTTTTGGCTTTGGAGTGACCTTTGTGACATTTTTTGGATGCATATTACATGTGAAAAAATAAACTCTAACAGTACAAGTTTGAATTTGTTTTCCAGGGGTTGACCTTTGTTGATTTGTGAGATGAGAAGATGAGAAACGTCTTCAAGAAGCCCAGTTGCCTTCACTCTAACCCCTAAGGGGTCGTTTGTACAGAAACAGGCCCTGAAGACCAGAGCCATAGAGGCCTAGATCTACCACACCAGACAAGACCCATAGTGTAGGCTGTGCAGAGAGGCCCCTGAGACAATCCACCACATAACTGCAGGGTGTAAGATGTTGGCAGGGAACGCCACAACCAGGTGGCTGGCATAGTGTACAGGAGCATCTGTGCAGGGAGCCCACCTGAAGTGATCGGTACCGCCCGTCAGAGTCGCACTGCGGGATGTGACCTCCAACACCAAGTCCTCCGCTCTGCAGACTGTCCCTGTGCTGCTCACACTGGCTCTTGGGGCGACCTGTGAATCAATCAGATCACAAACGGTCATCCTTGACTTTTTTTTTAAATAAGTCTGCTACTAAGTTTTCTCACCTTCCTGCAGGGCACAGTAGAAACCATCTCCCTGAAAACCAGGCTGGCAATGACACTGAAAAGATCCCAGGTCGTTGACACATCTGGCGTTGATGTGACACGGAGACGAGCTGCACTCATCGATGTCTACAAAAAAGTTATAAACATCTAAAGAAAGTGCTTTAATATCAGTTTAGAGGTTCTGCTAAGTGTCCAATAATTAATAATTCCCTTTAGAGAGGTTTTAGATATAGAGTTCAGCTATTTATCAAACCAGGAGGTAGGGAGGGTTCAGTGGAGGTTCGTCTAAAGTTCACGTTGATGGGTGAACAGAGGATACACACACACACACACACAGACGCGGGACCTCGCTCCTCCACACATTCCAAAGCAACAAACACAATGTGCCATTTGCTCCATTCGTCTTTCCCTACAGCCTCCATCCTTCTCACATCAGTCCAGTCCTCCTATCTCTCCTCCCCTCTCTGTGTCTCTAGCTGTTGCAGCTGTGCACGGCTGTTGTGTAAGAACTCTCCTGCCTAAACTCAGACAAACAGGAGAGTGTTTTCCAAAAATATTTCTGCTCAGTTAGGAACACGAAGCACCACAAGGTCCAGAGCAGCAAACTAAGAGCCTAATGGTGGAAAATTATTTTGGTTTTTCTTTGTTATAAAGACTTTGTTTCAAACTTATATAATGCATGAAGATGTTATTGTTGTCTATATGATAATAAACCAACAGCCCTTTGAATGACCTCAGTTCGGAGAAATAGATTAGTGTTGACGGCATTACGGAGCTAACAGCAAAGTGGAATGCTGTCAATCCAAAAATGTTATAGTAGTTCTGAAACCCATGCGAAACCCCAGCGAAAGCCAACTTTTGCATTCATGTAATCGTGTTTACGTTGGAATAACCCTGTTATATATATGTGATGTAAAAGGTTATAAAAGAGTGTTTGCATGATACACTTTGACTTTTTAAAATGTTAGTTATTTTAAAACTGCAGCAATCTACTTTGGTCTTGGATTAGCCGTTAGCTTGTAAATCTCCAATCTGCGGTTGTTTAAAGAGCTACCTCTTTATTTAAAGAACCAGGCTTCCAAATATATTTGCCTTTTTAGTTCTCAGTCAATCGTTTGATAACACTATGTACTAACACCCAACAAAAAGCTTGATTAGACACCTTTACGATGGATTATAACCCCGGCTTTCCACTGCAAGTGAAAGCGTCGTGAAACGGCTGCGAAACTTACTATGCAGCAATTAGCCGCCATTACAGTGGACAGGGTCCTCTCCACTGGCAGCTATGTGAAACTTTTTGGACGCGTCCCAAAAGCAACGGGACGCTATAGTTACGTCTCGAGTAAATTTTGTATGTGTTACGCTTCTGAAACACGTCAAACTCCGCAGTTTAGATCAGGACAGACAGGAAGTCAAACACGGAAACATCCTGAAACTTCCAAAATAAAAGGCACCTGCAGTACGTCATTTCCTGTGAACCCCCATAGCCGATGTAAACAGAACAGAAAATAAACCTCAGACCTTTTTGGATACATGCAGCTGACTTTCTCCTTGCTCGTTTTTGTGTGGACTTCTGAAATCACACGTGGTGTTGTAATTCTCCCGTGATTTTGTGACCTCGTGGGATCAGCTGTGTGGAACGCTTTCGCTCCCGTTTCGCGTCATAAGCACTGCCGGTTGGAAGGGAGACAAAACGCCGCTATTTCATTACATGCCTCTTTCGCCACCGTTGGAAAGCCAGGGTCACTTGAAAGGATTGTGCATTTGTGCAGCGAAATGTGACCATATTGGTGACAAACAGTTGACATGTGACAAACACATGTTGCTGTAGAACAAAATCCCATTCCTCAACCAGGAGTTGTTCACTCTAGCACATACAGGTGCAAGTTAAACACCTACTGAAACACACCTGGTAGCACTTGAAGCTCAGAACAAACGTGAACACCTACAGGAGAATATTACAAGGTATTTCAGCATCTTTTGCGGCCACTGCTGGATGATCATTACAAGTTCTAACTTATAGTACAGGCCCCTAAAGGATTGTTCACAAGGCAGGATAATTGTGCCAATTTTTGACCCGATCCTCACTTCCAATAATCTTTAAGATGCACCTGATTTCCATAAAAGCGCTTAAGATTATCTTATCAGATCTTCCTGCCATGTGTGGTGTGTTAAGAGTGCTCTGGTCTCCTTGGAAGGACGTTGGGACCGCTCAGATCATAAATCAGGGTGTGTTGGATTGTCTGATGTGATTCTTGAGGACAAACAATCATGCTGCCTGTTGAATGTGACATTTCGCCAATTAGAAAGTCAGGTGATGGAGGTACGCTGCACGCTCCTCTGCCATTTTTATTGACTCTTAAGTCATGTTTGATCTCATGAGATTTCTGAATGTTCGGTTTGTTTATAGTTTTTGCCACATGTCGCCCGCTGTAGGACCAAAACTGGTATAGGCATGATTTTTCAATGTTGGTGTTTGTGTAAAAATCTTGCCGTGTGAACCAGGCCTAATCAGGGTTTCCACTTGATAATAATAAAGGGGAGAAAGGATTGAGTAAAATAATACAAAAAAAATCAATACCAATAAGTTTGTGTTGGTGCTAAGAGCATTTGTTTTAAACTCACCAACACAGCTACGTCCGTCGTAGGCCGTCTCAAACCCTTCCCGGCACTGGCAGCGGTGGCTACCAGGAAGATTCAAACACTGGGAGTTATCGCCACATAAATCCAAACCTTCAGCACACTCGTCGATGTCTGCAGCAAAGGAGAGATAATGAAGAGTCTCACCAGAGGACCAGGAATACCTTGTCTAAAACCACCCAGCACAACCCGCATATTTGGAAATAAAAGCTGTAATTAGATTGATGATTGCTACTTTTAAAATGTTCTACAACATCTGGATTGTTGGTTGCAAAATGCATTGTAAAATACCCCGAGGGATGAAATCATCACTAGAGATACGGAGGTCTAACCATGGGAACTGAGGCCGAGGCCTTCTCAATGCTGACAGCAGAAGAGACAGACCAACTGCTGACCTAATGACAAGATGCTCACCAGTCCTTGAAATTCCTCCAGACTTGTGAAATAATTCTGATAGGAGAGGATGGATGACAGTACCAGTGGTTCCATTAATCCAGTCTGTACTTGAACCATTAACACTAGACGGGCAGATGCTGATGAAACACAGATACACCGCCTTGAACTCTCTTCACCTCCAAGTGTGTGTGTGAAACCAGCACCATTAGGCAAGCAGACATCATTAGCACTCCACAACGTGAAGGAACCTCTGTACTAATCACGGACATGAGTGGTCATGGTAAGGTTCTAAGGTTGTCAAGACCCGTTAAAAACCTCCTCTGATCATTCTCAGGTCTTAAAACGAGGGGAAAACAACCTCAGATGAACAACAACACATGCAACATGTGTTAATATTTATTTTTACGAAAAACTACACCAGCGTGTTGAAACAGAATCTTAAGAAAAACCGAGTACACCCAAGAAATCATCTCCTGCATGACGTGTTCTGTCTGACATTCCTGTTCAGGTATTTTGGTACAGTCGGTCTTTACAACATTGCTTCAGTTTGTAGTTTGTAGCTTTTGTTCTGCACAGATCTACTGAGGTTCAACCACAACCAGGTTACGGTCTGGACTGGTGCAACACTTTGATTCTTATCTCTGTCATTGATCTATTTTATGACTGGGTTGACTAGGGCTGCCCACTCCAGTCGCTTGGACCCAGTCACATGACCCGGTGTTGTGTTTGTACCTGATGCTGATCCACTCTGATTAGTACCTGCACTGTGTATATAGTAGCTGCTTCTCTAATTATTGCCACCCTTTTTATATTAATTATTTTATCATGAGTATATTATTATTTCCTATATTTGCTTATCTCTTATTTTTTATCTTACTTTTTGCACCAAGTACCGCAGCAATTTCCTAATGTTGTGATTTCTCACACATCTGGCAATAAAACCCTTCTGATTCTGATCTGATTCTGATTCTGACCCAGTTTGGTCCAAGATGGACTCTTGTTAGACTCTAGATTACTTTTGTCTACAGAGGAGTTCAGAGTGGAGTCACTGACTTCAAGGAGGCTTAATAATTAGCACGCCGCGGTCCACCACGTGCTGACAGCTGGGATCAGCTGATTAAGCCCGAGTTTTTTTTCTGGCAGTTCTTCCAAGTAAAGCCACACTTGTTTTTATAATTGTTCTGTCATGAACTTTAACCTTGAACCTTCTAAGTGAGGTCTGTAGAGTCTCAGATTTATGTCTTGGGATTTTCATTCCTCTGCACAGGTTGACCTTTGGGGCAACGGTGGCAGAAAAGTTAAGTGCCAGCGCTCTAACTGGAGAGTTGCAGGTTCGTGCCCTACTCAGTGAATGTCAGTAGTTGTGTCCTTGGAAAACAGACATATATATACATAGACGCCCCGTGGACTGGCGCTGCCCATTAGAACTGCCGTAGAGACCGGCTGCCATCTTAGATGGGTCTCTATTCGCCCCCAGTGCATTCATTTCTACTGAGGAAGGTGTTTACCCAACTAAAAAACACATTTTATTGTGCTTTTTCATAAAATTAGACATATGGTATGGCATTATAATTAAAATATGAATTTAATTAAACAAAATAAATGAAAATATAAAATCCCATCAGGTAGACTAGAAAAGTCAATAGTAATCTGACGTGATCTGTTTTGAATAATACGCTGGTTGTTGCAACCGTAGGCTGCACAAAAACAGGCATAGCTGCTCACTCTGTGTTGACTTTGGAGAGTGAGGAGACCCATCCAATATGGCGACAATGCTGTTATGCTCTCCAGCGCCCAATGGGGCATCTACGTATTCATGTCTATGACCCTGCCAGCTGGTGGTGGTCGGAGGAACCAGTGGTGCCTTCTGTCAGTGCGCCCCAGGGCAGCATGCCTACAATGTAGCTCATCATCAACAGTGTGTGAATGTGTGTGTGAATGACAGGTTGTGTTGTAAAGCACCTTGGGGGGTTGTAGAACCCTAGAAGGCGCTATTTAAATACAGGTCATTTACCATCTATTTCATGGGAATCTCACTCCTAGGAAGTTTTGCAACTTGAAGTAAAACAGTTACCCCTGTAACTATAGCCACTATAAAGGCTGGTTTATACTTGGTCCGTCTGCGTGAAATGAACGCACGCACCGCCATTTTGTGTCGGCGCAAGGGCTCTCCGACTGGCTCGCGGAGGGTGACGGAGACATGCCCCAAATTTTAAACATCTGTCGAAAGTGACGGAGACCGCAAGCTTGTGATTGGTCAGGACGACGCTTCCTGTAACTTCATCACCAGCACTGCCGTTGCTCCGTTAATAAGTAAAAAAAATATTTAGCGGCAGACCCAGAATAGACTGAACGCATCGCGGAAAAGTCCGAAAATAGGAACGTTTATTCACCCGTGACTGAAGGAGTACAAAATACGGAGCAAACGTGGATGGAAACGACGGGAAACGTGGGTTTAGAGGTGGCGACTGGATGAAGAGGTGGAGGAGAATGAAGGACAAATTAGTCCGTGTTAAAAAGTCTCTGAAATACATTAAAACAATGTAATAACATGAGTAAATACACTATCGTGAACCGGATACATGAGTGTCATGGTGGCAGGATATCACAGAATAGCGCTACGCCCTCTGTTGTCCTGGCGGGGAATTGCTTTGCAGCACTCAGCTACCTGAACAGAAGTTGGAATGTGAAAACCTTTCCGACGCTCCATGTGCGTCTCTCCGTTGCGGAGCTCACAGAGAGTATAAACCAGCCTTAAGGCTGAAACTAGTTTAAAAAAGTATTTTTGTTTTTATTTCATATATTTTAACAATAGTTACAAAATTTTAACGTGTAAAAATCGGATTGTCTATTTTTAATCATTTATATTTTTGCATAAACAGCTGTTAGCTACCTTTGTCTGAGTTTGTCTTTTGGGATGAATTTCCAATGGTGAGGGTAAAAAAAGAGCTTTTAATTTACACGTCACAGTTTATTTGGTTTGAAAGATAAAAGATTAGTTTTCTCTCAAAATTAAATCTATAGAAATGCATACTTTCTGTAAAACAGCAGTTCCATCCAGGAAGAGAATCTCCCGTCCCACCACACCCTAAAGGTTCTGGACTAGATTGAGAGCTGGTGACTGTGGAGACCATTGGAGTCCAGTGAACTCATCGTCATGTTTAAGAAACCAGTTTGAGATGATCTGAGCTTTGTGACATTAGTGCATCATCTGACCAAACCCTAACCCTAGCCCTAACCCTAGCCCTAGCCCTAACCCTAGCCCTAAACCATAACCCTAGCCCTAAACCCTAACCCTAGCCCTAAACCATAACCCTAGCCCTAAACCCTAGCCCTAAACCCTAACCCTAGCCCTAACCCCTAGCCCAAAACCCTAACCCTAGCCCTAACCCTAGCCCCATGAGACTCAGGATATAAATGCAAACAATCACCAATAAATAAATAGTTACCATAACAGTTGTGTCCATCTCCTGTATAACCAGTAGCACATTGACACCTGAAGGCCTGGCCCTCCAGTGGGATGCACTGGGCTGTGGTGTCACAGTCGTGGTTCCCGACATAACAAGGATTGAGCAGTTCTTCGTCTGAAGAACCGGCTAGAAAAGACACAAGAGAAACACAGTCGTTAGAAAAAGGTGATATTAATCCTGCAACAAACCATCAAGACGCTCCATCTGTTCTTACGGGATTAACCCAGACCTGGATTATTCCCCAGTAACATCCCGATGATTACAGCAGTGATTACAGGACATTTTAACCAAACACACATGTAAAGTCACTCCACACAGATTCCCATGCCACGGCCTCCTCTTCAGAAGAGGACTCCTCTTCATGTTCTCAATATACAAACCATATGGGTGAAGTTAGACACACATGTATGGGACAGGAGAGCGGGGACAACGCACAGGCAGATGAAGGGGTCCGCCGATGCCTCATTCCAGCTCGTGGCTCAGACAAAAAGAAAAACCTCAGACCGAACAGGGAACCCTGGGAAATCACTGGGAAAGAATGTGAAGGCGACAGTGGGAGCCAAATAAATTGGTGCTGTTTCTGGTCTCATTTGAGTTTAACGTCCCGTTAAGACAAAGCTTTTAAAAATACCACAGATTTCTGTGGGGTTCACGCTCCCGCGCATATCCTGCAGGACGAGCACAAAAAACCAAAACTGTTGTCATATTAGTAGTTTCTGCTTTTAATGACGTGCGAGACTTGCTCTTCAGAGTTGGAGCATTATTAGAAACAAACAACCGACAGCTACAACGTCTCTTAACGTAAACAAAACTCACGGCTTGCTCTCATCTCCCGAGGCCAGAGAGCAATTTTGGCTCATTATCAGAGAGGCAGAGAGACTCTTCAAAGTGTAATGTGGCCAGGAAGGAGGGCAGATGAGAGGCTGAGATGCACATGGACTGGAGAAAATGGGCTGAGGGATAATTAGAGACAGAAAAGGAGAGGAGTGAAGAACACACACATACACACACAAGCCTCACACATGACGCACAACACTCCATCAAAATGATGACTGCAGTTTCCCACCTGTTGCTTTTTTTATTTTTTAAATGTAGCACCGACTCATCCAGGGAAAGACTGGCTTCACACCAGAGTGGCTGAAGGTGTGATCCAAAAATGCAACTGTCATCGCTGACTTTTACACGAGCACACGCTGCAACAGTCTGTAGCACGGCGGGGGTGTAGCAGACAGATGTGGGCGATCCAGACACAGAATGTTTCAAGGAACATTCCAACTCCAAACCGGAAAAAGATGCAACAGTAAAAATCATGTAAATTTCAAACTAACCCAGGATGCACGGCTGTTGTAGGGCTGGTATTTGCATTGTTTTATTTTGCACTTTACAGCACAGACTCACTAAAATGAATGCATGTGAGTTTCTGTGGGAGATCTAAATGTAGGGAGACGGTTTATCTTGACAGATCTTCAAAACAGACCGGCCTAGTTTAACGACTCTGATTTAAACAACAGCCATAGCTTGTGAACATTTTTACTGATCTCTTTTGTGTAGTTGTTAAACATCGATGTGAACTAGAGTTTCACAATATCAGGATGTATAAGCACCAGCTGGTGATGTTAAAAGAGATAATGATGTTTAGAAATGTTTTTTCAAACAGTGGTTATACATTTAGTTTAAAACGGTGACTGTAAAAGCAGCACTGCACAAATAGAAAAAAATGCATCCAATTGTACCTTCAGGAGTACAAAGACGTCACTGGGATGGTACCTAGGGCTGGGCATCGTTACGCGCCTCGTGATTTTTATTTTGAGAGGTGCTTTCCTTCTCTGTGGCCGTCTCCAAGTTTTGGTCCTCCACCACCTATCTCACCCATGGTGTCCCACAAGGTTCTCAGCTAGGCCCTCTACTATTCCTCCTCTATCTGCATCCTCTTCAGTACATCCTGAGCTCTTTTAAAAGGAATATCCTACCATCTTTATGTAGATGACATCCAACTGTACATCTCCTTCAAGCCCTATGAGATGTTAAGCTGCAGCTGTTGCACAGCTGCTTAGACTCTATTAAAACCTGGGTGGCTGGGAACTTTCTACAGCTGAATAAAGACAAGACTGAGATTGTCATCTTTGCCCCAGACAAGCCAGTTCCCAAAGTCAGAGACTCTCTTGGTCAGCTTGCTTCTCACATCAGGAATCTTGTTGTGACCTTTGACCCAGCTCTCACCATGGATTCCCCTGTCAGTTCTCTGGTTCGCTCTTCCTTCTTCCATCTCAGGAACATTGCTGAGTCCCATTCTGTCCTACTCTGAACTTGAGATTGTTATCCACACCTTCATCTCCTCACACTTAGACTACTGCAACTGGCTTTTCACTTGTCTGAGCAAAACCTCCCTGAACCGTTTACAGGTGGTCCTCCAAACACACACACGTCACCCCGCTCCTCTTCCAGTTTCACTGGCTGCCGGTCTTGGTTCTGGTTTTTAGGGCCTTACATGGACAAGCACCATTATACATTGGTGACCTTCTCAGTCCCTACACCCCCAGCAGGCTACTGAGGCCCAGTGATCAAAGCCTACTGGTTGTGCAGCGCACCAGGCTAAAGACCAAAGGTGGCAGATCATTTGCTGCTGTGGCCCCCAGACTCTGTAACTCTCTCCCCCTGAGCCTGAGATCACTGGACTCAGTGGTCTCCTTTAAAAAGCAGCTGAAAACTCATCTGTTCAGGCTGGCTTTGGTGTGACCTGTTGATTCTTGCACCAACGCTGCAATGGAGAAAAACTACAAAGATGGCATCGGCTCACAAATGGTGCTTGTTTGAAATGGCTTAGGCATCAACCTTGGTCAATTTAGACTAGAGCTTTTCTTTGAGACGTGAACAGATAGAGGTACCTAAGTCCTTTATTTTGAAAAATGATGTATCTTCTTCTTCTTCTACGGTGTATGGTGGACTGCCCAGTTGACAGAGTTTCGTAGCGATGAATTCATCACTTTGTTGTTCTGATTGGTCCTAGTGCTGTCCAGAGACAGTTTAAAAGACAACAGAGGATCCTGCCACTAAAAGGGAGCTTGGTCTTTGTGTCAGGCAACAATATCCTAAAATTCGTGTCATTAGAGAAAGGTCAGAATCACATACCGACCCGTGCCTAGATCATACCAAACAGCAACTTTCTAAAGGTTGATGCAATTTCCATGATGCAATTAAATTTATTCACGTTATTTCAAATTTGAACTGATGTTTTTAAATTTGAGCTAAAATCATTATGAATGGTTGTGTTAAAGCTGAATCCTTTCAGAAACAGTGTATTATTTACTACTGCTGCTGCATTGTGGGAAACGTAGGATGTGGTGTTTTTAACGTCCCCTTAGACAGAGTGAACATGTACTCTTGTAAAATGAATTTGTTTGTGTTTGTGTTATCGCTGTTCCATCACCCCACTGCCTTAAGCTCGTCTGCAGCCTCTGATTCTCATGACCTCACAGGGCAGCTATTCTACCCGGCAACCCCCCTCGTCCAGAAAATCTGTCATTGGCTGCAATATTATTTCCCAGAGAGTGTAGGACCCCTGAACACAAACACACATATACGTGCGCTCTGTTACACACACACCACTTAACCTGTGTTTACGAAACCCCTGATCCCAGAAAGCTCTTCCAGCTGTGTTCTGTGTGTATGACTGTGTGCATGTGTGAGATATGTCATCACAACCTGTTTAATCAACGTGTTGATGTTCTGGTGACAGAGACTTGGTGTGCGTCCAAAAACTGTGGTTAAAAGGCGTGCTTTTTGTCCCAAACTTCTTCTCTCCTCCCTTTCATCCCTTTAGATCCCTGCCACTTTCTGGTTTTCATCGAAAAGAGCGGGAAACAATGAAAGGCTGCCATATGACATGACACATGCTGTATTCACACCCACATTTCCAAATCTAGGTAAACCGATCTGAGCCAGGCTCATGTCTGGATAAGTGTTGATGGAGTGAAAAACAAGGAACTAAACATGAAAAACTTTAAGTTTAATCCAAAAGTCTAGCTTGTTTTAGCTTGCTCTGCTAGCATTAGCTCAATACTACCAAGAGAAGAAGACAGCTTGATTTTCTGCTCATTCTTCTTGTCAGATCTCTAATTCATCCTAAAGTAAACCACCAGCTTGGAGAATACTAGACACTTTGAAAAAAAAAATAGGCCATTAAAATGTGTTTGTTTTTTTTAAATTTCAATTCTTTTCATGATTTTTCCATCAAATATTGATTATTGAAGATTTTCTTCAGGGTTGGATGATGTGAAAGTGAGTCTTACTGGCACGTCTGACACCTTTAAACATCTGTAACGATGACCAAACAAACTGGAAGCTTGTTTGAGTAAGTGCATTTTAAATTTAAAGGTCAACTTGACTCACATTTTTAATAAATCTTCAGTGGTCTCTAGTAGGAATGAATGTCTTGTAAGTTGTTCTCTGGGGAAAAAATGCTCGGGTGCGCCTGTTTGAGGACGAAGAAGTCAGCTGGAGGAGAAAGTAGCTCCAGACGACAGGATTTGGAGTCTTACTTCCTGATATTTGGACTGATGGCTAACAGCAACACAACTCTACCACTGACTCTGTTTGCTCTGCAACATTGATGTTTTATTATGTTTATCTCCTGCATTAGCTTGTGATAGAAAATAGACAAAGAAATGCTAGGATTAGAAAAGCATGACAGATCTGTCACTCAACATTCATGGACTCACCCATCTTGACTCACGACGGGGAAGGCTGTTGTTGGTTTAGCGTCCAGCAAACAGCAGAAAACGTCTTGGTTAGTAGAAGCTAACTGTTAGCATTAGCAACTCCACCACATGGCAGAACTGCTTCAGGCTTGTGTTATTTGTGGAGATAAAACATCAATGTTGCAGAGAAAACATAGTCAGTGGTAGAGTCGTGTTGCTGTTAGCCAATCAGAGGCGAGATAACAGGAAATGAGACTCTAAATCCTGTCGTCTGAAGCTACTTTCTCCTCCGGCTGACTTCTACATCCTCAAACAGGCGCACGGGAGCTTTTTCCCCTAAAGAATGACTCACTAGACCACTACAGATGAATTAAAATATGAATAAAGTTGATCTTTAATAAATAAAGAACTTCTGGTATTTTATCTATTTGGAAAAATAAGCAAACCTACGTGTGGGATAGAAACTTGTCATGAACTGAATCTTAAAAAACTCAAATCAATGTTTGAGACAAAAATATTGGGGAAAATCCCTAGAAATAATATCTTCCTGAGCTGAGTTTTATCAAACACACACAGTCGTTACTCTGATTACATGTCTCTGGATCTGTCAGTCTGGATTAATCAGAAAACCCTCTTGTCTTTATGTCATCCCTTCATAATACCAATTAAATCACTTTATCCAACAATGTCAACAAAGAATCTAGCCACAAATTCCACTCATGCCCATAAAACTAACCAAATACACTTTAGGCAACCGTGGCACAAACAGCACTTTAAATCGGATTCCAAGTGGTCTACCGGCTTTGATAGACAATAAACCCAGAAACAGAAGTGGTTAAACAAAACACTTGAAGATTGTTGTCAATGGTTTTAGTGTTTATTGACCCCAATCCTCAGCTTGAAGTGTTTAAACCTGAGCTCTATCCAACACTGCGCCGTGCCTTGGCTGTGGTTTCTGTGGCTGAGCTGCAACAAACACCAGTGTGGGTGTGAGTCGGAGCGCTACGAGTGGAAAAACCTCCCATTTACAGAGCGGATGGTGCGCCCGACAAATTAGAGAAAGACAGAATTAGTCTGGAATGAATTTAGGCAGTCAGATATAATGTTCCCCATGTTATTGGCTTGTGTTCAAGGTGAAATGTCATAGGCTGGTGGAGATCACACCAAGGTGGTCCATGCTGACATAACCCTCCTTCAATCAGGACGGTGACAGGGAATGGAGTTTGAGCTCATAGACCAGTTTGTTTTGGATGATGGTGAACATGTGTACTGCAGCATGTCTCCAATTTGTTCCATTGTCTAAAAGATCCCATCTTCGAATGCTACACTGAAACCTGGACTGTCGACCTCATGGTACGGTTCTTGTACACGTTTTTGTTGACCCATGACTGAAAACCAAACCACCACTCATTGGGGAGTAAAACGTCTCGTTTTCCTTTCGTCAAAGTTTGACTCTTGTGCAGGAAAAGCCTCTTATGTTAGGGAAACAGTTTCATTTAAGCAGAGGGATTTGGAGCTGATTAGTCCCACACTATGTCTAGTTTCCAATGAAAGGACCTCATCTGAGTCTACGGAACCCACCTCCAACCGGACTGATCTTGTTGGTGATGGCGTATCTCAGGATCCGCTCCTCTTTGACGTACATCACGAACACTCTCTCCATGGTAATTTGCAAGGTCTCGGGGGTGGCGCGGTTGTCGTGGCGACAGTCCCGGTAGGTGATGTTCTGTTTCAGATGGAAGGTGAAGGACTGGGAGCCTCGCTCCGCTGAAACAACCACAAACTCCCTCACAGAGGAGGAAGTGATAACTAGGGAAAGTGGAAAGAAAACGTCAGAAATGTTTGACAAAAAATGATTGGTTTTGAATGTTGGTTGTGGATACCTGAGGGGTAGTACTGGTAGATTTCTTTGAAGGGCTGCACAGTGACTTCAGCTCCAGGCGGGAGCAATGGCACGTGGCCATTGACGATGGTTTGCACTCTCAGGTGGTTTTGCTCATCTAGGCCGCGGCCCGTTTGCACGATAGACAATCGCTGATTTCCAGGGTTGAACAGCACTTCGGCATGTCTCGTGAACTCAGCACCTGGAAAAACAAGGAAGCAACAAATCAATCACTCTTTGGTGTGGTTCTTTTTTCTTGAATGATGCGGCAGTTGCACAAGAGAAAAAGTAGAAAAGCTACTTTCAGACACAAGCAGCTGTTTTCAATTAGAGAAGGGAGATGGAAGCCTCATATTGCATCAGGTCACTGGAGACAATACAGCTGGCTGCATGGCCCGAAAACACTCAAGAAGACACAGAATGTCCTCGCTGTAGAGGAGCAGATGTCCTGTCAAGATGTCCAAAGCAGCAGATTTATAAACGGACACAGAAATAAAAGAATCACCTGTGGTTTTAAATCCTGCTTGGCTATTGGGCAGCTCCAGGGCAAACAGCCATCCGAAAAGTTCTCCTATTGGTGACACTGGCATCAGGGCCCAGCCCACTGGTTCAGGTACCTGACCAACATAGCATGAGTTCAGATGAGTCACATAACATCAGCTACGTCACTCACATCTTCATGGCTGGGAACAATACCATGTACAGCCCTTAGTTGGCCTTAAATTTAATGAATACACTGTAAAAACTGATTTCTAAGAAAGTTAAAAAAAGTCTCATTTTTAGACATTTCATCTTATTTTTAGTCTAAAAAGAAAATAAATGACTCTCTAGAAAAATAGCATTACTTAAAGCCACATTCCGCAACGTTTACACCTTAAAATAATGTTTTTTGTAAAGTTTTGGTGGCATACCATCATCTATTATGTTCATTTTCAGAGCTGTGATGGTGTTAGGGGGTCCCACGTCTGTTTACTGCACTATACAGTTTTTCACCCGCGACCCGACACCAGAAGTACTGACTGCGTGTTGCTTTACGGCAGAATATGACAAGCCAACGGGGTGAAAAAAACGCACATTCTAAACGTGTGTTATGTCAGCCAAAACATGACATAATGCGCGTTTAGAATGTGTGATTTCAGAACGCGCATTTTTTTGCCCCCTTTGGCATCAAAACGCGCGTTCAAAATGCGCGTTTTGGCAGACATAACACGTGTTTAGAACGCGCTCTTTTTTCAACCCTTTGGCTTGCCATAGTAGTATAACGTAGACCCGCAGTTTAGCAGTGGCAGATCCACCAAAGAAAGCTAGAAATCCCTTATCAGAGGAATTTAGAAAAAGAAAAAGAACGCGATAGAGTAAGCGCAAAAACCAGAGTTAATATTGAGCCGTCTTCTCCTTGCTGGAGAGCTCTTTTAGAAAGAAAGGCATGAACTACGTACTCTGACCTAGCCGTGCTGCTAATGGATAGGTAAGTAATAAATTATTTCACCGGGGTTATTGTGTTTGGTCGGGCATAAAGTTGTTATACAGTCCTGATAAAACTATTTATTCAATGTGTGGAGGTGGAAAAGTTTGTTTTTGTTGTTTTGCCTGACATTAGTAATGTAAACATGCCTCTTATGCCCGAGAGAGAGATTTGATTTTACGACAGTGACGTTACGCAGCAAGCCTCTAGAGGGCGACAGAGAGCAGATATCTGCAAAGTTCAGGAATGTGGCTTTAAAATAAGGTGAATAATTTTAAATATGATTAAAATTTTCATGTTTTGAGTAAAATCAGCGACCGAGAGTTGCGATGCCGGCTCAGGTCAGCCCTTGGAATCGCAACAAAGCAAGGACTGAAAAGTGGCGGGAAACTAGAGGGAAAATACCGAACCGTGCTGTTGGTAAACTGAACTGCACCCTCCCGAGTCACGTTGAGTGATGCTGTTGGAAAAGGCCTATTAGCCATCCCCAGAACTTCCTTTCCCCAGATACCTCCTTCAGTTCATTCATAGGAACTCTGAGCATAATAGGCTCGACACATGGGAGGCGACATCACCTCTCCTCCATTTTCAATGAGACATGCACGACAAAGCGATAATCACGGGTCTCCCTCCTGCTAAGCGACACACGAAAAACATGCATGTGAAATTTTGCGCTCGTGCATGCGACACGATCCCAGAAATCGCTGTCACTTGAACAAGGACCAATCAGCAGAGGTTTCATTGACTGACCAATGAGCTGACAGGATGCTTCTCGGTACATTTCCGGGCAAACATGGAGGAAAAGTTAATATATATAGTAGGTTGATATAGTAAAGTCAGAAGTAAGACTTCACTTAACTCTAGCAAAACCTTGTGAGACTTCATATCTATCACGTTTTCAACTCTGAACTGCTTTAATAACCCAAGATTCCCTCCAATCTGAACGGCCAATTAAAAAAACGGAAGCCTCGCTATTTGCCCTGGAACATGGCGTCGCTGGCTTTTGCCGCTGCTGCATGTCGCCTCCCATGTGTCAGTTTAAAAAAGCGATAGCGATGAGTTTTACTGATCGCTGTCATTTGTCGCCTTGCGTGTGTCGAGCCCATAACAAGGCCAAATTTGAGATTTAACCTCTTCAGCATGTCCTGGCTCTGGCTCTGTCTAACAGATGCACAAACCACCTCAGCTGAGCTCCACCCTCTATTATTGAGACTATGTGAGTGGTTCATTGACAGCTTTTCCATTTTCTCTCCATTTTGAGGAATCAATACCCTTATTTGTCACATCTCAAGCTCCATTTGTGAATTGGGCAACACTTGATGGTCTTGGTGGTTTAATCTTTGAGTCTCAAAATTGGCTTTAGGGGCTTAGACACCAGTTTTTTCAAGATATTTCTGCTAAACATGGTATTCGAGCTACTAACTAATTGGGTGGACCTAGTTTTCAGTATTTTTTAACACAGATGCTGATGCATTGCAATATTTTATGTTGTATGTATGTAATTTTAAGACCTAATAAGTGTCACATGATTGTTGTAAAGTCCTGATTCATAAAAACTAATCATTCAAAAAGGCTATGATTGCTTTTACTATTTATTAGTGTTGGTGATAATGAATAATTTCCATCCTCTACCTGACTGATGGCCGTGTATGCTCTTCCATCTCCAACCACGATGTAGGCATGAAGATCGATGTTGTCAAGCACAATTGGAAACGTTCCCACTGTCACAGTACCGCTCACCTTACCGCTAACGCGCTGAGGAGCACCTGGATGGAAAAACATTGAGGCTAAGCAATGAAGAAAATTTAAACAGAGAGGATTTGACAATGAGTTTAGAGTCCCAACCATCAGGTAGACATTGGCGACCATTTCCATAGAAGCCAGGACGGCAGTGACAGCAAAATCCTGAGGCGTAGTCAGAGCAAATTGCATTCTGGGAGCATTGTTGTTGGAATCTAGATGATGGAAGAGGTTAAGTGCAAATGTTTCTGCTTTTGTAAACTTTTATAAACAGGAATTTCTCCAGCTGTTGAGCTAACACATACCTGGCACACGACTCCTTGTTCTCTGTAGTGTACTGAATCACTGGGACAGAATGGGAAAATAACATCACATTCTATTAGAACACATTACACATCAATTCGTCCTCCTACACGTCCTCTAAAACAAGTGAGGCAAGCAGGTTAAAAATTACTTTCAGCAAAGAATTGGCTAGTGAGCTAGAAAAGATGATTGTAGAGGCCAGAAATCACATTTTCATGATCTCATCATTTTTAGGTTTTCAGCAAAGGCAAACTATTTTTGGGATGACTGGAAATTGTTTTGGAAATAGAAAATTCTTCAGAAATTAACGCAACATGCTAATCTATATGATCCGTTTCGTTATTGCCCTCCAATGAAAATGAACTTTATGAGTCAATGTGCTGGTGAAGGTTCTCAGTCATCCAGGTCATGGTAATCCAAAGGGTGTTCAAATGAAGGCAACTGGACTTCTCTGGTTTCTTGAAGATGTTTCGCTTCTCCCTTTCAGGAATTATGTATGATTTTTTAGAAATCAATAAAAGTGATAGTCTTACCCTTTACTGTGATATATTGTACTATATTTTTTGCTAAGCCACCCCAGCCCCAATCCCATAGAGCTCCATGCAATTTGAATTGAGTGACGTTCAGCATTACCTCTACTTTCCACTAGATGCGAAATGGCCGCAAATCGTACTTTGTTGCAATTAGCCGCCATTATAGTGGGCGTGTCCCTTTCCACTGGTGCATCCCAGAAGTATGGGGAGGCATTGTTTACGTTTAGAGTCTTTTTTTAGGCTATACGCTTCCAGAACATGTCAAACTCCGCAGTTCAGATCGGGCCAGACAGGAAGTCAAACACAAAAGTAGTGTAAAACATCCAGAAACTTTCAAAATAAAAGTCATCTGCAGATTTCCCTAACCCTAATTGTAACCCTAACCCTAAACCTAACTATTAAAAAACGTACTTCATTACCTGGGAAACCTCCGGACTTCTCTGGTTTCTTGAAGACGTTTCGCTTCTCATCTTCAAGAAACCAATGCCTTCATTCCAACCCCCTTTGGTTTATGAGTCAATGCTATTCAAGATCTTAGACCACATGGCACTAAATCAGTCAACTTTACTGACTGAGCCCAAATTTGGCATCTTGGCCAAAGCTAAGAGTCAATAGCAACACATACTACAGAGAGCTAACAGATCACATAACATCTTTGTTCAAGATTTGACCAACTTTTCCAAACAACAGAGGAATTTAGTTTGGAATTTCTCACATTAAAAGAGGTTGTGGAGAGTTTAATTTTTAAATTATGTTAAATCTGAACCAAAATTATTTCAAAATGTTTTTATTCAGTTTGCATTATTTTAACATTCATCGTATACATCCTGAAAATTTACATTACAGATACCCCCCCCCCCCCATCCACTTAAGCTGAATATCCTGTTTCATTCCTGGCTGGTTGGATCTTTCAATGCCCGTCATTCCTCGTCTCAAAAAAGCCCAATAACTAAATTTACATTAAAATGTCAGTTTTTCCAGACAGCAGGCTGGATAGTTTGATGAATGAAACTCAAATGGACTTGTTGACAGCGCGCTGCAGCTTTTGATTTATTCTTCAAAGTGAGCCAAATGACTTAATGTGGGTTTTTTTATCCTCACAGACTTTTTAACCTTACGTAACCATGCGAGCTGACTGAGAACACGTCCTTATTTATGGCTAAATCCTATGGGAGTAGCAGCATGGGAGGGAATGCTGAACACACACACACACACACACACACAAACACACCTGTGAGTTGCCAAGTACAACGGCAGCATTATACTTCCAGCTGCTGAGCAGCTCTGCTGCAGAGGGAAGAGGTAGTATTACCCTCCCAACCATCCTTTCACAAGTACTCATATTAAAGCAGCAATCCAGTTTTCCCCTTTTCAGGAATTATGTATGATTTTTTAGAAATTGATAAAAGTGATAGTCTTAGCGTGTACTGTGATATATTGTACTATATATTTTTTCTTGCTAAGCCCTCCTAATCCCGTACAGAGGGGGTTCCCAAATTGAGGGTGCTGAGGTTGTGAGGTTAGAAAGATTTTATTTGTAAAAATTACATTTATAACATCTCAATAACACACCCTACAGCAATGAACCCCAACTGGCGGCCCGCGGGCCACATCTGGCCCGCCAGACCTTTCCGCCAAGCCCCCCCAACCCTTTGGGCCCTAACGTTCCCCAATTGGGGGACTTTGAAGTTTAACAGCAAAATTCATGTCTGAAATTAATTGTTTACGTTCTCCAAACACAACTAAAACTACAATCAAAACAGTTTAGATGGAAAACAAAGCCATTTTAAATATTAATAAATTAGGATACAATAATACTTGAGCTTTATTTTAGAAGAGCATCTGGACCTCACGATGTCTGCTGGAAAAAACTTGAACAAATTTAGTTTATAATCAGAACTCCATATAAACCTTATAACTCTGTATGTCTGTATAAAGTTTGTAAATGATAACATTTAACGTGTTTATGCGTGAAGGAGTTGAGTTTGGGGGTCCTAACTTATCTTGGACACGGTCAAGGGGGTCCTCAAAGAAAACTTTTTTGGGAACCCCTGCCTTAGAGCCCCATGCAATTTGTATTGAGCGCCGTTCAACATTACCCCTACTTTCTACCGGCTGCGAAACGTACTTTGCGGCGATTAGCCACCATTATAGTGGACGGGTTCCTTTCCACTGACGCATCCCAGAAGCATGAGGACACGTTGCTTAAATTAAGAGTCTATTTTGTACGTTTCCAGAACATGTCAAACGCCGCAGTTCAGATCGGGCCAGACAGGAAGTCATACTCAAAAGTAGTGTAAAACATCCGGAAACTTTCAAAATAAAAGTCGTGTAGATTTCCCTAACCCTAACTGTAACCCTAACCCTAACTTTTAAAAACAGTACTTCATTACCTGTGAAACCTCTGTAGCCGAGGTAAACAGAACAGAAAATAAACCACAGAACTTTTTTGATATATGCTGCCATCTTTCTCCTTGCTTGTTATCATGTGAACTTCTGAAATCACACGTGGTCTTGTAATTCTCCTGTGATTTTGTGACCTTGCGGGACCAGCTGTGTGGAGCACTTTTGCATCTGAAATGCTCCCGATTGGAAGGAGCTCGTGGATAAAACGCCTCTATTAGGTTACGCGCTGCACACGCGTCTGGTAAAGGAGGGGTTAGCTAATAGCTGTTTATCGATCGATAGACAGATAGACGGACAAACAGATAGATAGATCTAGATGTGACATCTGGCCACTTTGCTGATCCCAGGCTAACCGTTACCTCTCAGTCCTGTTGGAAATTATCCCCATCTCTCCAAACTGAGGCTGTTCTATAGTAATTTGTATCATATTTATAGGTTTTACACAGAGACACAGTTCAAAGTGGTTAAAAAATCACTAAAAGTTACAAAAGCACCATATGTTAGTAGTTCTGATACATCCTTTATTCACGACACTAAACAGTTTAAAAAATAAAATGGCTCATAACAACTAATTTACTTTTCCTAAGTACATGACATCAGCTAATAAAGAAAAGCGTAAGCATGTTATTTTTTGCCCACCTCCAGTGTCAAAGTCAACATCCTCTTCATCCACACTGACCACGTGGCCTCCTGGGGACAGGGGGGGATCGTTTTCAGCAGAGGGGTGAACTTCCACCACCTCTAGAGGAAGCTACAGATGGAGACGGGATAAGAATATAAATGTCCCAACATGTTATCTTCTCCGTGAGCCAAGCCAGTAACAATAACTTGATCCAGATGCTATAAACCAAAGAGCTCTGATGTGAGAATATACGCGGTGACTTTTATCCAGTAGCCAATGCATCATGACTTTGGCAGCGTTTAGTTGACAGCAACATGCTTCTAAACAACATTCCACCTCACCCACATAATTAGAACAAATTTCAAATACTCATAAATAAGAAATGTCTCTGTTCATCTGCTCTGAGGGATGTTTCCATGTTCTCATCAGCAACACAGGTGTTTACAGGTCTAGTTCAGCCATCTTGATTGATAAAATAATAATTTAATTCCATCTAGTCTTGCTGTTACCTGTGGTTTCTGTTCCTGGAGCTGCTGAGCGCGTCTCTCTGGGTGATTTGGAGGAACGTACTGCCCCTCCTCTCCTTCTTCTCTGTTGTACGTGACCTGGGGGTCAGAATCCTCTGACGGAGAAGGAGAGTCTGGACTTCCAGGCTGGAGTGAACCAGAGTCGCCACCAGCAGGTACAGGCTGAAACTCAGGGTCTTTGCCCGTTAGGGTGTAGCCATCCACCTCCTCCTGGCTCTCTGACTCAAAGGTATTATCTGGATAATCCCCAAACCCATACTCTGGGGTGGTGGTGTCCTGAACGAGACAGTGAAGGAAGTGTTGGAGAAGCAAAAGTAAGATTTGTGCAACTAAAAGGAAACCAAACATTAACATTACCGGGGAGAGGGCATGTCCCTCAGGAGGTAGGGTAGAAAGAAGACCACCAATGGCTGCAGGAATGATGTTTTCAAAAGAATGTCTGTTCCCAGTGTGGAAAAGCCAAACACCTGGAATCCCAGTATTACCAACTCTAGAGAGGAAGAAACCAGTTCAGAGAAATAGTGTTACATCTTACCAACTAGTGTGCTGCTGCCAACTTAAAAAGACTCCAGTCTTCTAAATGTCATGGTTTATTCTGTATTCTATCATCATTGACACTGCCATTCATTTAGCATTACAAGATTATCTACTAGGGTTGTGAAGGTGTTTTTGTAAGTCATGGTATAGATGTCAAGGACAGGTGCTGACCTAGAAAGTGTTAGTCACCTCCAACAACTGTTCTCATCTAATAGAAGACACATTTTATTACTGGTATTTTCCTAACGGCACTGAAATAAACACAATTAATAAAAGAAAAACTAAAAGTACTCCACACCAAGTCAAAGCATGTGACTGGTTTAGATGAGACACATGAGCTTGACGACCTTTCTGCTTCTTTCAGATCAGCAATGTCGATAAGATTTACTGTCAGGTGATTGATGATAGCAAGATGTGAATGTATGGAAAGTCAGAAATAAATGCTGTCAAATACAGCCTCAGGCATGTTATAAACACGATTAAACAATAAGCAAACTCATACCAAAACCTCTTTGAACCATTAACCCTAAACCATGAACCATTAACCATAACAGATGAAGAATCAAACCAAGAATTTAAACTAAGATGCATAATTAACCATAAGCCCTAAACCAAGGTGTGTACCAAATCAATAAACATAAACCAAGGTACATACCAAACCATGAACACTGAACGAATATATGTTACAATTTACAAACTTTAATCCAAGGTATGTAGCTGGGAAATAAGGCCTAAAATCCATATCACGGTATATTGAGGAGTTCACCTCGATAACGATAAATGGACGATAACTACATGTCTGCACAAAAAAGTGTCCACTAGATGGGGCTGTCACATGTATTACGTTGAGTCACGTTGTCATGTGACTCGAGGTGGTGCAGCTTCTTAAAGGGACATGAACATCGCCAACCTGCACACATCTCTTCATTTCTTTTATTACCGAATTTATTGACATGGGAAAAATTATATCGGTTACAGTCAGAAATTTCGATAACGATAAAGTTTAGATTTATCGCCCAGCTAGTATGTACTCAAACACAAACCCAGGTACATAACTAATAATGAACCTCAAACCAAAGTGTGTACTAAACCACAAACTATGAACCAAGGTAAACACCATACCTTGAACTTTAAATCAAGGTACAAATGAAACCAACAAACCTAGACCAAGGTGAGTATAAAACCACAAATTATAAACCAATTTAAAAACTAAACCATGACCCCTAAACCAAGGTAAATACCATAACATGGTTAATACCAAACGATGAACCTTAAACCAATGTAAATACTGAACCATCAACCCTAGACCGAGGTGTGTATAAAACCACAAACTATAAACCAATATAAGTACCAAACCATGACCCCTAAACCCAGGTACATAACTAGCAATGAACCCTTAACCAAAGTGTGTATTAAACCAAAAACTATAAACCAAGGTGAACACCATACTATGAACCTTAAACCAAGGTACAAATGGAACCATCAACCCTAGACCAAGGTGTGTATTAAGCTACAACACTTAAACTACGATGTAAACCAGGGTAAATACCAACCCATGAACCCTAAACTTAAGTACGTATTGAACCATGACCCCCCCCCACACCAAGAAAAGCACGAGTTATCCATAATATTACACTCCCAATTTTTAGATGAAAATCTGTGATTATTTAATAGCAAGCAATAAGTAGCACTTCCTATTAACCCATGAATAGTCTGACATAAATATTCTTAATTTTTCTGCGAAAAAGAAGTGTAAAATGCAAAACTGATGGTACTGCAAAGGTTTAAAAAATACTTTGAAATGAACTCTAAAAAATTCCAATTTCCAACATTTCACAGCAGTTCATTATTTAATAAATATTTAACATGAAACACATTCCTTAGCGTAATGTGATTTTATTACATGTTTGCTAGCAGAAACAGGAATAGTGAATGGAACACAGCTGAGTCATTCAGTCGCTTAGCTCTTCACTAATTAGTGAATTAGTCAAATCCAGTTTTATGTTGTATTGTTGGCTTTCTTCAGCAGCAAAGGTCCTAACGGCTCTTAATACGAAGGTAACAACTCACATGTGTGATTTAGCCTCAGTTTTCACTTACTGGGATAATCCTTTAACACTGTTTTCATCTGTGGTGACGCTGTAGAAGGGTCCCTCAGACCGGGAGAAGATGAAGAATGTAACTTCTCCTCTACTGAAGCCAACTCTAGCAGGAAGCTCAATCTTAACATTATACAATTCCTACGGAAACACAAACACATATATATTTACAAAACAACAAATAGTAAACATTTTCTACATCTATGGTCAAAATGATCAGAGATATCTCGAAGCGTTTACCTTCGGTTGTGTCCCGAAAAAGTTCAGACCATCTTCGGGGTAAAGGAAGAGAACGTACGAGTCCGTCTCATCGTAACCAATCACAGCTTGGAACGTGTTGACCTTCAGGGACAGAAAGTGAGTCTCAATGAGAATTTTAAATGTGTTTTTTTTCCTCTCGAAATACAAATTTGGCTGAGAAAGATGAAAAATGTTGGCCAATCCCCCTCAGATGGACTCAGCTCAACTCAGTCACCCTTATGTTGAAATTTTCGCTGCCTCCTCACCCCGATAAATTAAATGAACTGATTCCACATTTGAAGAGATGGATGACAAAACATTTTCAATCATCTCCTACGTGCACATGAGGCCGATCCGGCCCACCCTGCCCACCAAAACCACAGCAGAAAAACCAATTTTGTGAATGAAGGAAAGACTTTGAGCAATCCTACGTTGCATTCCTTTGAAACGGGACTTGATTACCTGCACACACACAGAGAAACCAATGTATACATAACACACCTTGTACTCACAAGCCCAGATGTTGATCCACACAGCTGCCTTCCTGTGTCTCTGACCATCTTTCATGGTGATGTTACAGCTTACAAACCAGACATGGTTACAAAGTGAGCCACAGGGTGCAAACAAACAGATGTCCCCTCAAACTATGTTTGTCTCATGTGAATGTATGTGGGTCTGCTAATTATTTACATCAACATCTTTAACCTATCTTGCTGTTTGTGGGAGGGGAGGACTTTGTAGTCTCCAGACTCTTTGTAATTAGTGAAAAAAGGTCTTGTTTTCCTTTTTTACCCAGTTTTTTTATGTCTGTAGGCAACGAGGATAGGAAGCAAAGGGAAAGATTTGCTTTTTCTTTGTCCTACTAGCACTGATGAAGGTCTGGGACGTTTCCAGGGCTCTTAAAGAGACAATGTGTAGTTTTTACCATTAATCTCTGGAAATATCCATCGAACTGTTGTTGAAAATTAATTAAATGATGCCCAGTTGTTGAAAAATATTGGTGGCTTTATAACATGTATCCATAAAAATCGGGTCTGAAACACATGGGAGCAGGTCTAAGTCTCTGGGCGACGCCATATTGGATGCCATGTTTCCTTCTATGGAGACTGGGAGGACAAAATGCATTTACTGATTTGTAAAAAATGGTTACAAAATCTTCGCCATTCATAAACATTGTTTAACACATTTATCTCTTCACTTGCTTCCAATGATGAAAGGGAGTCTGATGTGTCATTTTGCTGGAGGTTGCGCTCCCAGGGATTTTTGACCCTAATGGCCATCCATTGGTAAGGTCTTACTTGAACACAAAAATACAGTTTGCTTGCAATGATTTAGGTATGTACTGCCCCTATCACCAGGGAGAATACACACAGTCACTTTAATATAAAGTTGTCACCCAAAAGAAGCCGTAACTTGTTTCCACACTTTTCCTTCACAACAGGACGGCAAAAACACAATCAACTAATAATCTAGAAAACACCAGATGGTTGGAAAACACTGGCTAGTTTTTGGGTGGTCTTAGGGTATTTAAACCAATTATTTGTTGATATGAACATCAAACCTTCGTTCAACTTAATTGGTCAAAGTCCATCTCACTGGTTTTACCCCCAACTGTGATCCCCACTCGTAGGTTTTACACATTTGTGCTGAGTGGTCGGGGTGTTCAGGATTGGTTGTGATGGATATAAACATCTGGTACCAGGTAATGTGATACAGGTGCAGCACATGTACTTTGGTTGAAAAAAACAGCACAAACAAGGGCTGGGCAATAAATGAAAAATTTATCGTTATCAAAATTTCTGACTGATATAATTTTTCCCACGTCAATAAATTCGGTAATAAAAAAAAATGAAAAGATGTGCAGGTTGGCAACGTTCATGTCTCTTTAAGAAGCTGTACCACCTCGAGTCACATGACAACGTAACTCAACGTAATACACGTGACAGCCCCATCTAGTGGACAACTTTAGTTTTTGCGCATACATGTAGTTATCGTCCATTTATCGCTATCGAGGTGAACTCCTCACTATACCGTGATATTGATTTTAGGCCATATTGCCCAGACCTATAGCACAAACTAAACAAAAGGACTCAAGCTAAACTGCAGAGGTTTAAAAACCAGTAACATTGCATTCTTAAGTGTCGGTACGACTTTTTTGAATAAGATTTGTTTTAAACACTGGAAATTTGCCTCTGGCTATGTACCAATCTGGCTAGAAATGAGTATCAGAGGACATGTTCCTGTCTCAAGACTCCACCTACTTTGAGTGATATCACCAAAATATCCCTTAATGTCACCTGTTCATGTTCTTGTTCCAATTTCCAAGATTTCCAAGCTACTGGAGATGGCTGCGTCTCATTTATCAACTAGAATATACAGAACGAACCATCACTCCTGTCCAAACTAACTCAGGCTTTCTTGAACTAAAATTTGAAAACAAATATGATTATCTCCTGCTGGAAGTTAAGACATTTAAATGTGATCCACCAGACAGGTTAATGTTTCTCGATCTCGTAATCACATCTTTCTAGCTTTCAAAAGAAGCTTTCGATTGACCTTGTCAAACAATGTTGGGTGGAGGTGGCAGAAGAATTAGGTGCCCGCCTCATAATCGGAAGGTTGCATGTCTGAGCCCTGGTCAATTTGTCACAATAGTTGTATTCTTGGGCAAGGCACTTCACCCTTGTTGCTTGCTGGTGGTGGTCGGAGGGACCGGTGGCGCCAGTGTTCAGCAGCCTCGCTTCTATCAGTGCACCCCAGGGCAGCTGTGGCTACATTGCAGCTCATCACCATCAGTGTGTGAATGGATGAATGACTGGATGTAAAGCGCCTTGGGGGGTTGTAGAACCCTAGAAGGCACTATATAAATACATACATATATATATAAAGCCATTTACCAATACATTGTATCTGCAAAGAAATAACGATTTTCCCATCATCATAGTTAATGTCGTTTCGGTTACTTCAATTTAAATATGACACAATCTCATGTAATATCACAAACTCTTGTAATCTTTTGGTGCTCAGAGTAGATTGTGTAAATTTCTAAGATCAGTTGGCAGTGGTGGCCATATTGACCAAAGTTGATTACTTGGAATATGAGATGGAGATGACTATTACCTATGAACATGTCCAATTCTAGCTAAATATGTGTAAAATTGTAGCCATTCTTGTGTTTGTTAAGATTCTTTAACTGTGGCTGCCATCTTGAATCGGGTTGACTCTAAGAGTTGTAGGAGAAGATCCATTGATTCGATTCTGAAAGTTTCGTTAAAGTATTTTTTTTAAAAAATGTTTTTTTTAAATTGAAACTCCAAATAATTTTGGGTAGTCACTCTTAGAAAATGCCACATAAAAATTGTCCACAAAGAGCTATGAATCTTTGGTAAATCCTATGAGGAGCTCCGTTCCCGCCTCTATCTGTGTGGCCATTTGTCATCTGCATGCATCGTTTCACTGTCTGTGTAAAGTAGTCCCGGTGTTTTTTACAGACTCACAGCTGGAAGGAAACAAATTGCAGCCAACAGAGATAAAAGACTTTTAGAGAGCTGCGTTCAACACTTCAACCCCCCCTACGGGCGTTCTGTCGCACCTTTTTTCACTTGAGCACTCCCAATCTTCACACTGTCCAGACACAAAAACACATTCATTACTGCTATCACGACTGATTTATGGTCTGAAAACCTGTTTAAACTCAAGATGCTTTAGTTGCTCTTATTCAGGTTTGAGGTATGCAAAGCTCGGTCTAGTTAGCCTGGAGCAGAATGAAGATCGGGATGAACGAACGGCGCTGTACTTGTTTGCTGGTTTCTGGTGCTTCAGCTCATCGACCGCAAAACAGCTGCAAGCAGGCCGAGTCAGACAGACAGCAGCTGTAGTCCAGTTGCCAGTCTCACCCAAACTGCCTGCAGCGTGGGAACTGCAGCACGAGCTTCCAGGGAGGATTTCTCTCTTGTCCAATGAACACTTCAAGCTGTTTTCTGAAGGGTACTGACTTTCTGGTTACTTCTCCTCAATGGAAGTCTAAAGAAAATTGTACTTGAGGGGTTATGAAAGCGTTATGTTCAAGAATCTACCAACCAGCATGATTACTCATATTACTCATGCCTTAAGAAACCCAAGTCTGTCTGAGTCATTTCATTAAATAGACAGGGTCCTTGTGGTTTGTCTACAGCTAACCTGACTCTGTTCCACTGCACGGCGACAAAATAACATGTTATGAAAATGAAGTACACTCAGAGTTTCCTTTATGGTACGATGGACACAACCCAAGAGATGCCTCTTGTGTTTCTGGAAAGGGACCCTAGAAACAACAAATACCACTAAAGCCAACAGTGAGATGCAGATTTCAAATCAGTCTAAGGAAAGGAAACTAAAACTGATCTGTAGCAGCACTCTGGAAGTATGCTAATTACAGCAACGTCCTACCAGTAAGTCAGGAAGACCTTTGATGTTCCACTATAGGGACATTAACACCTGATACCTGATATTTACTTATAATTATCAGAGTAAATGGTCACCACATGGTGACAAATCAATAAAAACAGATCATAATAAACAATCCCACAAGCTATTTTGAAGCAATGGCCCATGGAAGTTTAACCCTTTCACTTCTATACTGAGAAAAAAAGCTATTCATACTTTTATTTTTCTGTAATTCTTGTCAATTTGTGCAAAAATAATTAGAATATAATGTAAGGCAATACTAGTGTAAAAATATTAATTTAGATATTATTGTAAAATTAAGTTCAACTATTTATTTTAGCATTTATAATTTAACTCAAGTACTTTTTTGCAATAATAAGACAGATAATAAAATGTTTCCTCTTAAAGTAACACTAAATGCTAGAGCTTTAACATTGATCTCAGTGATTGTTAGGTTAGAAACTGGACCAGTTTCATATTTGATACCACTCTGCAGCCCTCTGCTGGCCAGATGCTGCACTTAACAGTTTTGTGGAGCGGGTAGGTGTTCTAGGGTGCGCTCTGATACCTGCTTTACGGCTGTTAGCTGTAATGCTAGCGGTTAGATTTTCAGTTCACCTATCATCAATAAAAAGCACAAGAAGAAAAAGAAGACGTCTGCTTTTTCTGTTGGCATCATGGCGGAGCCTGGAAGTAAAAGTAAGAGCTAAAACCAGAGTGAACATCAGCACGGCCTACACTAGTTTGGAGCTTTAGGAGGCTACAAAATCACAAATTTTGTGGTAACCTGGATTTGTTGCTACTGGACTTGTAAAAAATAATATGTTTTGTCCAACAGTGTGGATCTTTTACTTCATAGTTTATTTTAGTATTATTTGGCTCATGTTAGTGTTAACTCGTTGTTAGCGCTAGCTACAGCAGGCTGCAGCAGGGTTGTTTATGGTAGTTTTAATTCCAGTTTCAACCAGTAGGGCGGAGGAGCAGGAAACTCTTCGGTGTTACTTTAAAGTTCTGGAACACTCATTTAATCAATACATTTGCAGTGGTCTCTAGTAGGAATGAATGCCTTGTAACGCCGGCTGCACACTGGAAGCATCAGCGGCGCGGAACGGTTTACTCGCGGCACTCCAATGCACACCAGGACAGGCAGCCGCAAAGTGGCTTCTCCGCCGTGCTCCTCGCTCGACTCATGAAATCACAAAATCCCTCGAGACTTCAAAGGTCACAGTTTGTTTATGCCATCTGCCATTAAACCAAAAAGAAGGAACTCACATGTGACATCGCTGTTTGATGTCATACATAATGTTGTTCCTCTCTACTGCTAGGATTAAAGCCATGAAAAACACACCGCTGCACTTGTCGAACAATGCGGTAAGTAAATAAGTCGTGAGGTCATACGTATAGACATAATCTACATAGATTAGAAATCACATCGCTGCAATAGACTTTTGTTTTGAAAATTACCGGGCATTTTACACTGAAATCGAGTGTGATTTCCCGTCTAGACCTTTTTTAACTGCGGAAATTGATGCATCCCAAAAGCGGCTTGCGGAAAAAGTAGAACCCAATCGTGTCTTTAGCGGCGCAGCGCGGATTGCCGCTTCTGGGACGTAACTGGAAATTGCAGTGTCGTGGCTGGTTTGTGACACCCCCATAGACTATAATGGATTCTATTTGACATTCCGCTGCCGTTCCGCGACGCTGATGCTTCCAGTGTGCAGTAGGGGTAAGTTGTACAGGGAAAAGCCCTGGTGCACCATTTTCAGGAACTAAAAGTGAACCACATCACAGCTGAACGTCAGACGACAGGATTTGGAGTCTTTTTTCTGGATATTTGGACATCTCGCCTCGGATTGGATGACAGCAACACGACTCTACCACTGACTCTGTTTGCTCTGCAACGTTGATGTTTTATTGCCACTAATAACACCAGCCTGGAGGAGTTCTGCTGTATGGTGGAGTTGCTAATGCTAACGGTTAGCTTCTACTAGCTGAGACTTTCTCTGTTGTTTCCTGGACGCTAAACCAACAACAGCCTTCCCCGTCGCGAGTCAAGATGGGTGAGTCCATGAACCTCTCACACCAGTGGTGTTCTGTGCAAAATACGCAAGAGCTTAATGAATGTAGGACCCAGGGAAGTGCGGCAGTTCGGCGAGACCAACAACAGGATGGTCCAATAGCTGCTTTCATTTCGAAATGTGTTATTGGTGGAGATTTTTAGACAAATGTGACAGAACCACTGTTTACGCATCCAGTGGAAAACCGGGGTAAGTAAGGCCCTTGCTCAGGACGTGGAGGAGCAGCGGCTCAACTTAGAGCCTCTCCCACAAACTCCTCAGCTCATAGCAGCCAATCAGGGGGTGGGTGGGCGTGGCCAGCAGCAGCTTGTTTACCTTAAAATAACAGAACCTCATTCTGGAAGGTACTGAAATTGTCAAGAATAGAGCTACTGGATTGGCTTTACTTGAGATTTTCTAAAAAAAACTTCATGAACATGTTTTGTACAGACCATAGACCTATTATAACTTATTATAAGTCCCATTTAATTTAATTTAGCATAAAAAATGGAAGCAGGTATGTGCACGGCCTACTTGTACACAAATAGTTTATAGCAGTTATAGTTTATAGTTCTTTTTTGAGAAAGAAAAAGCAATGTTAGAACAAGCATTTTTTTAATATTTTTTTATTTAAGCTAGTTATTTAAGCTAGTTTTCCTGGGTTCTGTCTATGCTAAGCTAACAGAGGTATCTACTTGGTTTAATCGGCACACAAAAGACTGGTATCCACCTTTTTATCAAATTTGCGTAAAGTTAATTATTATACAGATGGAATTACATCTACAAACATTATTTTGTGATTACTTACATGTAAATTGAACATGCTAGATATTCTCATGTGCAATTGGATTAGCAACACACAGCTAAAAGCACAGTTTTGTAAACACAAATGTGCACAAAGAGCAGCTTTGTTTTCATTGACCAATTGAGTAACATCATAGTTGATATAACAGCATGTTTGTGCTGTAAGTACAGCTAACAGCACCTTAAACACTCATTTTTCAGGACAAACAACCCTTAACATGAGTCTGCCCCTTCCCCCAAAACACCACCCCATGACTCCTGATACTCAACCCTAAAGGCACACACCTCAGGTTAATCAGTTCACACACACATACCACCACCGCCACCCCCAACACACCCCACCCAGCACCTCTGGCTAATCTCTTCAAAGAAAGATGCTATCACACCAAAAAAAAGAGACCCGTTGAAGCAAATCGAGAACCGAACAGCTCCAATCTGAGGAAGCAGGCCGACTCTTTAAAAGTCACCTTTGACCAAGTGAGGAAACATTTTGCACTTAAAGGGGTGGACACCAGTCTTCTTAATGCCTCGCCATCAGTGGACTGAGATTTGAGGACGTCATTCTGATTTTAAAGCTCAGAGAAGATGGATTGGCAGCGGTTTATTCAAACCAAGGTCATGGTATTGAGGGAAGTCCTAAGAGGCTTAATGCTGCCGAAAAGTTTCAACATCTAGCTTTTGATCAGTCAGGAAGACCGTCGAAAGGAGAGAAGAACGCTGATGATAGGGTGGGATGTTCTTAGAGAGAAGGATCCCTGGGGTTTTTCCTTAAATCCACCACTCCCTTCATCCCTTCATCCCACATGTTGCTTACCAGGAACTACAAAGTCTTGTTTGTTTAATTGATAACTCTAGTAGGCCTGGGTCCACTTGGACTCCTTCCCAGATAAAGCTTGTGAGTTAACTCTTTCTAATAGCTCCACAATTTATGAATAAGGAGAGGGGGATTTAGAAAGTTAAAGATAATCTCTAATGGGTTCAAATTACTCCCTTCCATTAAACGTCCAAGTACATCCCTGGAAAACATTTACTAAGAAAGGTTTTCAATTTGTAAGGAGTGTCTTAACTGGGTTGTAACACGGGGAAGGAAACATGAGAAAGGAGGGTTTTCCTGAAGGGAAATAGACAGGTGCACAATGTGAAGCTGGTTTGGCTCACTTATTGCACCGTTTATCATTAGAGCAACAGCTGAAGTGTGACGACGCATCTGCCAAACACCTCTAGGAGGGAATTCTTTTCCTCTGGATTTCTGCCGTTTTGGTTTCTATGACTTCCTGTTAAAAATCCTAGTTAATACACTTTCCAGTGGGATTCCCCCATTTCTGTTGCAAGGACAAATCCTTGGTATTACACCCAAGACCAAAAACCAGTAGTGTTCAATAAACTGCCAAAGAATGACCATGATTCTAGCATCTCTTAAGAAAAATACAGCCATATTTCCAGAAAAGGGAACAACTACAGGCTAAACAAACAAGGCTTAGTTCGTAGCCCAAAGCTAAATAACTAACTCAATAACAACATCATATTTCCTCCTTACATTCCTTTACAAAAGCATCCAACTATGGGAACTCTAACTCAAAAGCCTGCGCCGTATCTCCAATCTTTCCCAAACACAAAAAAAGCAATAGCAGTAATGAGTTGAAATTTGAGAAACTTAATAATTACTGGCCAACAATGATGGAGGGGAGTAACGGTCAACGCATGAGTGGTCAAGGCATGCTGGTGTGTGAACTGGAGGAGGGGATAATGAGTTTAGAGGAAGGGAGGCACTTTGATGACTTTTAAAGATGACCTCTGACCTTTCAAAAGGTTAAGAGGCAGATTAGGGGCAGAATTGGGGTGGGGTGGGGGTACAAATAGATCCCTCTCCCAGTTTGATGTTATTACAACTAATGCACGACTTACAGGAATTTGGGACCTTGTGCATCACCAAAATCAAACCATACAATTCATGAATACACGGTCTAATAATGTGATGCTAAAGGACAATTTGGACAGTATCGTCCGCTGTCTTACCTTGTTTGAAAGCTCAGTGCCTTGAGTTTGGTCTTCATAAGCAGCGACATCTTCCCATGTTGCTACTACAGCATGTGTGGGTGCAAACTTTGCATCAGGGAACCCTCGATGTACCTCCTAGGAGATTAGACAAATGGATGAACAAGAAAAAGGAAAGAGGACAATGGAATGAATTAATGGATGAAGAACCAATGACAGGAGAATCCAGGTCAAAGGTCGTAAAGGTCTATTAAAGATAAGCAAAACAACTGTTTACATGACGTACCTGGGCTACTCTGTTGAGTACACTGGGTGTTTCCGTCACTCGGTAATAAATCTGCCCTCGCCCTCCACTGGTGTCGATGTCAGCCAAAAATGGAGCCACAACTGGGAAATCCGTTGGGAATCCATCATCAACGTACTGCTTTTCCATTGGTAGGTCCTGAGCTGAAATGATGCCATTGGTGGCCACCTGAAGCAAGAAACAAAGTTAAGCTACAAAATGACTGTGACTGTGGATAAGGACCTGTCTTCTCAACCCCCACTCACTGAGTCGTGGTGGATGACTGCTCATACTGAGCCAGGATCCTCTGGAGGTTTCTTCCTGTTAAAAGGGAGTTTTCCTCTCCACTGTCGCTACATGCTTTCTTAGTATGAGGATTGTTGAAAAGACACTGATGCTAGTCAGTGTCTTGATGCAATCTGCTAGGTTCCATATATAGGAAACCTTTTTACTGATTGGCTTAATGAACTGAACTGTATTGGAATGTTTACTTTGTGAAGTGCCTTGAGATGACTCTTGTTGTGATTTGTTGCTATATAAATAAACTGAATTGAATTGCATTGAATTGGCATCTTCCATGACCCCCAGGAACAACCTTAGCGCAAAGGGCATCTAAGTTTTATTTGAGTTTTAACTGTCCACAATATTTTTACACGTTTCATTTCAAAACTAACAAACTCTTTGCACCCTTAATCTTGTTTCTGTTCCTGACTCTTTACCATAGTCCACTGTGATTGGTCCAAAATGGGGTCAGTTTTTCATTATTGTTCATTAAAACCTTATTTTTGCACAAGTGACTAGCTTACCAATTTCTAAAACTGTTGACTGGTGGAGGCCCCGTACACACCACTCCAGATTGTAACATGTTTTTTTCTCTGTTTATGAACATTTGCTTATCCTCATTGGTTTGATAAATTGGCTGAAGTACCCACATCATGCCAACCCCTCAACCACAGAAACATCATAATCCATAGACAATTTTTTTAATTAAAATTATTTTGTCATATTCCACTTGGCCCATTTGCGCTTCCGTACGACTCTTCTCTGCTTTAATAGCAGCCCTGTACATCCATATTTTCATGTGACTGATCAGTCAAATAAAATATTTGGTCCAATTAGTTGGTGTTTACATGTGTTTGAAAAAAATACCTTAGGGTACATAGGACTTCCTATGTTTATGATAGTTTATATTGATTTTATTAGAATGTCAAAGGTTTTAATCAGGTGTTACTTAACTATAATTTCAGTAATAAACAAAATAATTGTGATTATGATTGTTTTCTCTCATAATCAACCAGCCCTTTTTAAAAACATAGCTGGCATGAAGCTTAAAAATCATTTGATGATCAGAATCAACCAAAAATATCAAACATATTCAGCCTACACAGCTAAATATTATGTTGTGTGACTACTTCATTGCTACCCAGCAAAAACGTTTAAGTGCTATTTTATAAAATAAAATGTGAGATTTGAGAAAATAATATTTGAGATTACTCTAAATCTGCCAAAAATGTGTATCAACAGGTCAGAGATGCACAAAAAAAAAGAAAGAAGCATCACCACTCCAGCATTATATGACATAATTAGATGCTATACCATAAATGGTTGCTTTTTGCAGAAAAAAACACTTTGACTAAAATCTACTACTACTATAGTTTATGATTTTAATAACTACAGCACAAAATGTAACTATGATAATGAGAAAGAATCAGAATTTTAAAAGTGACTGATACAAAATGAAGTTTTAAATTACATTTTAATCATTTCAATTTAAAAAATCAAATAAAGTGCTACAATAATACCAATTTTTACTGAATCACAACTTAAAAAATACAATTCAAGTCCCTTAAATAAACAAATTGACTGAATGCTGCAACAACCAGACATCACCTGTTGAGTAAACTCCTGAACTACTTACATACAGCTGATGGAAGGGGGTGTCATAGAAGTACAGGGGTCTGGGCAGTGTGAGCACCCTGGAGGTTTCATCGTCGCCTTCTGCTAGAATTAAATCTCCACTTAAAGCTCCATAAGGGACCAGGTCAGTCCGGTGGAGGGCTGAAACCACACACACACCGCAGCTCCAGCACAGCAGAGCCGCAGCCAGCACCGACCCTCCGTCCATGTCCACGCCGAGGAGGGAGCTCTGAGTCCGGGGCACAAGCACGCAGGGGAGCAGCAGAAAAGGAGGAGAGCAGTCCGGTCCTGCTGCACCGCAGGGACGAAAGTAAAGGGGCGGGGGCGTGGCCAAGGAGTTTAGGCTCGCGCTGATTGGGCACAGGCCGGATGATTGACAGCTGGCCGGAAACATCTGGCTCGAATTAGAGAAAGACAAATAGAGCATTTTTAATCCGGATGTGACTGTATCTATTCCTAAACACACACACACACACACACACACACACACACACACACACACACACACACACACACACACACACACACACACACACACACACACACACACACACACACACACACACACACACACACACACACACAAACAGACAAAAATATTTACAAGATAAAATTGGCCAACAACTTGAGCAAACTTTAAAATATCTAAACTAAATAAATGAAGTAAACTTTAATTATTCCGGTCTAGAAACACTGACATCAGACCATGTCTGCCATCTAGTGGTGGCAACATCACACTGCAGCATCCAAGGTACCCTTTTTGAAGCAATTAACTAAATAAACTGTAGATTTACTGCATGTTTTTATCTACAAAAAAATCAACAAATACAGGATATCTAAAGCAAAACAAAAATTAATAAGTGTTTTATACTTTTTTGCTAATTAAAACAGGAGTAAACAAATGTGTTGGACCAGCAACAAGAGGTGAAAGAGTAGAGATTGACTAGAGCTCATCAAGGTGCAACATCTATGATTTTGCTCAAACATCTCTAATCATCCAAGGATCACATCACCTCTCAGTCCAAAGCACGGTGGTGGCAGCATCATGGTGTGGGGATAGCTTTGCATAAACGCTGTCAAGAAAGATCAATAAACCCAGAAGATCACAATAACAAGGCCCACTAGCATGGATGCAACCCACTAATGGCTGTTATTCCTCCTTCTTGTCACACATCTTCCACATTTTGCTCAGATATGCAACCTGATCAAAGTCCACGGTCAGCGATCACGGCTGTTTTATACGGTAGAAGTCTCCTAAACAGTTGGTTAGTGTCTGTGGCATTTCTGCTACGATTCCCCATGCCAGCATGGAATCTTGAAGAAACCGTTTTTATAATTTTCTGAAGTTTTTCTTTGTCCTTCAGATTAAAACAAGATGTCAGCCTTCTTTTAAGAATCTCCTACTGAGTGCCATTTCAAAGCAACCACTTCCTGTTTTTCCAGCACAAATAGCTGAAGTATCCAATCCTAAAATGTCTTTTTATATTTTTGTTTATGTTGTTTTTTCTGTTTCTCTACAGATGCAGTCTGGATTTCAGGCCTTAGCCTGGATCTGGGTTGAGTTTAGAGTCAGGACTTCACCTGTTTTCTCAGAGTTGGATGCTTATTATTACCTTTTGTGGGCAAATTCCATATTTCCTAAGAAAATTCAAAAGAACCAATTTGGATGATTGTTTTTTTATTTTTTCAATTACAAAAAGTGATACACTAATTTAACACTTCTTGTTAACCATTTGACAGCTTGGTAGACATTGATGGTTTGATCTCCAACAACAATCCACATAAAACATTATTTAACATTCCTCCTCCAACCACAGATACGAACCCACAGCAGGACTCTGTTCCACAACCAGATGCTGATTCTGACCAGCATCACTCACTTTTTTTGTTGCAAGTCAACGTTCTGACCAAATTCCAACTGTAGCACTTTTAAAATCCAACGCAAACCAATCGACTAAAAGAAGAGTGCAAATTAGAACCAGCTAAATAACAAACAAATGGTACTGGATTAAAACCAAGTACTGGTAAGTATTGGTAAGTTATTTGAGGCAGCGTTCAACACAAATCAAAATGCATTACACTTAAAAAAGTAAAAGTGCAGGACTGTCCTGCAGAATTTTGGAAACCCAGTCACCCTAATGGCATCCACCCTAAACACGGTGATGGACTTCAGAAGGAGAATTTTCACCTCTGACTCTTTTGAACCAGACATAGCAGCTAAATCTTTGGGCAGATGCATGACCTTTGACCCTACATGGACCACTAACACAACCAGCATCAATAGAAACGTCCACCAATGGCTCCATTTCATGAGGAGGCTGAAGTATGCTGCTCTACTGGTATGTGGTGGACAGTGACCTTCCATAACTGACTGGTCTGAAGCTGACAAGAAGCAAAGAGAGGTTGCCATGGATCTTACATCGTTGCCTAAATAAACACCAATCACATTTTCTCACCATTTCAAGGTGTTTTCAAGCCCTTCCAGCACCTAACATGAGAACACAGGCCTGTACAGTAGGCTAGCCTAGAACTCTAGACCAAACGTAGCAGTAGAAAGAGATTTTGCTCTGCAGGTCGGTCTAATAATGCTCCATTGTAGCCTCAGCAGGTCTACCATTGAAACAATCACAGCTCTATATGTTTGTACAGAGATGTTGGGCGGGCTTAGCACCAGAGCTGCATGGCGTTGGCACTCGTTTAAAACGTCTTTGGCATCAACTTTGGATGATTTAGAGCTGGGCTTTTCTTTGGCACATGAGTAGATAGAGGTACTTAAGTCCTTTACTTAATAAAAGGATGTATTTGCTACTTCTTCTTCTCTGATGGTGTATGGCGGACTGCCCCATTGACTGATTTCCATATTGAGGAATATGACATGATATTTGATGCTCTGATTGGTTCTAGCGTTATCCAATTGGGTGCAGACACAGTTTGAAAGACAACCAAAGATTCCGCCCAACGACTGAGCTCTTTCTATTGTTCATAGTCAGACTATAGAGGATGGGTTGCCAGGTTAACAGTAGGCTACAGTTAATGACCAACTCTATGGGGTGCCATTTGTAAAGTCAGAGTCATAATTTAACAGCAGTGTTTTGGGTTATTTAGCCTATAATAAGAGAAAAAAAAAGATTTATTTTTTCAAAGCCGTATTTTCACCATGTTATTCATACATTAATAAATGTTAAATTCCCAAGTAAATATTTAGCTAAATATTTAATTTAGAGTTAAATATTTATTTTACAAACTAAACATTTAGGTCAGATCTAAATATTTAATTTGTAAAATAAATATTTTATTTACTAACTAAATATTTAATTTGGAGCTAAATATTTAGTTTGCAAACTAAATATTTAGCACAAAATTAAATACTTATTTTCCAAAATAAATATTTAGATGAATGAATGACTTTATGAATGAATGAATGACTTTATTTATACAGCACATTTCCTGCATGGCAACAACTCAATGTGCTTTACAGTAGAAAAACATAACATAAAATAATCAATTATAAAAAATGTACACACTCATCAACAAATGGTACATACATAAAATACACACATAAAACAATTAAAAACCATTAACATTCAAACATACATGTTTCAGGTTAATGTTTGTCTATTACTCCAGTTTAATTTATTACAAATGTCCCTACTGGGTAAATAAAAGAATATTTCCCACTCCTGGTCCAAATGTGGCATTACAGTTATCCCTGTAGTTACCCAAGTTGACCAGAAGGTGGAGACAAAGACAAGACAGAATCCTGTGGTGGTTCTACTGCTTAGGATTCCTCTCCCCTCTGTCTAGATCCTCAAATACCTCTTTATAAAATATTTAATAGTAAAACACACTTTTTTATTCTTGTACTATTAAAAAATGGAACATAAATGTAACCAAAGACACTCATTTTTTCATGTTTTCATTAGGAGCTGCATTTTGTGTGTAATTAATTACAGGCTTCAACCAAACCAATGAACTCATCAATGATTCAGATATAAACCATTAGCAGATCCACAACATCCTTACAGAAGTCTATGTGTGTGTGTGTGTGTGTGTGTGTGTGTGTGTGCGTGTGTGTGTAGGGGTTTAAAACCTTATGACTACAGATTTGCATGTTCAGACTAATTTGATTACCAGTGATTTGTTTAAAGAGAGATAAACAACAAGTCGGATATCAGAGAACGATCAACTCATCTCACTTAAAAAAGTGTTTAAAAACAAGGAGAGAAAAAAGGAAACATGAGAAATAAATATTGGAGACAGGTGGAATAAAGGACTGGGAACATCAGGAATAACAGAAGGAAAGAGGGGAAAAACAGGAAAATGAAAGAGACTTTTTTCATGTCACCCGGGTAAATGACGTTAAAGAGAAGGCAGGAAACAGAGAAACGGATAAAAGAAAGAGAGGAAGGAATGATAAAAGGAAAACAAAAAGATAATGCATGTTACTTCAGCTGAAGAAAGCATTAAATAGTCTAAAAATAAACTGGCTGAGCGTGGTTGTAGGCTCTAACCTTCTACTGCACCACACTCAGCTACTTAACAGCTTCAGTAATGCTGAAACGTGAACGCAGAAAAGCGTTTTGAAGCAGAAAACCACAGAAAGTGAACAAAGAAGCGAGGCAGAGGACAAAGTGATGTCATTGTGTCACCATTAAGATTTCGTTAATGGTTCTGCAGAGAATCACTCCTGTCATTTTGGAGCTTTTAGCCTGCGTCATTTAGGACCCAGTTTGGCAATTATTTACCATAAAAACTGGGTAAAATTACGCCATTATGATGACATTTCAATGCATTATCAAGCACTTAAAGTCTCTAATGATAAGCACATGCTGTTCTCAGGGTTTATGGTTGACATCATCCTCTTTGTACAAGATTATCACCGCAAAGTTAAAGAAAGAACTTTCATTTTTTGTGTTTTTAACTATTTCAAGCTACGTCACTTGTGTTTTCTGGCTCCTGACGTACATATCAGAAATAAAAATAAAGGCGTACCAATCCTGAGCTACAAAACCAGAATGTTGAGGTGGAGATGTCCTGGGGCAGAGGAAATAAAATATGGATTTCATTCTGCAGCTGAAACATGTTTTTGGTGCTGCAGGCAAGGTGTGAGTGGTGTGAGTTAGTGTTGCATATTGTAACAGTATCAGCTTACACACAGACACGTGTCAGACTGGGTCTCAGTCATATAGATTTAAGAACTGTTGGCTTAAGGGTGCTAAAAATGGCTGACTTTGGTGTGACCTGTTGATTCTTCCTCACTACCTTCTTTTCATGCTGCTGTTTCCACCAATTCTGTCTTTCTCAGGATCCCATATTACCTTTTTCGTGCTTCACATTTTTTAATCAAAATGTTTCCTTTTCCCCCATTTTTATCTTGAGAGGCGCTAGATAAAAAAATAGTTTCTTCTTCTTCTTATGCCAATTTAAGGTTAGAGCAAAGTTCCACAATGTAGAATTCAGGAAATGTTTCCTGTTGGTTCCCTCAAAATTGGCTTCAACCTTTACAATGTGAACTTTAGGGAACGTTCCCTGAAGGTTACTTGGAGGTTAGCTCCAACTTTCACAGGGAAACCTTCGGGGAAATTTAAGGAAACATTCAAATTGTGAAAGCTGGCTTTAACCGTCAACGCTAAGGAAATTGTTAAGACAATGTTCCCAATTGGTTCCCTAAAAATACGCTTCAACTTTATCAATGTGAATGTCAAGGGACATTTCCTGAAGGTGATTTGGAGGTTAGCTCCAACTTTCACAGGGAAACATTTGGGGAAATTTCAGGAAACCTTCACATTGTGAAAGCTGGCTTTGACCTTCAACTTTAGGGAGCTGTTAAGACAATGTTCCCAATTGGTTCCCTAAAAATACGCTTAAAATTTATCAATGTGAAAGTCTGGAAACATTCCCTGAAGGCTACTTGGAGATTAACTCCAACTTTCACAATTAAACTTTCGGGGAAATTTAAGGAAACATTCACACTGTGAAAGCTGGCTTTAACCATCAATGTTAAGGGAATTGTTAAGACAATGTTCCCAATTGGTTCCCTAAAAATACACTTCAACTTTATCAATGTGAATGTCAAAAAACATTTCCTGAAGGTTATTTGGAGATTAGCTCCAACCTTCACAGTGAAACTTTCAGGGAAATTTCAGGAAACTTTCACACTGTGAAAGCTAGCTTTAACTGTCAACGCTAAGGGAACTGTTAAGACAACGTTCCCTGTTGGTTCCCTAAAGATTGGGTTTAACTTTTACAATGTGAATTTCAGAAAACATTCCCTGAAGGTTTGTTTGGAGGTTAGCTCCAAATTTCACCGTGTAACTTTTGGGGAAGTTTCAGGGAACATTCACACTGAAAGCTGGCTTCAGTCGCCAACATTCAGGGAACTGTTACGCTAATGTTCCCTGAACTTTCTCTCTGTTACAATATTGAAACCTGTATAAAAGAGTTATAGCACTGTAAACTTTAGGAAACAGTATTGTAATCTTTAGGGAACATTTGAGGAACATAATTTTCAATGAAAACGCTCTAAAGGACTGATGTTTTCCTTAATTTCCCGACAGGAACTTAAATTTGCATGTAATTTATCAAGATTGTAAATATTTTTTTCTTTTAATTACTTCAAAGTGGCAAAAATTCTTTTAATTACTAAAATATTTCAAATGGTTACAAGTTAGATGCATTTGTGCTAGAATATTTGTTTTAAAATAAAGTCCAATAAATCAAAATGATATGCATATTCTGGTGTTTCTTTTTCCTTAATGTTTTTTGAAAAAAGCACGTGTTGTGGATTATTTTGTACACCCTGGGTTTGTTTGTCCTCACCAAGTGATTTTACTGTCTGTTCGGTGTGTTTTTAAACTGTCATGGTGAATCAGTCCTTATCTAATGCAGTGCCGTCTTGAACTTGAAGGTGAGGCTTGTCCCTAAACTAGATCGAACTTGTATATCAAGGTAGGCGTGGCCGCCGGTGACGTAACCGCGTCTTTTCTCGGGTCCATTCATGCCCGCCTCTGCTCTGCCTCATCAACGGCGCGTGCCTCGCCCTCTCAGCACCTCACCTATCAACCTGAGCGGCTTCGCGAGGAACATAAACGACCAGCCGGGGATTTACTTTCTTTTTACACGAGTCTGCCGTGTCCGGTGCCGGCTAAGGACGGGAACAAACCCAACATGACGGGAAACAACTCTTAACAGGTGAGAACGTTCACTATTTGGATGCTTTTGGTCGCTTTAGGTCCACGCGCCTGCGACAGCCGATAGATTTCTTATTAAAAACGAAGACATTTAAAACAAATCACACTATTTAAGTGATTTAATGTAAATGTTTTCAGTTTATTTTCCTATCCTGCTTCGTGAATGTTCTAAGCTTACATTCGGTACTAATTTTAACCATTTCTAAGTGATTTATTTAATTAAATCCCTGTTTTTAACATTTGTAGTGTCACTAAGTGGTTACAATGGCTAAAGGAAACAAAAAAAGTTTTTATTTAAATGTTTATTTACTTTTACTGTTAGGTAAACATTCACACAGACAGTAGGAATCCTCGGACAAACATCTGGGCACATCTGTCAGACTGTTTATGTGTCTCCCTTCTCCATGTGTCCACGTTTTCGTACTGATTTTAGGGACATTTGATATGCTTCTTTCTCCCGCTTCCCTGATGAAAATCTGCTCAGATATGTGGAAAAATGATCAAATCTGATATTCCAGAGCAGCAAAGTGTCAGATGATAAAGTGAAACACAAAGTTTGTTCTTGTGAAACGCGCGAGGACATCATGTCAGCTGATATTTATAGTTTAATGCTGAGGCAGGAGAGGAACTTACAGTTTCACAATCCTAAATGTGGAGCATGAGCTGAACATCTGAAATGGTTTTGAATATGTAAAATGTTCCTTTCACATAAAACAGAGAGAGAGAGAGAGAGAGAGCTCCTCTAAGTTGAACCAGACAGAAAGCCTCCAAGCATCAAATTAGAGGCAGCCACCAAAACAATTTGAAGCTTGAGAAGAAAAGTAAACATCCATTCCTCCTGATGTTGCCACAATTTATCCAGGAACAGGAAGGAAAAGCAGGTTTTAGATGGTTGAACTATGCAGCAAGATCAAAAGCACAAATAAAATCAGATGTTCTGATGATTATTGATCAGAGTGAGTTCTCCGATGAGCAGATCTGAAATAGTTCAGCGTCTGTAACCCTTCATGCAGATGGGTGGTCTCCATGAGTCCAGCTGTGAAGGTCAACTGAGATTTCCCAGCACTTAGGAGGAGAAACAGAGTCATCAACTAACCAAATGCAGCACGCTAGTTTTTATATGCATTTTAAAGAAACAGTGATTCTAAATTTACTATTAAAGAATTAATTAAATAATAAATAATGAATTAACTTAATTACATATAATAAATAAAAGTATTTTATGTTCTAAAAATTCCATGTAATCATTTCATAAAAGTATTTTACCTTTATGTGTAATGAGTTCATTTTATGGATTAGAAAGTTGCTAGGTCATATTTTCCTGTTGAACACAGAAGAAACTCTCTTTATTATTGTTTTTCAGCCTGTATGACTTGTTTCCTGCTAGAGTGGACTAAATAGAAAGACAAGTCTTTCTTAAAACAACAAACATGAAGCTAGAGGGAAAAGAGAAAACGAAGAGAAGCTGCTGGAGAACGCATTTTGGACGAGGGTACACATTTTTACGTAATTGAAGAAATGCTGCAGCGTGTCGTCAATTTATTGATCAAACAAGTCGCCTTTTAATGGTTACAGGAGTGAAATTCAAGTATTTCTATTATTAAACTTTACAGTCATGTGACTTTAAAGCAGGAGTTTTTTTGCTATCCTGCATGTTTTAGTTGTTTCCCTGCTTCAACACTTTTGATTTTAATCAGCAAGCAATTAACAGACTTTTGCAGAGCTTGATGACCTGTTGAACAGGTGAATCAACCTTTGAATCGTGGGTGTTGGAGCAGGGAAACAACTAAAACACGCTGGACAGCGGCCCTTGGGGACCAGGATTCCCCAGCCCTGCTTTAGAGTATCTGTAAAAGTACCCCTGCTCTCTGTGGGAATGGTGGTATGGTTTACCTGTTATATCTGATTATTGTAATATCAAATCCTGCGTTTGGTCAAGGTGACCAATCTGACCCCCTAGAAAAATCTTTAAATCCCTTTGATCTGAACAGGCGGATCCAGTAAACATGTGACTGGTTGGTCTGATAGTTTAACTGTTGCAGCCCTAAGTCTGACACATTTTTTTCTTCTTTCTGGTTTGACAGGATGACTCCAGACAACAACTCAAAGTCTCATGTTGGTGTTTTTACTTAAAGGAAACCAGTCCAAAGTAAACTGAACCAGTTTTCTGACATCATGGACGAGCTGACCAACACGACGGTAGATTGCCACAACCAAGCCACAATCGACACAGATGCACGCATGTGGGTTAGTGCCCTCATGTTTGGCCTAGGCTTCTTTGGCAACGTAGCGGCTCTGCTCATCCTAGAGATACAAAGGCACAGAGACTCCAGGTCCAAGGACGTGAAGCCAAGCGGATTGTTTCACATCTTCATCCGATCGCTGGTGGTCACAGACCTGACTGGGACATGTTTAACCAGTCCAGTCGTCCTCCTATCGTATGGGATGAACACAACTTTAGTTCACATGATTCCTAATACAGAAGTTGTGTGTAAGTACTTTGGTGCCAGCATGACCTTCTTAAGCCTGGTCACTCTGTCGCTCCTCTTCAGTACGGCGCTGGACCGATGCTTTGCCATGGGGTACCCCTACCTGTACTGCCGGCACGTCACCAAGAAATGGGCTTACATTACGATCGTAGTCATGTTCTTCATAAGTACGATATTCTGCCTGCTCCCATTTGTTGGATTTGGTAGTTATGTTCAATACTGCCCTGGAACATTGTGCTTCATTGACATGAACCCAGCTGGTAAAGAGGACCGCGCCTATGCTAACCTGTTTGCCACAGTCCTGCTGGTTCTGGTACTGACCATCGTAGCGTGCCACTGTTTCGTGATATACCATCTCTACAAGATGTACAAACGTCGAAACAGACGGGGCTCAGTGATGGCGACGATGAGGTCCAGCAGCGAGCGCAGGATGATGTCCATGGCTGTAGAGGTGAAGCACCTGGTCCTGTTAATTGTCATGACCATCATCTTCGTCATCTGCACGATGCCCATTGTGGTAAGACAGACACGTTTACATTCTTTCTGAACATAGTTGGTGATTCATCAAATGTCATTGTGTTTGTAAACCTTTACCCTGCTAAATGTTACATGATTACACTGATGTTTACATCGAGTTTAGTCATTATTTACAAGAACAAATACCGGCAGCAGCTAGCTACAAATGAAAACTTCACGAGTCATGGCTTTCAACGCTCAAGGTCAGTCAGTGTCACACAGTCCCAGAGGAACTGTTCCCGGATTCGGGATGTCTACTATGTTTATTGCTTCAGATCACCTCCATAGTGATGAGAAGTAAGAATCTTGTATATTCTCAGAAATATGATCGTGTTTCTCTCTCAGAGAGAGATTCACATCAGTTTAGATTCAGAGTACTTTGATGTTAACAATAAATCTAACAATATAACAAAATACAAAAAGAAATTTGTTGTTATTCATACTTATGAGTTCCGTTTTATTATTTCCCCAAATGTTGCTTTTTCTGTTTTAATTTTTCTCAAATCCGCATTATTTTTCTAACCACATTTATGAATCTAAAAAGTGAGTAGTTATCAAAAATAATTCAAAAATTCTGTAGCCACAGAATTCAAAATTCAATGACTGTTTTTTAACATTCACAAATATAACAAAGTGCTGCGGTTCTGCAGAACATTGAGTGATTTTGCAAGGTTTTTAAAGTGACTGTGTGTATTTTCCCTGGCGATAGGGGGCCGTATATACCTAAATCATTGCAAGCAAGCGGTATTTTTGTGTTCAAGTAAGACCGTACCAACAGATGGCCATTAGGGTCAAAAATCCCTGGGAGTGCAACTTCCAGCAAAATGACAAGCACATCAGATTCCCTTTCATCACTGGCAACAAGTGAAGAGGTAAATGTGTAAAACCACAACGTTTATGAATGGCTAAAGTTTTGTAACAGTTTATTACATATCAGTAAATGCATTTTGTCCTCACGGGCTACCGTAGAAGGAAACATGGCATTCAATATGGCGTCGCCCAGATACTTAGACCCGCTCCCATGTATTTTAGACCCGATTTTTATGGTTCTATGTTATGAAGCTGCCAATATTTGTCAACAACTGGGCATCATTTAATTCATTTTCAACAACATTTTTATGGATATTTCCAGAGATTAATGGTAAAAACTACACATTGTCATTTAAAAAGATTTTACTAACAGGATACATTATTGCACTCAACTTTGTTTTTTTTTAATTCTTTGATGGACATTGCTGGCCTGGCAAGCCATCTTATATATGTGAATATATAGTCTGGCCATGGCCTATTGACTGCTCTCAGTTGTGGGGTGGAGTCTGCGATTGTCTTTCAAACTGTTTCTGCATGCTATTGGACAACAAACAACGTGACATACTCACCACTACGGATGTCATTGAACAAGGTGGTCCGCCATACTTCGTCAAAGAAGATGCAAATACATCCTTTTTCTACTTAAGTACCTCTTTCTGCTCTTGACTCAAAGAAAAACCCAAGTCTAAATAGTCCAAAGTTGATGCCAAAGCCATTTCAAACGAGCCGTCGCTATCTTAGTTTTTTCAGTAACATCCCGCCCACCAACAGTGCTGTGATTGGCCCACCAAACCAATAGAGCGCTGTGATTGGACCGCTACAGAGCCGTCGCCATCTTAGTTTCGCTCAGTTGCAGTAACATCCCGCCCACCTGGCTGATAGAGCGCTGTGATTGGCCAGCCACAATACTGGCCAGGGTTGTGGAGGTTCCAATGGAGCGTCGCTAGACCGACATGCAGAGCAAAATCATTTTGCTTCAGTATTAATAGTCAGTTTTTTTGTGCAATGACAATTAAACAATCTAAATGACGGTCTAGATTCTAGGCTAGGACGTTGCTGTTTTAGCGAACCTTTTCGCCACGATTCACTTAGTTTTTTCTGTGTGTAGAGACGGACCGAACTCCACATGACTTATTAACTTTACCTAACCTTTACCAGAACGGGTTCTTTGTGCTTCAGTTAAATACCCTTTAAATAGGTTTTACCTCAGTATTGTAAAAATAACAATGTGAAATAACAAACAAATGCATCAAGGTGAAAAATATCAAAAGGCACAAAGTAACCAAACCAATCTGGTTATGAGTGTCAGAGTCAGCTGATGACTGGAAGATAAAATCCCCTATAATAAACATAAAACATATCAAACAATCTCCCAGAGCAGACAGAGTTTTTTGTGTCCATATTGATAAATACAGGGGTGCACAGAACTGGTGCGCAGGTGCACATGCAGGCCAAAAATAATGCACAAACAGAAGGATGCACATACAGCTTTCTCTTTGTAAATCAACTCCTGGGGATCTAGGGAGTGACCGCTTATGTCATCAGGAGGCAGATTGTCTAGAGCCTCTAATGAGGCAATAAGGGTGTCTGGCTTTGAAATTAGAATGATACATTTCACATGAACAAACAACACAAATCTCTCATCTGTGCTGCAGCTGATGGATAAAATCAGACATTTTGTAAAATCTCATTCTGTCAACCATTCCCATATGAGGTAATGTTTATGAATGAAACATTCTGGGAGTAAGAAGACTTTAATTCCTTTCACAGTTCAAACAACTCAAAATTTATCAGGGTGAAAATACTGTGAAATCGCAAAAATAATTCAGAAAACTTGTAGGTCTCGTTCACTCGTTCTTTTCAATAAATCTGTGGTGGTCTCTTGTATGAATGAAAGCCCTGTGAGTTGTTTTCTGTGGGGAAAAGCTCTTGTCTTAGGGGTAGAAGTTTGTCGGTGGAGTGGGTGTGCAGAAAAGGACAGGATTATAAGTCCATCCATTTTCTGCTGCGTCTTCATGGTCAGGTCGCAGAGGCAGCAGCCGGAGCAGAGACACCCAGACTTCCCTTGGGCCAGCTCCTCTGAGGGAAATAATAAGGCGTTCCCAGGCCAGTCAAGAAACATATAACGCATTTACACTCGGGTCAGCTCGGTCTGGGCCTGGTAGGGTAATTGCATTTATATTGGCATTATCTGTGTGTTGTTTGTGCGAAGCCGAACGTTTTTTTCAGCCCTGCTCCCCTGCGGTCTGTCCCGTGCTGAGCCAACCACACAAACCAACCTAGGGACTGATTTGCCACCTGAAGTTCAGACCTGCCTACTAGTGGGAACCTCTGATTGGCGTGGGGAGAATCAGCCAATGACAGCAATGGCATGCATGATTCTTTAGTAATCTGGAAGCAGTGGGGTGAACATCTTCTCTGACTGCATCTCAGACTGGCCATGGGAGCGCGAGGACTGACCCTCTGCTGTGAGCGCTCTGGGAGAGGAACCCACGGCAGAACCGACGCTCAGTGGGAAAAGTAGGAAGCTGTGTGCTTCATGTCAGAGTCTCCAAAAACAAAACTGCTCATGACCGCTTTTGTTTACTCATTTGTGGCACTTAAGAAGGACACCACGGAATTCTCCACACCTCTTTTGCGACCCACCCACATACTGGAAGACATCTGCGTTCCTGAGAAGGCTGTGTAAACACAGCCTGGCTGTGCGGGGACGGGCTGTCCCCATGCGGCCCAGGCCGAGCAGACCAAAGTGTAAAAACGCTAATAGTCCCTGCAGCGTGTCCTGGGTCTTCTCTTAGACCTGAACCCAGATAGACATGCCTGGGATACTTCACCAAGAGGCATCCTAACCAGATGCCCGAGCCACCTCAACTTCCCTTTCTTGATGTTTCTTGAGGAGCAGTGGGTCTACTCTGAGGCCCTACCCTCCCTCCTGACTCGGAGAAGGCATTCTACCCTTTTCTGACTGGAGACTGGAGATTTTGAGAAGCTGATTCTCATCCCAGCTGCTTCACACTTAGTTGCAAACTGCTCTAGTGATGGTTGGAGATCACAGTCTGATGAAGCCAACAGGACCACATCAAGCTCTGACACCAATCATTCAGGGACCTAACAGCCCGTATCAAGGGGTCTGGTACCCCATACTCCTGGAGTACCCCCCACAGCGCTCCCTGAGGGACATAGTTGAACACCTTCTTCAAGTCCACAAAACACATGTAGATTAGTTGGGCAAACTCCCACGCACCCTTCAGGACCCTGCTCAAGGTATAGAGCTGGCCCAGTATTTTCACGGCCTATCCGAGTATTGACTATGTGGCGGACCCTCTTCTCCAGAACCCCTGAATAGACCTTACCAGGGAGGCTCAGAGTCTTACTCATTAATATTCATGTCATGTAAATATCTTGCTTCTGGCTAACAGCAACGCAACTCTTCTACTGCCTTCGTTCGCTCTTCTTTCTAAGGTAAAAAAGTGCGTTGTTGATGTTTTATGTCCACAAATACAAGACCCAACATGTTCCAACAAGTTGTTGAGTTGGAAATGGTTAGCTTTTGCTAGCTGAGACATGCTTCACTCTCTGTTGGCCACAAAAACAACACGGCCTTCTGTAGTCTCAAGCCAAAATGGGTGAGTCCAGGAATGCTAATTTTCTTTGTGACGTAGAAGAGACTGGCTTTTTCTGACCTGGTTGTGTTCCTGTCTGTTTTCTTTCTGTGGCTAATGCAGACGATAAGGCGTTGAAGAAAATTTTCACATTCAGAATGCATATGCAACTCGGAGCGACTGATTGTATTTAAAAACAAGTATTACACGGTTTCTCAGCAAACAAGACCTTTGAATCTGTGGTCTGGCTGAAATGAGGAAAAGTCTGTCCTATTTTTAACTGGATCTCTGCAGGCTGCTTGTTAGTACTGGGTGTGATTGTGTACAAACCATAAAATATATCAAAAAGATTTAGAAGCATTAGGCCCAACTTTCTGTGACTCGTTCAAGCTTTGAGTCATGTTTCTAGTGTTAGCACTACCTGAGCTATAACGGTCCAGATAAGTTGGAGTTACCTCACTCACTAAACTCAAATCCCAGTTAAAATTCAGTTTTTTCAAAATATACAAAATAACAACAGTGGAATAAGTAATGAAATGACTGGAATTGGCACAAAACTAACATTTTACTTTGGCTGAGAGTTGGATGATTCTGCATGCCTGAATCAACGAGAGTCCATAAATGACCCAAACACACAGCGAACAGCCATTATGCTGTCTAAGTTTGACTTCTCAGCAATCTGTTTGGAACCACATCGGCTTTTAAGTGTCACTTTTGACATCAAATGTGAAATCAATAACTGTTTTTCCCATAGCGAATGACGTTGTGCACTTAAGTATAGACTGCTGTAATGGACTCACGAGCCGTCTCCTGCTGCTCGGTCTCAGCGGTGGCTCGAGGAGAAGATTTCTACAATAAGTGCTGAACTCTGTAACAGTGATAAGGTATACACAGACCACAACCAGGCAGAAAGAACTGCATGACTTGTTTTCTCTAACAGCTCACTGCATCATTGTAAGAATTTGAGAGCCTTCAAATTTTACCTGTGAGGGATTTCTACCTGTCCTCTCCTGCAAGCACCCTCTGTAGACAAGCCAAGGACACAGGGATCAGCTTTCATCACTGCCTCATCAGGAAGCTTAATGAAACAAATGATCCAGGTACAGTGAGGGGAATCAAGAACAGCCAGAGAGAACAGGAGAGAGAGATCTAAGGAAGCCGTAGAGGCTGCCTCTGACCTGTCAGGACACTCTGAAACATTGACTGGTGAGAAAATAATGGATTATCTTTTTATAATGGCACCTGGCAGTGGGAGGGGCTTTTTGTAGTTTTTATTACAGCAAATTCTTTAATGCAAAGCAACTTTTAGAGATAAATCAACTGATAGGTTGGTCAAATAAGTGGCTGGTTGATTTATCAGTTTGTCTACACATTTGTTGGGCAAGTAATCAGGCGATTAATCTATCGGTCAAATAATTGATCGGTTGATTAATCTATTGGGTGAATAATTGTTTGGTTGATAATTTGGTTGGACAAATAATCTCTTGGTAGATAAGTTGGTTGGGCAATTAATTGGTTGACCGCTAGGGCTGGGAGTAAACAATTATTCTGGCGATTATTTTATCGAATAGTTGACTCTAATGACTGATTAGATGATAAATCTAACGATTATTTTTCTGTTGCACGATTAATAAAAACCATGAAATCTCAAATAAATACCCCAAAAATGACAGGCCGTCCATTTTGTATAACACTGCTTTTATTTTGTTGCGACGGGTTGTGTTCTGGTGACATGTAGAGCTTGGGAGTGCAGGCTGCTGAGCCTGAGAGGTGGTTGGAGACGGAGTTTCGTTTTCCATGCTGCTTTGTTTCGGTCACTCACATGTTTGTGGTGAGTTGTGTCATGACCCTTCCTGGGGAATTTGGCTCTTGTGCAAAAAGGAAGGGACAATAACACAACCAAAGATATTGTTAAGGTTTTAGTATCCACGTACTAGGATTGGTAAAAAGTGAGTAAAAGCTTTCTGAAGTTTGATGAGGTCTCCAAGAAGGAGCAGGTGTTCTCATTTCCATTTGCACACTAATGATTACCACTCCACACACTGAATGTCTGTTTATTCTTCTTCTAGTGTTTCTCAGCCAGCAATCAGTCAGATTTCTACTCTTCCACTAGACACCCAGAGAACCCAGACATTCCACACATGGATTTTACAAGTAAATCTGCAATAAATGCAGTCATGCCCCCCCCCCCCCCCCCCCCCCCCCCCCCCCCCCCCCCCCCCCCCCCCCCCCCGCCGCCCTGTCCTTACCTCATATGTTGCAGAAATTGTCTTATTAACCTGTTTGACATTGGCAGACATGTCCATGCGCTACCATGCAGTAAAACATAGAAACCTTTTACAATATTCCATTTCAGGCTCTAAATGGCTGAAATGACCTTGGTGTAATTGGTTGATGTACGTCCGGATCAAGCCAGAAATACAATTTCCTTGTTTTTTTCTGTTTTTGAGAAAAAGAAAATATGATTTCTACTGATAGAAACTCCAAATGTTCTTCTGGGGCTGAGAAGGGAAACATATGGGGCATTCAGTGGGATTTCCAGTAATAGCTGATTTAATTTTCTATGTTCAATAGATCCTGTGCTTTAAAGCATGTACCTTCAGCTTCAATTAAAGGAAAAGTTCGTTTTTTTAGACATTAAGTTTTATGTGTTCCTTCGCCCACCCAGTGCTCTGTAAACTTTGACCAATTTCACACACACACCCCTGCTCAGAGATTCTCAGGGGAGAAGTGATTCAGAAACGTAGTTCTGGCTATTTTCGGGGGCACTGTATCTGCGCCGTTTAGCCTCACAAAAGGATTAGCCTCTGAAAGCATGGCTAATTTACATCTCAGAAACGAAGCAGATAAATTTACGTCACATTACAACGGGACTACTTTTTGTCATTCGTATACCTGCGCCGCTCACCACGGAGATTGAGCGGCGCCCCGCGTGTCAGCTGTTTCACTGCCGAATGCCAAAAACATGTCAGACTCCATCTCATCTGATGACGAATTTCATTTTAACAATATACCAGATGAATCTGATGAAGAAGAAACTTATTTTACTACTAGGATATCTTTATGAGCCAGAGTACACGGATGAAGAATTGCATTTGCTACACAAAACACACACATCAACACAGATTGTTGACAAAGCTACTGCAGTCTATGATCAACCATCGGTGTGAAGATGATTGCATGAATACGGCGGACATAGCGGAATAAATTATTTTTTTTTTAAAAAACGTACCCAGATTTCTGGTACGGCCGAACTCTTCAAAAACAGTCTTTCACATGTCCCAAATTTTTTCCTGATGTAATCATCCTCTTTGAAGTGTGCACTGCACAAACGAAAGGTTTTGACTCATTCCAGCCAAGTATCCTTGGAGTAGCCGATTGCTAAAAGCCACTGATGCCTTAGAGAAACGTCCTTAGCAGGAAATGTGTCAAACCGAAAAGGTGATCCTGTAACATCCTTATTGTTACAACCCGGGAAACTGCAAGTACGCACCATGGCTCGATATATTTAAGAAAAACTACTTTTAAGTGACTTTAGAAGTTGTTGTTTCACTCATACAGCTAGGATTAGCAGCCAGACGTGACGCCGTTCTATCTCCGCGGTGAGCGGCGCAGGGATACGAATGACAAAAAGTAGTCTCGTTGTAAGGTGATGTTGTAAATTTACCCAGCTTTGTTTCTGAGATGTAAATTAGTCATGCTTTCAGAGGCTAATCCTTTTGTGAGGCTAAACGGCGCAGATACAGTGCCCCCGAAAATAGCCAGAACTACGTTTCTGAATCACTTCTCCCCTGAGAATCTCTGAGCAGGGGGGTGTGTGTGAAATGGGTCAAAGTTTACAGAGCACTGGGTGGGCGAAGGAACACAAAACTTAATGTCTAAATAAGCGAACTTTTCCTTTAAGTAGTTCAAAAGGCTGCCAAACCTATGTTGTTTTAAATGTTTCTTGAACAAACACCTGGCGGTTGATAGTAAGGGAAGCTCAGACATACCCCAGCAAACATTTGGACGTTTAATCAACGTTGAAAAGACGTCTGTCCGACACGTCCCGTCGTGGTTGAAAAATAGTTCCAAAATGAAAGTTGAACCGACGTCTTGTCTGGACGTGCATTACACGTGTTTTCTGGCCGTGAATTACGTCTTTCGCGCATCTTATTTGGAAGTTTAATGACCGCCAGTGAACATCTTAGCTACAATGTAAAATAAAATGTAGTTTTTTCATAAATAGAACACTTCGTCTTACCGATTGTCATCTTCGGCGGACATTTTGATTTATTTTTTTATTTTGGTAGGACGTAGACAGCATCAGGAATCTTACCTGAGAACTTACACTGGATGTTAATCTTTGTCCCAGCCTGGATTTGAACCCGGGTTCTCTGCGTGGAAGTCGGATGACTTACCAATTGAGCTATAAGTCCGGCATTTGAATGCTGATAAATAGTGGATGTTCAAACTAATTCACAACACGTTGTACTACACGTGATTAATTGTCAAATAAACAATTATACATGTAACTGTAGACATGTACAAATGTATCTGAATGGACTTGTAGGCATGTTCTGTTACATATTTTTTTCTAAATTTGGACCGTCCCACTGCAACCATTTTTGGCCGTGGACACCACGATGCCGTCGGACCAATATTTGCTGGGATGCTATGTTGAACTACACGTAACTAATTGTCAAAATAACAATTATACATGTAACTGTAGGCATGTACAAATGTATCTGAATGGATTTTTAGGACATGTTCTGTTATATTTTTTTTTACAAATTTGGGCAGTCCTACCGCGACTATTTTTGCCAGTGGACACCAGGTCGGCGTCGAACCAATCTTTGTTGGGACAGAGTTATAACTTTTATATGGAGTTCTGATTATACTGTATTGTGTTATTGGGATTTTATAAATGTAATTTTTACAAATAAAATCTTGCTAACCTCACAACCTCAGCAAAGACAACATTGGGGGGAGCCCCTGCAATCTTGTGGGGACCCCCTATTTGGGAACCCCTGCTCTACGGGACAACATATCACAGTTCAGGGTGAGACTATCAATGTTACGGCTTTCTAAAAAATCATACATGATTCCTGAAAGGAGGAAAACTCCAGATTGCAGCTTTAACCTGAGTTAGTCGTAGCAACTATTCTGCGTTTTAGGACTTTAGAAAAGTCTTGAACAGAGCTGTAGGCTGAGGAAATGTAACTATGATTAGAAACATGGGGTCTCAATCAGTTTTTGGGCAGATGTGCTGAAAAATGCACCCCTGTCCATTAAACACTTGATGGCTCGACTCACTACCACCACCTAGTGGTCACGTAGGAGAGTAACTACCAGGTGTCGGTGTAAATAAGTCATTGCATATTTAACAAACTCACTGCCTGTCTCGTAATAACTAAAGCCCGATGTGGGTTGAATACCGACAGTAAAGATGTTTTATGTTTGTTCTTCAAGCAGCCAGAGGCTTCGCATTTAGACGCACTACAGCAAATGAATAATTCACTCAGAGCTTTAGAGCAATACTCGGGGGTGTCCAAGTAAGTGATACCGCAGTCTACACATACACACAGAAAGTGGGGTTATATTACACTTCGTGGCCAATAAGAAACTGTGATATGATGATGCCGTCTGAGAGTGATGTGCCTCTGGTTGTCTCTGGCTGCATTAAAAATTAAAACAGACCTCAGAGAAAGATAATAACACGGAGATAAAGTCTAAAAATGGAATTTTAAATGTATTCTTGGGGTCTTTGTTTCCTCATGTGGATAAGCGTTCATTGACGTGAACTCAGGATAATAAAACGACCTTAGAGATTAAATAATCTCCACCTCTGACTCCAGTGTTTGCTCATCTCATGGGTGAATCAAGCTTGCCTTCCTGAATCTCTCAGCATTCTCACAGACTTTTCACATTAACGCTTTTATTACACTTCCTGTTGCTGCTGACAGAGGAGAAGAAAATGGGCTCGCAGTATGAGCTGGATTTTTCTGGCTGGAAAAAACCAAGATCCTTCATGTGCCGTGTTTATGTTTCTCACACATGTGGAGGGCTGACAGTAATCAGACTAATGATGTCATGTGCTTTCACTTACAGCCATGACGCTCTGTGCTTCCAGAAAGAGACGTAACTGACGTGTATGCAGATTAGTTGATGCAAGCTTTGTTTTTAACCTGTTCTATATCAGCATCCAAGGCATTAACGTATGAAGAAGCTGGATGCCCACGTGTTCCAGGGCTGTTTTTACTTTTCACAAAGGATACATAGTGGTATCCTAATTTCATGATTAACTGTAGTAAATGAAGGTTGCCCAGAGACCTCAAAGTAGACGAGATGCATGATGAATTATAGACTTGTGTTGGTAGGACCTTCGGTCTTCTGGGTTATTTATGTGTGTGCAAGCGTGCATGGACCTAGAGCACTCAGCACCAAGAATGAGCCAACGCCAGACAGGGAACAGCAATCAACAGGAGGCAGGATCCACAAGGACCAACGATGGATGGATAGTTAGATAGATAGACCTTTATTGTCCCCTGGGGGAAATCTTTTTCACAGACACTGTCAGAACAAATAAATACAAATAACATGGACATGTACACATACAGGACAGCACATACGACAGTGGAGGATTTGCATTTTAAACTTTTAAGAGCAGCAATGGCAGAAGAGACAAAGCTCCCGCTTCCACCTCAGAGTCCTGTATCTGTGGCCAGAGGGCAGCAGGCAGAAATGGCTATGGATAGGGTGGTGTTGGTCACTGCTGACGGTCCGGGCCGTAGTTGGGATGGTTTTATTGTTTAGGTGGGAGGGATCCGTGATGGGATGGCCAATGGTTTTGGTTAGTTTGTTCCTATTGATGATGGACAGCATACGAAAGTAGTGCTGGGTATTGTGGCCAATTTCCTAAATCGATTCAATTTCGATTCATAAGGCTCTGAATTGAGTAATCACGATTCGATTCAATTCAGTCTGGTCTTCATTATTCATTGTCGCTACTGCGTGTTTCTCTTGATATTTGCATTTAGTCTTTTTACGTTCTTTTCATTTAGCGGCTTATTGTTGGAATTGGGTGTTGCTGAGGTAGAGAACGACGTTTCTACTGTTTATACGAGCTTCTTCCCGTTAAGTAGATGTGCAGTTTGTATATATTGGTACACATTAAGCATGTTTTTGGAACAAATTTGTACCTGGAAGTTCCTGCAGATCCGGTCCCAGGTCCGTCTGGTTCAAGGGGAAAAATCAATCTAATGAATCGATTTTGCAAAATTTATATGAAATCCATCTGAAATCGATTAAATAAATGTTTTTACCCAGCCCTATACTGAAGTAACGGGGAGCAGTACAGAAGGATGGGTTGGATAATACTGGTGTATAACACTAAGAAGTTCTGGGATATAGATTTTCTGCTGGGAACGTTTGTGAATGTTTATAACATGTTGCTCAAAGTTAAGTTTATTGTCCAGTGTGAGTCCAAGATATGAGGGGGAGGGTATTGTGTCATCCCACCCAGTCGGACAGCCCCCAGGTATACCAAGGGAGCAAAGCTTCAACCAAGACCCAGCCCAGTCACTGCAGCCCGGAGAAGCACGTCGTCTCTGTAGCGTGTTGACAGTGCAGACGTTCACACGGCGACGTCACCTTCAGCTGCATCTTCTCCAGGGTCTGGTTAGGCTTAGTCATGGCAGAAATCACTCGCCATAGAGCATGGAGACTCCAATCACATGCGCTGCGGCGTCACCTGTGATCCAGGTAATGCCGCTGTGTTTTAGGGTTAAAAACTAAATGAAAACAAAGTGTGCTAATCCTGACCAACGAGTCAAAGGACAAGAAACGAAACACAAAGAGATTCATGGGGTTTCTGTATTAATAGCCCATAAAATGACATGTTTTCTCCTGCAGGACCAGAGAGGACACAAAATCAATGCATCTGTTTTATTGTGCTGGAATTATTTCTCCGAGTTTTGCGGATGCGGGTGGGAGTGTAATGGTCAGAAATTCAGCGGGAGCGGGATGAAGAAAAAAGTCCCGCGCAGGGCTCTAGCTCCAACTGTCTCAAGCTTTAATGACATTTGTGCTTCAAGATGAAGTGTCTGAAAGCTTTTTCACACATTAGAGCAGCCGATGTTCCATTAGGCAAGACTTTTAATGTCTTTATGCAGCTATGGGGAACCAATTAACACAATAATCAGTCTGCACCAACAAGAACACACAGAAAATGTATCTCCAGATCAGCTTTTCCGAAATGAGTTTTGATGAAAAATCTTTGATGTTAAAAAAACAACCTGAGCGAAAATATGAAGAGAATAAGAGAACAATGCTGCTGAATGCATTAACTCCACTAAAGGTCACTTTCTCCTTCACATTTACGTTTATTGTTCCTCTCTCATCCCTCCAGAGACCAGTAGCAGGATTTACAAAACCTGAGAACAAGTCATAGCTTCCATGGATTGTATTAAAAAGCCATTTCCAACCCGGTCACCACCACTCAGAGGAATTCACCGCCTCTTATTCAAACCAGCAGCTACCGATGCCAAAGATTTCTTCAGGAGGAAGTCAAAAGGAACTTATCGTTAAAATCTGTTGCTCATTCTGGACCAGTTTATTGATAATAAAACTGTTGTAGTAAAAGTTTATTTTTAAAGGTCAAATACTTTGTAATGACTATTGAGTCTGAGGTGTTGATGGAAACGTGTATTTGAGCATAAGACAACAAATTTTAGAAACAATAAACAACAAAAAAGAAAAGCACAAATAAAGGAAACTGTTTTAGCTCAATAGTTGCAAAATTGACTAACTCATACACATTTCTGTTTCAGATCAGCAAATAAAATAATAATAAACGTCTATATTTGACAAATATAAGTAAAAACCAGGGATGCTCCGATCACGTGATCGGAAATCGGGGCCGATCACGTGATTTTCAAAAGATCGGAATCAGGTGAAAAGATCAAATTTAACCTAATAAACAATAAATATGACTTTTAAATTCATCCTGAGGTAAAGATTTTCAAACAGAACAACAATGGCTTAGTTTTTAATCTCAACAAGTTCCTCTTTATCAGTATTCTTTGTTTCTTGGACGAAAACAACACCACAACGTGCAGCTGTTAGCTAGTAGGCTAACGCGGAGCTACGTGTCTCCTCGGGAGAGCTATAATGTGTGTATTTTGGTGGTATTTTCATCAACGTACTTCCTAATCAAGTGATGTTTTTTGGCAGATAAACTAAGGAAATGGCATAAATACAGAAAGAAAGAAATACCTAAATAATAACAACAAACATTTTTAGGAAAACTTGGATGTGTTTTCCCTTTTATCTTCTTATTTTAATTCTTTGCTGAAGTTTCGGATCGGGACTCGGTATCGGCAGATACTCAAAAACAAATGGCTCGGACTCGGATCAGGAGCAAAAAAATGTGATCGGAACATCCCCAGTAAAAACTAAATGCAGTTTTCAAATACTGACTTTGCTAAAAGGCTAAATAAGCTTGTTTTAAAGAAAACTAGAGAAAATTACCCCAGAACATCTAAATCAGGGGTGCCCAATCCTGGTCCTGGAGGGCCGGTATTTGGCATGTTTTAGTGGTTTCTCTACTCCAACACACCTGTGCAGCAGCTCATCAGGCTCTGCAGAAGCCTGTTAATTACTTACTGACTGAAATCAGGTGTGTTGAAACAGAGTTAAAACTAAAACCTGCTGGATACCGGCTCTCCAGGACCAGGATTGGGCACCCCTGATCTAAATCATGGAAGGACTCACTTGTTTAAGGTTAGGGTCAAAGGTCACCATAATTTGAATTGCTGGGTGTTGGTACTATTTGATAATTTACAGAATTATTACAGAACACAGTTGAGTCACAGCAGCTGTACCGTAGACCCACTAAACACGTTTATCCAAATGTTAAATAAATGATGCAAATCTCTAACTGATATGTGGTAAAAAATGCTTATAAAATGAAAACTGATATGTATGAAGTTGTGCATTTGAACTTTAAAAACTCAACATCAGCTTGGGTTTTCATCAGGAAATGTAATTTCTGCAGGGACACACTCAGGATTGAACTTCTGTCCAAGTTTTATAGCTCAAACTTCTCATTTCCATTTAAAATCTACTCACATCTGCTGTATAGTCCACAATATTCTATTAAAGACTCGTCTGTTTAAACCTCGTCGTTGATGTCAGCATGGGAATCTGAATCCGCCTCAGAAATCAACATCTGCCTCTCATAAAACCACGAAACAGACGATCACACATTCAGCTGCACGACGGCCTCAGTTAGAGAAGAAATAAAAGTTCCTGTCTGAGAACTTTACTGCGTGCTCTGTAAACATCCTGTGAGTTCATTACTGTTATCTCTATAAAGATGAAATCACAAGGCGTTGTGTTGATCAAGCAGGCGCAGCATTTAACCTTCGGTAAACACTAATCTGACCTAGGATGTAAAGTCAGGGTTGGATTATCACAGCATCAGAAACAAAATGCTGTGTTCTTGTACATTTCTTTAAAAGCTATTAAAGGAGTCATCACCTGAAATTTTCACTTTTCCACTTGAACAAATGTCTATAATGGCTTCCTAATCATTTTTGCACTGGCCGAAAAGCCGATATTTAACATTGACGCGTTTGTTTACTCTTGCCTTCTTCAACCAGCTCACATGAACCCCACGAGCACTCCAAAACGAGAGCTTGAGCTCTGGCCTATATGACATCACAAAGGCCAAATATAACCAAATATGAGGCCAGCAGCGAACAAACCAGCACAACAAAGCTCATTTCATAACGTGAAACGCATAAATTATGTCTTACCGTTACTGATCTGTGTTACGGGGGGGGGGGGGGGGGGGGGGGGGGGGGGGGGAAGAGTCCACTCGGTTTGTGTATTCGATTTTCACAACAGCATGATGAGCCAATGCCAGGCTGTTTAGCTTGCTTTGTCCCATCTAGACTGTTTACAGATCTCCAATGCCGCGTCCCATCATTTTCCGATTTACGGCGCTTCGCTGAGAAAAAAACTCAACAACAAGCAAGGGCGCCATTACGCACGAGGCGAGGCGAGGCTCGGGCTCGTACTGTTGGATCCCGTAGGTCACTGCCAGGTCGGGTTCAGTTATAACTTTTGTTATTTTGGAGCAAGATGCTGAAGCTGCTTCCTGCTTCCTTCCACCAATCAACGCGCCCCTCAGTCCTGCGCGCGTCCGACACAGCTGAAATATCGCGTGTGATCTCGCGAGAAAATATGCCCTTTACAAAAAAGGATCAGAAAAGCACATTTTTTATTTATTTGAATGGCCTAAACGACTATAATAGGACGTAGATATCCACGGTATTATAGGTGATGACTCCTTTAAATGTTGTGTAAACTGGCACATTTAGTTGTCTGTTACTCTTCCTCTGCTGCCGCTCTAACAGGTTTACAGTTGGGTTTATTAGCAGGATGTCTTCAAGGATGTGGCTATCACGTTTGAGGTTGGCACTAACCATCTCTTCTGTCCTTTCTCTGTTGGGTCCACAGATCTGGGTGTACATAAACTCTACAACACCTCATGTGTATCATCCGATGGCCCTGGTTGCTCTCCGCTCCATCTCTATAACCCCCATCATCGACCCCTGGGTCTTCATCATCCTCTCGCCTGGAGTGCTGAACTTTTTCTGGGTGTCTTTCTGCAAAGCCCCCCTGGGGAGGTTTAGGAGTTCTGCATGTAAGGCATCACAAGTTAAAGAGGACCATCGTAGTCATCTACAGACGACGCACACCGAGGACAAAGTATGACCTCGGTAGAGATCTGGGACTTATTTATTAGACACGTGACTGGGAAGTGTGCCATCCTGTGGGATCCCATGTTTGTTTTCTGGGTTTTCCATTTTCATTACAGCTCCTGCCAACTGATAAGAGACCTCAAACAGCCCATGCTAGTTATAGTGCATCACTGCACAGTTGAAGCTTTTCGGTTAAAGCAAACAGAATTATCCGTTGGAGGCTCGACTGAAGCCTCTGTTGCTGCTAGGATACTTTTTATTTTTATATCAAAATGCTGCTCTATTGACCAGCTCAGTCAGGGAATCCTGTTCAGAACACCCAAACAAAGTTACTCGAAATTAAAGTGAACTCAGACTTGATTATCTAAAACAATGGTCTCACTGGGCTGCAACTGTTGGTGGCAAATTCTGAATGATGTTTGCAAAGAAGTTTCCAAAAGGAGTTAAAAATGTAAAATACTGCACCTTGATCTCATGTCACTAGAATTCTTAAAGTGTTTGAAATTTAGCAGGACAAATTTCTTCTGAAAAAAGTCTTCGCAGCTGACTGGAACCAACCATTTCAAGGTCTCCCGCCTTTTTTGATTTAGTTCCCATGAGTCAGAGGGAGAGAAATCCCAGACAACCTTTCGAGATGTGACTAGATTTGTTGTAAAATGAAGGTACGTAACAAAGATATTTACATTTTTAAGACGTTTAGTGAATGATTTGCACCAAAATATTTGTGCACCTGTTGCAATTACATGATGTACCCCATATGACCCAACAATATTGTTACAAAGCTGCTATTTGTACAGATTTAAAGATCCCAAACAACAGTGCACATTTTTTACACCATTTTTTGTTTTCAATCCAGTGAGATGTTGATTTTAAAATCTCACTGAAAATTCCCTATTCTGCTAAATTTACAACTGAAATGAGGTAAATTTGCAAACAAAGTTCTAAACTTTGACTAAAATTCAACAAAAATGTGCCCAACATTCACAAAAATAAACAAATGTTGAGTTAAACAAATTATTCACAGTTTTATAAATGTAATATGTAACGATTCTGTGGGATTACCAAGGAAAATTTGCATATTTTCTTGCAATTTATTTCCAATTATTTGCCATCCAGTGAGATGCTGACTGAAATTGTGGCCAACTGGAGACCAAAAGGAGAAAATAAAATTTATAAAATTAAGATAAATTGCAAACAAATGAAGAAACTTGGTGACAAATGTGCTAAAGAAACGCTAACCTTGCAACTTGTTTCGCAGTTTCACATTTTCCTTTAAATCCTATTTTATCGCCGATTTTACGTCTAAAACCGACTTCACTGGTTACGTTTACGTTTATTTCTGCATAAAACTTAAACCCTCCCATGCGTTTGTTGGGGAGGTCAAGCATGGGCGGCGCCAGGCGGTAGCTTGGGGTTGCTAAAGCAACGGCAAAGGTGAAGATGGTCAAGATGTCTGGAGAGACCTTTTGATTTTCACTCAAATGTCCGCCCGATTACACCAAGTACAGCTAGTATTTCATTTACATGTTGATTATGTAGTTTACATACGTCAGGTAATAAATCAGGTTGATGGTCTGAATCCTGTTTTAACCTCTTGCTAAAATGTCCTGGAGCAAGACTCTAAAAGATAACTGCTCCTGATGGCAAGTCAGCACCTCGCATGGCAGCTCCTCTGCTTTTAGTGTGTGTGTGTGTGTGTGTGTGAGAGAGAGAGAGAGAGAGAGAGAGAGAGAGAGAGAGAGAGAGAGAGAGAGAGAGAGAGAGAGTGATAAACACTGTAAAGCGCTTTGTAAAACCGCAGGCAGTTAACAATCAGACAGTAACAGCAGGTCAGTATCCTCATAGAATAGAACTGTAACCCTTGTGATGAGATCATTTACAGCAAGACCGGTCAGCCAGCTAGCCAGAAGAGCAAATTTTATTAGTTTAAACAAATAAAAACCCACAATTTTACATTAATTTAAGGAAAAACTATGAACATGTTGCTTTAACACATCTGCTAAAGGGTATTTGGGAAAACACCAAAATGAGGGATTTTGTTATAAACCTAAACCTAAGTTTCTATTTGAACCTATTTATTTTACAACTTTTATTTTTTTGCATCTTTTATTAAACATTTTTGTCTAAAGAACTGTTCTGAAAGAAGAAAAATATCTTTTTTAATTCTCAGTCAGTGTCTAGAAGGAAATTATTGTGATCATCTTGAATTAAATCCTCAAATTGACCAAAGGTTGGATTTAAACCAATGGAAATGCCTACAGTCTGCTTTATAAGCTGCTCAGAAACAAACCCTATAATTAGGTAAGAATGTTCACTCAACTTGTATATTAAAAATATTTTTAGTGTTGTTACACACTGTGGTGAATTCGCACTGGGTTAAATTTCACCTCAAGAAGCTACAGCAAATTTCTGGAAGATTTTTCCCGTCAAAAATAAATGAGTTGGGGAAATTAGCTGGATTAAACTGAGTTGCATAATAAAAGTCTTAAAACTGTGATGGCATAAAAAGTTCTCAACAATGTGTTACTTTTGGGGTATGTGAGGAAATGAAGGCAGCATTTATGTTTTTGTTTGATAGAACAGCTTTTTACTGCGTCTATTGTTGAGCTTAACATAAAACTATTCAGTGACTCCTTACTTCCTGTTGGTGTTGTGGTTGAGATCTGCTCCAGAGTGAGTCCGGTGTGAGTATGTTGTTGAAAGAGTGTGATGTTTGTGTGGATGTGTGAGACAAACTGTGACTGTAATGTGAATGAACAGTGTCCAACATGATTAATGTCTGCCTGAATGTCATATTCTGTATTTAAGTACTGTACGTGAAAAAAAATGCACTGAGTGCACAAGCGTGTACGAACATTTTGTGGCTTGTGTAAATAAACATCTCATCTACTAAATATTCAGTCTAACCTGCTTTGTTTTCCTCAGCACACACACACGCACACACACACACACTTACACACACACACACACACACATTTTTCTAGTTTTGTTTGGCCCAACTCCACATTCTCAACCCTAACCTGGCTAAACCAGCAAACACACCTCCAAACTTTAAATCCAGTTTGAATGCTCTCCTCCATAAGACCCTTTGTTATTTGTTAGGGTCCATGGCAGCAATAAGACCCCAAAAAGCCTCTTAGATTCAATTGACCCCAAAAATGTAGAAAGACAAGAAATTTAACAAGAACTCTCTCTCTCTCTCTCTCTCTCTCTCTCTCTCTCTCTCTCTCTCTCTCTCTCTCTCTCACACACACACACACACACTCTTTCTCTCTCTCTCTCTCTCTCTCTCTCTCTCTCTCTCTCTCTCTCTCTCTCTCTCTCTCTCTCTCTCTCTCTCTCTCTCTCTCTCTCTCTCTCTCTCACACACACACACACACAGTCTTGTACTTCTATCCATATTAGGACTTTGTATTGACTTCCATTCATTTTAGTAACTGCATTTATGCCTAACCCTAACCATAACCAGTGTATTCCTAAAGTTAACTAACAAAAACTCAATTCACATCTTATCTGTAAACCTCACCCCTAAGCCTAAAACAGGGGGTCCACCGTATTAGGACTGGGTTTTGGTCCTAACACGGACCATCGGTCGTCATAAGATTAGTGAATATGCCACTTCTGGTCCTAAGTAGGATAGCTGTACAAGTACACACACACACACACACATCTAGTTTTGTTTGGCCCAACTCCACATTCTCATCCCTAACCTAGCTAAACCAGCAAACTAACTTCCAAACTTTAAATCCAGTTTGAATTCTCTCCCCCATAGGAACCTTTGTTCGGGTCCATTGTTGTAATAAGACCCCAAAAAGCCTCTTAGATTCAATCGACCCCAAAAATGTAGAAAGACAAGAAATTTAACAAGAATTCGCTCTCTCTCTCACACTCTCATTCTCTCTCTGTCTCTGACACTCTCTCTCGCTCTCTCTCTCTCTCTCTCTCTCTCTCTCTCTCTCTCTCTCTCACACACACACACACACACGCAGTATGGGTTCCAGGTGTGGAGAGAAAGTGAAACTTAAGTTTCTACACGTTCACTTGAAAAAATGTTTCGTCATACTTGGAAAACTAACAACTGCCAAAAGTTATTTCTCAGTGACCTTTGTTGTTATTAAGCAACAATTTAATTAATGGTGGCTGAAAGTCGTCCCCAACACACTCTCAGAGCTCTTACTAACTGTGTGAGATCTTGCAATATGACATCACATTGCACATTATTTACAGTTATAACATAATGACATTAGTTCTTGTGAAGCGCCTCATTATTTTTATCTTCAGAGGCGCTATATAAAAAATAATTTCTTCTTCTAGTTTTAAATTCCGTCTGCAAGGCCTGTAACAGGGTCCACTATCTATTGTATCATCAGTTTTAACACATTTAGCCTGTATTTGGTAGGTCTTTACTTTAGAAGAAAATGACACTGAACAAAGCATTGAAGATGTGATATATATATATATACATATATATATATATATATATATATATATATATATATATATATATATATATATATATATATACACTGCTCACAAAAAATAAAGGAACACTTTTTTATTGGGCCTGGCATGAAATCAATGAAACCTGTCTGATAATTTTCTGGTTGATTAAGCAGCTGAGGGCATTGTTAATCACTTTCAGCTGTATTGGTGTTCATGGACTTAACGACAGGTGCACTAAAGTGGCAACAATTACAAAACCCTCAAAACAGGACTGGTTTAACATGTGGAGGTCATTTCAAGTTTCTCCCTCTTGATCTTTTTTGGCTGGTTTTCCACTCGTGCTAGTTTTGGCTTGAGTAATTATCTCTACTGGCAGCATGAGGCGATTCCTTAACCCTACAGAAGTTGCACAGGTTGTCCAACTTCTCCAGGATGGCACATCCACACGTGCTGCAGCAAGAAGGTTTAATGCGTCTCCCAGCACAATCTCCAGAACATGGAGGAGATTTCAGGAGACTAGCGGTTATTCTCGGAGAGCTGGACAGGGCCGTAGAAGGTCCACAACCCATCAGCAGGACCGATACCTGCTCCTTTGTGCAAGGCGGAACAGGCTGAGCACTGCTCGTGCCCTACAGAATGACCTCCAGAGGGCCACTGGTGTGAATGTCTCTACCCAAACAATCAGGAACAGACTTCATGAAGATGGCCTGAGGGCCCGACGTCCTGTAGTGGGCCCTGTGCTCACTGCCCAGCACCATAGAGCTCGACTGGCATTTGCTCAAGAACACCAGAATTGGCAAGTCCGTAAACTGGCGCCCTGTACTTTTTACAGACGAGAGCAGGTTCACCCTGAGCACCTGTGATAGACGTGAAAGAGTCTGGAGAAGACAAGGAGAACGTTATGCTGCCTGCAACGTCGTTCAACATGACAGGTTTGGTGGTGGGTCAGTGATGGTCTGGGGAGGCATATCCATGGAGGGACGCACAGACCTCTACTGCCTAGGAAATGGTGCTCTGACTGCCATAAGGTATCCAGATGAAATCCTTGAACCCTTTGTCAGACCCTACGCTGATGCAGTAGGTCCTGGTTTTCTCCTAATGCACGACAATGCCCGGCCTCATGTGGCAAGAGTATGCAGGCAGTACCTGGAGGATGAAGGAATTGAAACAATTGAATGGCCTTCACGATCCCCTGACTTAAACCCAATAGAACATCTGTGGGACATTATGTTTGGGTCCATTAGGTGGCGCCAGGTTGCTCCTCAGACTGTACAAGAGCTCAGGGATGCCCTCACACAGATCTGGGCGGAAATGCCACAAGACACCATCCATTGTCTCATTAGGAGCATGCCCCGACATTATCAAGCATGCACACAAGCTCGTGGGGGCCACACAAGATACTGAAAAGCATTTTGAGTTGCAGAAATGAAGTTTTTGAAATAATGGACTAGCCTGCCACATCTTCATTTCACTCTGATTTTAGGGTGTCTACACAATTGAGCCCTCTGTAGGCTGAAAACTTTTATTTCCATTAAAAGACTTGGCGTCCTTTTGTTCCTAAGACATTGTCCTGTCGTTATTGTATAGATATCCAACTTCATATTGAGACCTGATGTATCTAATGTGTTTCTTTAAAGTGTTCCTTTAAGTTTTGTGAGCAGTGTATATATGGGTCTTTTTGTCTCTCTTTAGACACAACAAAGTGATTGTTTTCTGTAATTTAATGAGTTTCTAATCATTGAGGAGAAATGTTCCACTCTTCATGCAGAGTCATTTACACTCTGCTGCAGCGTTTTAACTAGGTTACGGTCCACTCTGTCATTGGAAAATTGAAACAACTACTTGTCTTTAGCTAACAAATGTATGACACATATCATTATGTCACATCTTGTTGCTCTTATTTAATGTAACTTTAAAACGTTTTAAGGACTTTGTTATCTTTAAATTCTAAAAAGTCAGACGCCCCCTCCTATCACCATGACTGTTAGTCTAAATATAAATGTGAAGATTTTATAAAAATGTATTTATACATTAATTTAATTTAACGCAAACTCTGTTTACCAATTAAAGCTCATTTTAGTCCCTACCTTCTTGAAGATCATAGAGAAATAATCTTTAAAAAAACTGAACTAAAATAATTCCATTATTACAAGGTACTTTAATGTGTTTTTATCATCTTAAATTTCAATTTACTATTTTTACATTATTGTTACTTTCATTTTATTAAAAGGCTAACTGCCCCAAATTGTTATTGTTTTCTTTTTCCTTTCATTGCTGTGTACTTTAAAGTAATAATAATATAAAACAAGGACAAAACAGGCAGACAATCTTTAGTTTTCTTTCTAATTTTGTAAAACTATAAAGTTTTAAAATGGCTGGTTGGCTGGTTTTTGGTTTTTTTTTTATTTGCTGGCTGGTTGGTTGGGTTTTTTTTTTTCTTTTATGGATGGTTGGCTGGTTGGTTGTTTTTTTTTTTGTTGGTTGGCTGGTTGGTTTGTCATTTGGCTGGGTGCTTGGTTGGCTGGCTGTATGGATGGATGATTACCAACTGTTTAGCACATTTACATTCTAAACAATATTGTCTTCCTTCTTTGACACCAGGTTATTGAACTAACACAATTGTGCTTTATATCAGGGGTGCCCAATTCTGGTCCTGGAGGGCTGGTTTCCTGTTTCTGTGCTGTAAAAACACCTGATTTCAATCAGCAGGTGATTAACAGGCTTCTGTTTAGCTTGATGAGCTGCTGAAGAGATGAGTCAACCACGGAATCAAGTGTGTTGGAGCAGAGAAACAACTAAAACATGCTGGATACCGGCCCTCCCAGGATTGGGCATTCCTGCTCTATTTGGTCTGCCAAATACCGACTCATTCGAGCTCCACCAAATTCAAACTCAGGTAAAAGAAAAAAGACAAGGACAAAAACCTCAGCACACATTCTAACAGCTAATTCATTCCCCTCTATAATTACCCATAATTCACATTGTATCCTACTCACTACCTAACCATTAATGTCTCATTGATAAATATTTAACATCCCACTGACACAGCAGACATCAGGAACACATTATCCTAACTCAGTTTATTCCTGGTAATTGATTAGATGATTAATTCACCTTGTCTGCTTAATGAGATAATAAAGTTTTAATTAGGTCAGAGGGAGGAAGGAGCTCACATGTGCTGGGTTTGAATTTCTAGAGTGAAGAGATGTGATAATAAAAGAATGATCCAGGGAGCTGTACAAGACAAAGGGGATGAAACTGATCCCATTTTGGTGGATCTTTAATGTTACAGAAAACACCATCTAGAGAACACAGGCAAAAACGGGAATACCTGCTTTGTGGAGAACTGGAAACGCTGAAAGAAAAAAAAAAGTTTGTCCCTGGGACGTGACGAAGCACATCCAGGAGGCTGATTGGGAGTAATTGACTGGAAAATGATGACAACATGAGATCTGATGTGTATCTGATCTGATGTTTGTCATCTTTGAGTATAAAAAAAAACAATTTTTTTCCCTCAAATGTGAATAATAAAAAGTTGTTTTACTTTTGGTGTAGAGCTTTTAAATAAACAACATAAAAATTCTAAAATTATTTTCATGTATTTTTTCTCTTCAGTTAAACAGAACATTGGAAAGTCTTTGTAGATTAGAGACTTTGAGATTTCAGTGAAATGTAAAGTGCATTACAAATAAAATGTATTATTATTATTACATTTAAAAGCTCTTGTGCAGTTGCCTTTATGAAAACAAAACCATTAAATTCATTGGGATAATTTATTTCTAGTTTCTTCACTTTATAATAAGGGTCCCTTTATTAACCTTACTTAGTGCATTATTAAGCATTAATTAACTATTAAATAAAGTATTAACAACTGCTTAATAATAATAATAATAATAATAATAATAATAATAATAATAATAAGTAATGCATTGCAGTAATGCAGACCCCCCTGTCCTAAACATAAAATTGAGAATGTTAAAAAAGGATCCTTTGTTTATTAATTGTTTATTAATGCTTAATAATGCACTAAGTAATGTTAATAAAAGGACCCTTATTATAAAGTGTTACCAAATGTCCATTGTCAGCAACATAAACAGAATGTGGGTCACTCTTTCTTTGGTCATGTTGGCTGTGTTCAGTCAAGACTGAATGAATGGTTCTCTTATTTAGTAAAGATCAATGAGGGTTCGTGGTTTTATTTACAGTGAAAAATAAATTAGTTTACTAAGACTGTTAATGGTTGTTTGTATTCTTTTCTTCATTGAATTATATTTAGATATTTTCCAAATATTATCAGCTTTTTATTTATTCAATTTAATATTTTTGAATATTATAATTTGTCCTGTTTTTATATTTTATTAACATTTCATTTTCAATTATAATTTTACAAACTGTCTTAATTCTATTTGATTTATTACAATTGTGATGTCAGTGTGCCCTCCTTAATAAGAATTATTCAAACATCCTGATAAATTGCAGTAATAAACACCTGCTGGATCTAGGGTGTCAAAATGTGTCCACAAAGTTTCAAAATAAAAGTGTAGGATTTAGTTTTCTCTGTAGCCGTCAGCTGGAGGCAAAAACAAGTCGAGATGAAATCAGGTCAGAGGTTCAACAGGCACATGGGAATAATGAGCTATAGGGCGAGTAAACATCTACACCTGAGATAGGAGTCTAGAGAAGATAACCACGTCCTGGAGGAGCGTCCTTTTAAGACCTGTCACAATAAGAGCCCTGGGGAAAGACCTACTTAGATTCAAACAGCCTCTCAACATTTTATGGTCATTACACTAACACACAGTCTTCTCTGCTTGTGTAAACACACCAGATTTAACGCTGAGAGCACCATGTTTTTGTCCTATAATCTGAACTCCACATTAAAGTCAAGCTGTGAGTGAGAGAATAAATATGTATGAATATAATAACTCATCAGTAATAAAAGTCCATTTATACAGCTTGTACTGTTTGTGTAATCATTTCAGAGGACCTTTTGCACATTTTCTACACAAATTACTCAAATATTGTGATGACATGACTAACTGTGGTAAATTCCTGCAGATTAGTCATGATAGAATGTTTCTGATCATTTCATCCCCCATGATTCCACTGAAACTTTAACAAGGTTCAAATATTTTAGTCTGTCAGGAAATGACTAGAGAAACACAACAACAGCCCTCAGACGGTCTCTACAGGCGGGAGTTTGCAGGTTTAAAGGTCCAACAATGTGAGTGGGTGGAACATTTACAGGAAATTATGAAGTTTTGTGTCTAAATAGAACACTGCAGAATGACTTAGGTTTATAAGATTTTATCTAAGAGAACCACAGGATGTCTGTGACAACGCCCCTAAGATGGATGAGACCAAAGTAGAGATGTTTACCAATAGTGCACATTTGGCGAAAACCAAGCACCTCAAATCAGGTGTTGGCATGGTGGTGGAGGGTCATCGGTTTACTAAATAATTGTTAACTAGTTGTTATCACGTTCTGTTGTACAGCTAATCCCCTTTAATCTCCACTGCTGTCATCATCTGCATCCTTCCATCTTAAGAGATGATGGTAGCGCCTTGATTGGTCACTGCTCAGCTCGTTGGCTCAAAAGTCTGATTCTAGGATGGCAGTTATGACCACAGGTGTTGGTGGGGTAGTGGTCTGCTGCTGCTGTCTTGCTTTTCTATGTTGTCGTCTGTCCTCCAGCCTCTGGTTGCAGTGCTCCTCATCTTTCTTGACTTGACTAAAGATTCAAGTCCCACACTGATGCGTGCTGAAATGTGTCTCTGCATTTGACCCATCCCCGGGGGGAGCGGTGAGCTGCAGACGCGCTCGGGAACTATTTGGTGGTCTAACCCCCCAATCCAACCCCTTAATGCTGAGTGTCAAGCGGGGAGGCATTGGGTACCATTTTTTTTAAAGTCTTTGGTATGACCCGACCGGGATTTGAACCCCGATCTCCCAGTCCCAGGGTGGACACTCGTACCACTAGACCATTGAGCTGGTACCATCGTGGACAGCCTGTTGCAGGCACAGCAGTCGCTTGCTAGTTGCTCCCAGTTATGCTGGTTGCTTTAAGGTCACGCTTGCAGACATCTTTAAAGTGCAGTGCTGGTTGACCTGCTGGCCGGTGTCCTGTGGCTAGTTCCCTATATAGTATGTCCTTGGGAATGCGGCCATCCTGCATGCGATGCACATGACCAAGCCAGTGTAGTCGATGTTGCCAGAGTAGGAGGTGCATTCTCAGTGAGCCAGCTTGTTCTAGAACAGCAACGGTGCCTTGTGATGTTCAGAATGTGTTGGAGGCAACAAACGTGGAAGCTTGTTTTCCTGCGTGGTCCGGGGTTTGCTGCCATAGTGGACGGCACTGAGGACACATGCTTGGTACATCTTGAGCTTGGTTAGAATTACATGAATCAACAAAAGCCAGGTTTATTTTTAGCTTTAAGTCAGATAAATATTCCATTCATTGACATGAAGGGGGCGGAGCTTATAATATATACTGCAGCCAGCCACTAGGGGGTCATCTGATTCCTTTCAGCTTAAACTTACACTCCTACTTCTATTTTTTGATTATGTAGATAGTTATAAAGCTCCTTGTGTTAGAATAAAGAAAAGTTTTTGTAAATGAAAATGTAACATCTCGGACTGCCTCCAGCCCTCCTTTTCTCTCTCTTATGTTACGTGCTATTCCACTTGTTTCCCCTCTGCCAGTCAAAGCCTGATACCGTCTCTTGTGTCATGAATTAAATAAAATTAGCTATGCAACAGGAGGAGTATAGGAGTCTTCCTAATGTAGAGGAAAATCTGCTTCAGCATACTTTGGCATGTAGACCTGCCATTCGAGGCAAGGAATGGAGGAAGAAAGCAATGAAATTTTTTCACAAATGGTCATTTCCATTTTTGTAATTATCCTCCTGCTGTTGTAAAAACAGGCTTGAGTGCAGAATGAGACACAAGTGTGACATTATCCTAAAGGATGTTGTGTCGAAACCCGCGTTTTTCCAAGCAGGTATAAGGAGGTGAGGTGGGAAAAGGGCAGAAGCTGAAAATGAAAACTACCACCTTGTTTTAGATCCACACACTTCATTTAGTTCACAAACATCGATCAAACACTGTGATATTCTTGGTACGGCATGATGTTGGAAAACGATGCAACCGCTCATAGCGTGAGTAGCTGGGGGCAATCAGCCCCTGGGGTGAAATGTGTTGCCTCAGAATTCAATCTATGTAGGCGCTATCACTTACCAACATGAAGGACACTTCAGTCGTTGACTCCGGACCCTCCTGGCCTACTTATCAACAGGATTGTTGTAATCTGTAGAACTTGAACTCGGTTGACTCCTACGGGTCCAACAGATTAGCTGCTTTAGCTAAAGTGGTTAGCATTAATGATGGAGGATTGTAGATTGGCATTTTCAATTATGGTCAGCTGTCATTTCAATTTCATCCTATGATGAAAACCGTTCAGCGGGCCTATGAGGGGTTTTAGCACCAGGAAATGAACACACACACATCCAGCTTCCTCTTCCACATAAATACATTAACAGACAGAACCTGAAAGGTTGCTGTATGGAGCTCTGACTCATCAGGAGGAAACCTCGAGATTTAATTACAGCAAATGAGATGAGCACCCCTTTCATCATCTTATTGATGCTTATAAAAGATCATAACCTTGTCTGGGTTTCACAATAAAGGCCTTTCATTGCATTTCTCTTTCATACATAAAAAAAAACACATTAACACCAAGATTCATGTTTACGAAACCCCAGAACACAAAAGGATCGGATGGTAATAAAGTATTTGATTCGTTTTGCAGGAATTGTAATCTTTTGTCTTGTCAGAGAACAGATTTTTATTACTAGAAGCTGAAAGAAAAGGGCAATGACATTTCTGCTTGTATGTTAGCTAAATATCCTACAAATAATTAACTTTTGGAGACAACCTCATTCAAGATGGCCAAACAGAAAAATGGCTCTAATTGTTATTTCTAGGAATATTGAGGAAACGTGTTTGTCGTTAAAAGTCATTACTATCTTGAGACTAAGCATAAAGTTTTTATTGGAATTTTGCTGCTAAACAATACATCTCTGCCACCTACTGGCCTATTAAAGTAACTGCAGACTTTTTAAAATTTGAACTCCAGATTTTTTGGGGCTTTGCAAAAAAATTAAATGAAAACTTTTTTGATTGTAGTCAAAATATATTTTTTTGAAGTTAGTAATAGTAATATTTTAGCCTTACAGTCTAGTGCGCCCTGCAGAGTGATGTTTTCTGTGTGGTCAGGTTGTCAATTGAGGCTCTTATTTTGAAGAATCACACCCCAGATTTCTCAGAGTGTTTTCAGCTGAAGAAAAAAAATTGTGTTTTTCTAAACTCAGTTTACAATTATTAAAAATATATACAATGTTCCTCTGTTTGTTTTACTTCCTTCTTTGTTCTAAAGGGGACTCCGGTGGCCCAGTGGCCTAGTGGTAGAGTGTCCGCCCCAGGACTGGGATTTCGGGGTTCAAATCTCGGTCGGGTCATACCAAAGACAAAGGAAATGGGACCCAATGCCTCCTCGCTTGACACTCAGCACCAAGGGGTTGGATTGGGAGGTTAAACCACCAAATAGTTCCCGAGCGCGGCCACAGCTGCAGCTCACCGCTCCCCACCACGGGGATGGGTCAAATGCAGAGATGTAATTTCACCAGTGTGTGATGATGACTTGGGACTTTAACTTTAACATGTCGGATTTTTGATCCGATAGGGCGTTCAATCCGATTACTTGTGCCCATGTAAACGTAGCTATTGATGTTTTAAATAGGCTTTGCATATTTCAGTTTGTACAAATATCCTCCCATGTCTGCATTTGCTTTTAACAGTCTGATGTTACTTGCTTTGATATGAGACCAGAGGAATTCTGAGTACTAGCAGCTTAGAAGAAGGACATACATACATAGTTTATTACTAAACATGGTAAATGCAAATTGGCTCAGACAGATGCTATTAGCTAAGACTGCTAATTACTGCAAGAACTCCACACAACCACACTTAACCACATAAACAACTACTATCTCTGAAACAGAACGCACTTTTCAAATAACTTCCTGTAAGCCTGTTTTGCTTTGACTCACCAGCGGTTCTCACCATCACATGCTTACCTTCTAGATCAAGTGTCCTGATTACACAACTATGCTGATGTTCTGGAAATCTCTCACCAAGCTTTAACTGAAAACCCAAAGTCAAACATCACACTACACAACTCACAGTCTGTTTGCACCAATTCAAATTTTCAGTCATATGCAAGAAAAAACACAAAAATCTACAATTTTTGCAAAGGCTAAGGGTTAGGCTTGTTTCTATCAAAAATGGAGAAAACCTGAACCACGTGATTGTTCCGTCTTCTTAAAACAAAACAGCTATAAGGGCAAGAGCAATCAAAATCAAGGGTTTGCACCAACTTCTAAATGCTGATTCATTAAAAAACAATCTATAGAATGTAGAGAGCAGCTTTCATTACATCACTCCACAGATATGAGTCCTTCTGAACTGACTCTGGAGACAACCAACCAGATGACTGTGCTGATCCTTGACTAATGTATCCTCTTTCGTATTTTCCAACTGTCCTCTCTGAAGTGAAACCACTTCCTCTGTAAACCAAAACCACTTTCCACCATGCTCGCTGTCACATACTCAGGCCCATTTGCAGAAAGCCCAGGCGAAGACAGGAACAACGGATTTCCCTTTTTTATCAGACTGTCCAGAGAAAACAGAGAGGATTACCCAACTTTTTAAAGTCCACCATTCCACCCAGTACTGACAAGCAGCCTCCAGAGACCCAGTTAAAACTAGACAGACAGATTTTTCTCCATTTCAGTCAGTCCACAGGCTTAAAGGTCCTGTTCACTGTTAGTTTGGAAATACGGTCCGTCACTCTGAGTTGCATAGCCGCCATCGCCTGCATTAGCTGCAGAAAGGAAATTGATGGGAAAATAATCGAGTCATAAAACGCCAGTCTCTTCTACGTCACAGGGAAAAACAGTATTCATGAACCCATCTTAGCTTGCAACTGCGGAAGGCTGTCTTGATTTTGCGGCAAGGAGAGAGCAGAGCATATCAGCTATTAGAAGCTAACCGTTAGCCGTAGCAACGCTACAACATAGCGGAACACATTCGGGATTGTGTTATTAGTGGAGATAAAATGTTGTATTTTTCACCCAAGAAGAAGAGCGAATGAAGGCAGTGGAAGAGTTGTGTTGCTATTAGCTAACCAGAGGCGAGACATTCACATATCATGATATTAATGAGTAAAACTCCTAATCCTGTTTTCTGCCACCCAGCAGATTTATTAAAAAATGAGTGAATGAGACCTTTTAGTATTTAGTGATTCCTTATTTCTTCCATGTCATTAATCAGATGTCCATCAACAGTGGAATTCTGCCCGGATACAGTGAATATCAGGTGTTAAAGGTGGAATATGGAGCATTTTAATAAAAAGCTATATTTTTAAAAAATGATACCTCCACGGGGCGTTTAGAGGTGTGCAGAATGAATGTACAGTTTTTCCTTTAAAAACTATATTTAAAAAAAAAAATCTAAATTTTATTTTGACGTGCACGACACTGGCTTTATGTTTACATCTACCAGCCACCAGAGGGCACCGTTGTGGCAAAAGTCTGCTTAGCAAGGCGAGGCTGGGACTGTGTAAAATGGTGGACTCGACAAGTCAAGCAGCTGATTCTGAGTCCAGAAGATGCTCTAACGGTAAATACTGTTGTAAAATAAACTTTTTAGTAGAAATAAGTCCTTACCCTGTACGATTCGTCCCTGGACATGGTGCTGGCTGGTCACTTTACATATCAGCAGTCAACCAAATCCCTGACGGCTGGAAAATCAGATCAATTACCAAATTTGAACACCAGATGTCGCCATAGTGTCCGTGTTCCATATTCAACCTTTAACATTGGGCTCTGTGTTGTTGCAGAAGCCTTTACATAAAATGACCTGCTGGATTCAACACAGTGATAGCCATCTGGGGATTTTAGAGCAGGTATTCATATTGAACCTAGTGGAGCAAATCAAAACATATAATCAGAAAAGCAAAGGCTCCATTCTAGAAGCTATAGACATGTGGAGCTCAGCTACTTGACATTTGGGCCTTTTGAAGTTATTTTAAGATGAGGTTTAGCAGACTGTGATGTTGCCGTATTCAAAACTCTTGGATTGGACTCATCCAAATGTAGCGACCGATCATTTGGTAAAACCAGGTTGGTGTAATGGTTTATAGGAACACCTAAAACAATAAAACCCCTTTTTGTTTTTTAGATTTACTCCTCTCCATTTACTCTTTCTGCTCTGATGGGACTGAGCTTTTTGGACGTCTAACATCTCTATTGATTTGACATGGAAGACACATGGTGGAGTTGCTGAGCTGACTCCATTAAAGACTTTTGGCACAGGTGTTCTCAAATACAAGAAGCTCTAGGGAGCCGATACAATGAAAACAGAGACTGAGGGAACAAGGCCAGCACCCTGTGTGAAAAATGAAACCGTCTGGAAATTCCATTTATGGCTGAATTTTGGATACCAATCTTATTCTTCTACAGATAAGTTTCCTTGTTAGAAGAAATTGACGTGACAGTAATGCACCTTCTCAAGTTTCGTCATGTCAGTGTAAAGAAATAGTTTCACAGACTTCTAAAGAGAAGAGTCACTTTTCCTGGGTAAATACCAAAAGTTACAAGTTTTTCAGGATCGAAACACGTCTCAAAACTTCTGAAAACATTTGTGCTGGTTACTTATACAGTCAACCTTCATCAGTATATACATCATCTACAGCTATTTCACATTTCCCTCAGCAACCTCCAGGTTCAAATATCAAGACAAAAATTAGAAAAACATAAACGACCTGGAAGTTGAAATTAAACAAGTGCTCCCTGGTGGCTGGCTGCAACATAGGTTTCAAGTCTCGTCCCATCAATGTAACCAAACAGGACTAAAAATAAACTCTTTCTGGATGTTGATTCCTTGCTTCTACATGTCCAAATATTCAATAGCTATGTTTACATGCGCCAAATTTCCCCAATCCGATTCAAATGTTGGTTGATCGGAAATAACAAATCTCTGTTTACGTGGACAGTAACTCGAATGATCCGAAAAATTGTAAAAAAAACACCATCTTGTCCGCACGTCTTTTGCATTTTATTTTCTTATTCTCTAGCTTTGGTGAATTTCCGCTTCCTGCATCTTTAGATGCACTTGAGTGTATAACTCAGCATTTTTAGCCCTTCAGAATATTCCAATTGACATGTTTACATGGCGAGTTTTTGATTCGATAGGGTGTTCAATCCAATTACTTGTGCCCATGTAAACGTAGCTATTGTGTGATGGGTTCATCTGTATGTTTTTGTCCGTTTATCTGAGGTTAGCACCCCCAGTAGAGGCCCAAACCTTCCTCTCTACAGCAACCTCCACCAGTAGAACCCAAAGGTGTATCCTGGGTCAACCTGGCACCTCTGGCATGATATGCCTGAAACATCTCCCCTAGGAGGCATCAGGAAGAATTCTGACCAATGCACTTAGCACCTCAGCTGGATTCTCTCAACATGAAGGAGCAAAGATATTTTTCCTTCACTTTTGGACCAAGGAAGGAGTCTGAGATGCTTTGCCCAGCATTAGACACAGTCTGCGGGTCAGAGTAAATGAACTAAGCACAGAAGTGACTCCTTCTATTCTCTTGGCGCTCCTACGTCTCTAGAACTGACAAAAATACCATCCAAAGAACTTCAAAACAGTTTATATAATTAGGTATTAAGTGACCTTTGTGAGTTGCGCTCCTTGGCTTCTGCTGAGAGGCATGTGGTCAGCACAAGATGCCTTTGATCTGAGAGCTACAGAAGCTGAAACATCACATAGTGATGGGACCGATGATAATTATTACAGAGATAAAAGTCTTTATGAGTAAAAAGTACTTCTAGTGTGGACTGATCGGCCAGATAACCAAACCTGCCCCAGCAATGACATAAAAAGAGTTTGTTATCTGCTCTTTGAGGAATTTGTCAGTCAGGATGCACGAGTTCAAAAGGAAAAACACGTTTTACTGAGTCTGAGAAAACAAACAGGCTGACACGATAACAAATGTGCTCATCTGACTGGGTAAGAGGTGTTAGAGGGGAAGAGGTCACTGGTCTAGACGTGTCGTTTCTAGGGGACACGTTTTTGTTTTTGCAGCTAGAATTACATTATGTTGTTTTTCCTCCCTTACACATTTCTTCTCTTTGTTTGTTTTTTCTCACACAAATGCTTCAGATCAGCAAACTAATTTCAAGACCAATATAAACTGAGTGAAAGCAAAATGTATTTTTTGAAAAGACGATTTTATCCAAACAAACCTGTGGAAAAAGGTATTTGAACCCTTAATGTAATCATTGATTAGAGACAGTGGTTCAGGAGGTAGAGCGGGTTTTCAGTAATTGGAGATTTGTTGGTTCGATCCGGCTCATTGTGAGTCATTTGGCTTTCTCGGACACTTCACCTGCCTTGGTTCAGGTCTAAAAGCAGCAAAGCAGCCCAGACCATCACACCACCACCACCATGTTTGGTAACTAAGGAAGGACTTCTTCAAAGTACGCCCTAAAAATTTTTACTTTACCTTGTGGCCTTATCTTCAGATGTCTACGTCTCTCCTGGACGTGCCTCCATCTGACCACTTTTTTTTTTTATGTCCGCCACGATCGCTCTGTGGCTTCACCACATAGCTCACTGCTGCAGCAACATTTTGCCGCTGAAAGGCAATAAAACGTTTTTCCGTGCCTCATTAGCACCTCAATTTCAGTCTAAAACTGGTTTTCTGGACCGCTCATTTGCCATCGTTACCCCACTTGCTTATTCATATGTAGAGTACTCATAAAGTTCTTTGCATTGACCATTTATGGCAGAAAGTAGGTGTGTAGTAGACGGGACGCGATCCAAAATAACCTAAGAACATTCTACGACGAGTGCAGCTGTATGCAAGCTGTTATATAGGTTAGAAAATTATTTTGAGTGATTTTTTTGCTGAGCTTAAGTCGTGTTTTAATAAGGATTCTACTCAAAGATTTATACATGAGGCCCCAGATAGAACCACTGCCCCACTTGCTTTTCACAGTTTACCGTTTTCACAAACTTGACGTAAATCAATGCGTCAACACCAGGCTTTGGTTAAACTTGTTGACATAGTTTCAGGGTTCTACATTCTATCAAACCCCAGAAACAAACTTTACTGACTAAATCAGTTAGGAAGGCGTTTAAAACAATGAATCATTCGAGTGTTTTATGCAACTTCTGCAGGTAAGCAAAGCAATAATAAACAGATTTGGAGCTTTCTGATTACTATCTAAGACCTGCAGTGTTCTGAATCCTTGCCACATCTTCTCACTTCAAACTGCATGTCTGAACTCATTCAGTTTCACTTTAACATAGCTGCGGTTGTCATTTCCACCCCTCATGTTACTCTATGTGGGTCCCACTTGTTTGTCTCTTTGCAGGTCTGTCAGCGTTTATTCTGAAATGTCAAAAACTCTTCATGTTTGAAGGGCTGAGGGGGAGCAGAATAAAAGCTGATGTGCGTATGTAACAGCCGTTTGAATAGTATGTGAAATGTTTTCATTTAAAAGTCATAGCCACAAAATTAGATGTGGTTTGAAAACGTTGTCTAAAACACTTTAGCTATTTATTGATTGATTTATTTACCTTTGATGTTATTTGTCACATCCACTCAATTACCCAAGCTCTTGTGCCATAAATCCAATAACGTAAACTACACAATAGGAGGAGTACCCTATTTTGTATGTTGAGTAAATCTGCTCTGACATATTTAGTTCAGATCCACCTCTCCATCTGCCAATAACAGGTATGACCAAAGAGCGGCCCGGAGGACACTTGCAGCCCTTGCGGACTGCATTTCATTAGCAGTAAATGTTTTTCTCTCCAGCCGTTTGTGGATGCAGGTAGCAATTTTTGAAGGTGTTTGACCATGTCCATCAGGGAGTCCTGTGGGGGGGTACTCCAGGAGTTTGAGGCACCAAGCCCTTTGATATGGGCTGTTAGGTCTCTGTACGAACGGTGTCAGAGCTTGGTCCACATCGCCAGCAGAAAGTCCAGCTCGTTTCCATGATGTGGGCGTTGTACCGGTCTGTCGTGGTGAAGAGAAAGCTGAGTCGAAAGGTGAAGCTCTTGATTTACCGGTCGGTCTACGTTCCTACCCTCACCTATGGTCACGAGCTTTGGGTAGTGACTGAAAGAACAAGATCGCGAAACAAGTGGCCAAAATTAGTTCTCTTCGCAGGGTGTATGGGCTCTCCCTAAGTGATAGGATGAGAAACTCGGTCATCCGGAAGGGGCTCGGCGCTGCTCCTCCACATTGAGTGGAGCCAGTTGAGGTGGCTCGGGCATCTGGTCAGGATGCCTCCTGGATGCCTCCCTGGTGAGGTTTTCTGGGCACATCCAACTGGGAGGGACTATGTTTCTCGGCTGGCCAGCAAACACCTTGGGATTACCCCGGAGGAGCTGGCCCTAGTGGGGAAACTGACTGAATTTTACTACCACCACATGTAATAGACAGATATTAACCTGTGACATTAATGTGCAATAACCTGATTAATTATGTCTCCACCCTGTATATAATGTAAAAGTAAAGCAAAAAATGTAAATACCATCTTTTATTGTTTTATTTTTCTTTAGCTTTTTACCTTTATCTATAAGTCTATATAGCTTGCATAACTTGCATCAAAAAGTAAATTGCTCTTTTTAATCTCACTGACTGTATAGAGTGACAATAAAGGCATTCATTCATTCATTCTGACTTGAACTATAAACCATAAAAGGTTTTGGCATCGGGTGATCCTGAGTCAGTTTGTTGTTGAATACCCTCATTCTACAGTGCTTCTGAACCAAATCAGAATATGAAAAATGCAGTAATCCAACTCAGATCTCTAAGAACTTCCTATTCACCACTTCCTCTTTATTTTAGTTATTTCCTGTACCCGTATGAAGCCACGGCTTATTTTTGTTTCACTCTAAAAATGGGTAAAGAGGACTAGAGCTTAACATTGAGCTAACAATGCTAACGGTGAATTAGAAGCAAATAACCGGCTCTAAAAATATTTCAAGCTACGTTTTTCAATTACCAACAACTCGATATTACAGTTAAATGTATTTATCTACTTATCAACTTACCGTGTATGACTTGTCTTCGCTTATCATCTAGAATCTTCTGGTGCTGATCTGTAACTGGCAACAGCCGTGAAACTCATTAAAAAGAAGTGAGAGAGTCACTCGTTTGTTTTGAAAGTGGGCTGCAGTACCCAAATTTGACCACAGGATGTCATTCTTACATCATGCACCTTTAAAAACCTGTTGCGGCATCTTATGTTAGCATAAATGTGTTTTCTACTCATGTTCTCTGCACAATTAACACCTAATCAGTGACCGTTATTTAAACTACATAAAGCTTAAATAGCTCAAGTAGTTTTTCAAAGTCAAATGACAAGGGATAGAACCTACGTAGATGAATAATGAATGATCATCATGATGATAGAACATCAAAGTTGAATCGAAAACACCCTAAGCTCCCCCAAGTGGCTGGCTGCAGTATACATTTAAGCCCCTCCCCTTTTATGGAAATAAATGGAGTACTTTCCTCACTAAAAATAAAAATACACATTGAATAATTTTTCAGGGGGTGACTTTTGATGATTCGTGTAGTCCGTGCTCTGTTGCTGCATGTTTGAATAATAATTCCCTAATTTATTTAGTTGTAGTTATTAATTTAAAATAATAATAATTTAAAAAATGATTGTTGACTCTAAGCCCCAGATTTTAAGTTTGCAGACTGAGGGTCCAAAAACCAAACATGTCATATCTGAAAATGTATATTTATTGCTTCATTTTTAAAAGATAAAAATGGATGAAGATCCAAATGCAAATTATTCTTTTAAAGCAACATTCCGCAACTTTTACACCTTAAAATTATGCTTTTCTGTAAAGTTTTTGCGTCATAGTATTATCTATTATGTTCATTTTCATACCTGTGATAGTGTTGGGGGGTCCCACTTCTGTTTACTGCGCTATACAGTTTTTGAGCTTCGGGTTGAGCTGTTGACTGGGTGTCATTTTACGGCAGAATATGGCAAGCCAAAGGGATAAAAAAGCACGCATTCTAAACACGCGTTATGTCCGCCAAAATGCGCATCTTGAACGCGCATTTTGACACCAAAGGGTGCATTTCATTTTGAAATGAGAGTGAATCAAAAGGGGGCAAGGGGTTGAAAAATTAGTTTGAATTACCCTTTATCTGTTTTTCCGACTGCTCTGTAGATAAAAGTTGAACAAAGTCTACGATGGTTGTAAACACACTTTTATTCTTAAATAAGTTTCGTTTAATAATGTTAAGAAAGTCCTGTGTTGAAAAACAATGTGGATAAGAAGTAAAATCCATAAATTACGAAAGATTAGTTGTAACTGTATTGTGTTTCATGGCTGTTATCAATAAAGTTTTAATACAAAACAAAAAAATAGTTGGATACCGGACGTAGCGCCCCCTTCAGTTCCGGAACGAAATAGCGCAATTTCCATATATGGTATGGTTGTGCCCTGTGCCCACTCCCCGCCCCGTGCTACAAGCTGCAGCCAAGTGTACTTGGTTATGTCCGCCAAAATGCGCATCTTGCGTGTTGATGCCAAAGGGGGCAAAAACCCGCGTGTTCTAAAAGCGAGCATTATGTTCGCCAAAACGCGCGTCTTGAACCAGCGTTTTGGCGGACATAATGCGAGTTTAGAACGCGCATTTTTCTTAATCCCTTTGGCTTGCCATAGTTGTATAGTGTAGACTCGCAGCAGCAACAGATTCATCAAAGAAAGCTAGAAATCCCCTATCAGAGGAATATAGGAAAAGAAAAGAAGAACGTGATAGAGCAAGAGCAAAGACCAGAGTTATTATTGGGCCGTCTTTTCCTCGCTGGAGAGCTCTTTTAGAAAGAAAGGCATGAACTACGGACTCTAACCTAGCCGTGCTGCTAATGGCTAGGTTAAGTAATAAATTATTTCACCAGGGTTATTGTGTTTGGTTGGGCATAAAGTTGTTATACAGTCCTGATAAAACTATTTATTCAATGTGTGGAGGTGGAAATGTTTGTTTTCGTTGTTTTGCCTGACATTAGGAATGTAATCATGCCTCTTATTCCTGAGAGAGAGATTTAATATTACGACAGTGACGTTACTCAGCAAGCCTCTAGAGGGCGACAGAGATCATATAACTGCAATGTTGCGGAATGCTGCTTTAAAATTCAGCCAATTTTAATTATAAAAAAATGGTTTGATTTGATTTTATTGCCTCCCGATGTCCCACAAGGATGTATTTTTGGACCCCTTTTGCTCCACATCAAATTTATCATGATTTTCAACTTCTTCCAGTTTTCAATACTTCAATTCTATTAACATGGACGTTATGCTAAGAACGATATATGTAGTTTCTTGACAAAATGTTAAATTTCAAATTGAAATTTAAGCTTATTTTATCAGAAAGATATTTTTTTCTGTTTGAGGTTTTGTTAGTGCAACAATAAAATATTTTAACACATCAAAATGATTAATGCTGGACATATATAAATCTTTATCTCCCAATCAATAATAAATGCCTCTGGTAAAAGGTTATAAAAGTCCAAAGAAATTATTAAACTTTTTTTTTATCAGTCAAAACAGGAGAAGGAATTTAAAGAATTCTATGTTTTAATCCGTTTATGACAAATTAAAGAGCAAGGAGTAAAGTAAGTTAAATCAGCCCTCGTCTATCTCTCTGATGGTAAAACTCAGTTTTCCCACACTCTGCTCAATCTGGTTGGAAAACACAATCATGTCATTAACACCACTATCAACTCAGAACAGCAGGATGTTTTCATTGTGATGTCTAAACATGTGATGCAACAGTTCCACATCAGGGAAAGCACCACCAGATTTGATGTGTTACTTTCAGCAGAGCCCATCCACTTGTATGAAAAAAACCTCATAAATCCTCACAGACGCAACAAAATTCAGAAGGATGACAAACATCTGGGTCATTAATGGCCCTAAAACGTCTGGGAGAATGTTGAAATCTATCCAATCCAATATCCATTGAGGTTTCCCAGAAAGTATTTTAAATTATGAACATAATCTGCTTTTTTATTCCAGTAAGAAACCATGAAGAGTTTTGTCCATTTATTGCAAACGACATTATTTTAAGGCGATCTTCTGAGGAAATTCAAGTCATAATTACGAATCCAAAGTTTATTCTACTTTAATATCTTTTCAGAGGAGTTTAAGTATCTCAGGGTAAAGGATCGGGAGATCAATAGGCAGAATTGTTCTGCGTCTGCAGTGAATACGGGTGTTGTACCGGTCTGTCGTGGTGAAGAGAGAGCTGAGCCTACCCTCACCTATGGTCACGAGCTTTGGGTAGTGACCAAAAGAATGAGATCGTGTATACCAGCGGCCAAAATGAGTTTTCTCCGCAGTGTGTCTGGACTCTCCCTTAGTTATAGGGTGAGAAGCTCGGTCATCCGTGAGGGGCTCAGAGTAGACCCGCTGCTCCTCCACATCGAGAGGAGCCAGTTGAGGTGGCTCGGGCATCTGATTAGGATGCCTCCTGGACGCCTCCCTGGTGAGGTTTTCCGGGCACGTCCAGCCGGGAGGAGACCCAAAGGAAGACCCAGGACATGCTGGAGGGACTATGTCTCTCGTCTGGCCAGGGAACACCTTGGGATTCTCCCGGAGGAGCTGGCCCAAGTGGCTGGGGAGAGGGAAGTCTGGGCCTCTCTGCTTAGGATATTGCCCCTGCGATCCAACACCGGATCAAGCAGATGAAAATGGATGGAAGGCTTTTTTCAGACATTAAGGCAACATTTAGGTTCTATTTATCTCTAAGTGGACAATTTCAACTGCTAATTCTGCATATGAACATTTTTGTATGTAGAACTATACATTTATTGGGGGTTTGTTTTGTTTTTATTTCTTTAATTTTTTTATTTTTTCCATTCTGAGACAACTCTTTACAGCTATAGCATTCTCACCACAACTTTATGTTGACCAGTGTTGCCAAAGGTCTAACCTCAACAAAAAAGTCTATTTTTTCTTCACCTGATCTCGATTTGTTCAGTTAGATCTAATGAGTTTATGCCAGGATTAAAAAAACAACACAGAAATGAGTTGCTTCAATGTCTGAACACCACTTGATTTATATGCAAGGACAGTTTTGAATAATTGTCTCTTTTTTAATGGTTGCAGGGTTTTAAAATTTTAGTTTTAAGATGATCTAAAACTTTTTTATTATTTAGGTTTAACAGTGATGTGTCTGTAATGTTTGGTTAATTGATAAAGCAACACTCCTGGAAATAATGCAATAAGACAGAAAAACAGAACTATAACACAAGCTGTTTATACATTTTTCACCATTAAACCACTCAGTTTTGGTTCTTTCTCACTAATTTCCTCTGATGGTTTGATATAGAGTTTCCATTCTGCCTGATCTCATCAGCCATAAACATCTACTACTTATAGGCCCTTTGCTGGTACACTTCCTCTGACCCTGTTTGGTTTCTTGTGAAATGTGGTAGAAATAAGCCCCTTAGGAAACATAGGCATCATATGTTTCACATATATCTGCTTTCCATTTTCCATTTCCACAGTGAGTTGGCAGTAGAGATGAAGAAACGCATCAGAGATGAGTTCTGTGACTTGGCTTGTTCAAAAGTTTTGAATTTTAAACTGAACTTCACCAGAATTTTTCCAAAACTTCTTGTCAGGATTTGTCAGGATCACACTTGATGGCTACCTCACCATGACATAAAAAAAACCAAAATGTGGGTGGTGTGTGCAGCGTCTCAGTGAGATGTTCAGTCACTTAAGTTTCTAGTGAGCAAAATAGGCTGATTAGCATTTTGAGTATTTACTTCTGTTGTGAGTTTGTGGTGGTTTGTTACTGTGGTAGCAGCAAATCCAGGTTCTGGTAGAGTGAGATGGCAGCACAGACTTGATTAGTTATTGAAAATCTGAAGTAAGGCTGATCACAATGGCTTCATGTTTAGGCTACAACCCAATCATGTGGTAGCATCATGATAGCACTGTTGGATCTTGTAGTGTGTAGCTGCATCCCGATGTTGTCCAAGAAACTCATGCCAGGATGGAACCCAATGGTGCAACCATTGGCGTAGATGGCAGGATTTTCATGGGTATAGAATACAGTGATGGTGCAGGTCACTGTCCAAGGGTTGCAGAAAACAGCTGTACTTGTGAGTACTGACAACCTCAAGAATGCATTCAAACTGAAGAAGGGGATTTTCAATCAGCACCCATTCTAAAGGGTCATGGGTTGTCCTCCAGTGTGAACGTATACAGCTGGAGCTCTCTGTCTGTCCTCTGCATTCATTTTGTGTATATTTCACATTGTTGCCACAGAGATTGCAGATGCATATCTAAACACTGGAAACTGAGCAGTCCCCAAGGAATTTGTGGACGGTCGTGCTGAAGAGTGTAGCTCATGTGCAACCAGCTGTCCTAAAGTGTAGATAAATACGAACACATCTATGATGGTCTGGGTGGAGGAACAGAGAACTTCTAAAGAACTTGAGTTTGAATGCATTGATGGATAGGGTGCATGCATGACCAATTTTTGGTTTATAACTCTGTACTGTCCTCTATACTGGTAGACATGCATTGTCTAAAAATCCCATGAAAAGCATACATGGGGAGAATGTATATGGTGACGCTGAAATGGTTTGAAACAGACGAACGTTTTTAAGTTTGTGAAGGTAGCATGAATAAGTTCATTTGTTCATTAGCATTGTGTTAAAGACGTTATCTATATTACAAACCCCTTCACCCATGAAATTCCTCACACGCCTCTCTTAAAAGTGCAAATACCTTTAAAACGTTGTTGGCCTTTACTTGATTATTAGAAAAAAATCAAACACAAACCTTTATTTCCCCAGTTTCTACAGCAAGAAAAAATTCAGATGCGACGTCTACAAAGTCAAATAAGAAATATACAAATGCGTACCTAAAAGTGGAAGGGAGGAAGTAGTCTTGTGTAGGACAGAAAACCAAAAAGCAAAAGAATATTGTGTTAGATGACATTTACTGCAAAGCACAGAAGAAGATACAGAGGCAGTGATGGAATCATGACTTTACCAAACTAAAGAAGTGGTCATAGCAGCTGCAAATATAACAAGATTCATTAGTCATCTAGAATTAGTAACACAGTCTAACCTTCACAGTTGGGATTCAGTGACTAAACGCTTGAAATAGCTTCTTTATGCTGGCAACAATTAGAATGTGGTGGGATTATTACTCCCAAGAGAATGGGTAAGCTAGATATTTCCATCACTTCTGCGTTCACCAATGCTGAGCCACTTCTCCATCACTCTCTGACGTGATGTCAGACCCTAATGGACTTGAATCGGATTCCCTTGACTCTCTGTGGTCTACGCTGAGTAAGGTTGACTGGAAAAGTCAAGAGCTAAAAGCCCAACATTGCAACAGAATGCTACAAAACAAGAGGTGAATGAAATCACAATGAGTTGCTTCATGGGTCAATCACATCTGTGGGGTTTGACTGCTCAGATGGACTGGGTATGCCCTTTCTTCCTCTCTGGTTAAATATGGTAGCTGATGGGTTGGGCAGTCATATGGTTGGACTGTATCGCTGGGTTCCTAGTAATTTGAATCAAAGTGTAATGATAATCTTTGATGGAGTCATGAAGACGTTCAGTTTCTAGATGTATTGTTCACAACAAAATAAACATATTGCTAATATAAGTGAAAGATATCAGTATCAAGCACCATGTCTAAAGTAAATAAAATGAAGCTCTTATTATTTATCTTTTTGAAGTAAAAAAGCCAACACATCCAGCATGTTGTGAATATTAAATGGGTTGTTTTCCACTGTTGCAACTAACTGGGAGTGAAGATGGACAGTGATTTTATTTTAGACCGGCAGATCACTGCAATGGTGAAATTTAGATTTAACAGCAGAGAAAACTCGCCAAGTGAAACAATGGCTGCGTTTCCACTATAGGAGGAAATTTCTGGGAGGGAGGAAGGTGACAGGGAAAATGTGCTGGCTCGGTCATCCCAGCTGTTGTGTCTCCATACAAAATCGTTCCTTTCCAAAAGGAGGTGTAGCAGTGGTGGCTAGTCCATAGGGGGAGCTAGGGCGCCACCCCACCAGTCTCACAGGAAGAGGAAGAAGAAAATAGGAATGACAAAATATATTAAAAAACATAAAAATTAAACTAAATGGACTATAAGTGCTGTGTGTAATTTGCATATAATTGTAGTTTAACGTTCTTTAATACCTTTACCACGGCTGAATCGTCAATGTACTTCCTGTCCACTCGGTCGCAGCAATCTTTATCATCGACTCAATACGCTATAAACTGGCGCATGCACACTGGATGCCCAACTACAAGGAATAGGAGAGCCTTTGGTCGCAGAGGTACTGTTTAGATCAGGAGGATGTTGTTCACCCCGGACGGAACCGGGAAATTTTCCACAGACTAGTTCACCATTATTTGTTGTTGTGGAGCAGCTGAGTACATGTCGTGTGGAGTTTTCGAGAAAACTAATACAGTTTCGTCTTTAAAAAGCGAACCGTTTATGGAAGAACACAACAAGAAAAACTACACCTTGTGGAGTTTTTTATCATTGGATTCCTTGAACCAAGTGGATTTTTTACTATGACACGGATTATTATGACCATAAACCAGCAAAGGTAAGACAGAATTTATGCTTTTGAAATTAGCTTTGTTTTGCTTTTCATTTAGCAGTCATTGGGTGGTGTTGAGCTACAAAACTTTGATTCTATCGTTTAGAAGAGCCTCTTCCCGTTAAGTACGTGTGCAGTTTGCATATATTGGTGAATATGAAGAATGTTTCTGGAACAACTTTGTTGCTGGAAGTGATTGTGGACCGGGTCCATCGGGTTCAAGTTGTGTGACGTATAAGAATGGTAATTTGGCATCCCCTAGTGGTGATACGTGGTTAGCGCATCTGAAAAACTGACTTGCAATAAGAAGAAAAAACAATAGTTTATATAGCGCCTGTCAAGATAAAAACCACAAGGCGATTCACAAGAACAAACATAAAAAAAACGCGCCCCACCCAAAAAAAAGTTCACCAGCCGCCACTGGGGTGTAGAGATTTCTCTGTAGCAGCCCCCAAGTTCTGGAACTCACCGCCACTATAAATTAAACAGGCTATTTATAAGGTCATCTTTACTCATGTTTTTATTACATTTGCATTAGTCTCTAGTAGGAATGAATGCCTTGTAAGTTGTTCTCTGGGGGAAAAAATCTCTAGATCACAAATTCTTGATTGCACTAATTAAGTCCAAATGTGCATGGCTTAACCAATGTATTAGGAATGATACCAGTAACAACACACACAAACACAACACATCCAGGCTGTCCAGGTTTATCAGGGGTTCCTGCTCTTATCAGAAAGCAGCAGAGTTTCTCTTTTTCCTAATCAAAACCCAGAGGGACATTCCTGAAGATGTTTACCAGGTCGCTCATGTGGAGTCACACAAAGAGGAGGATGGTTTTTCTACTGCAGGTTTACGTATACAACAGTCTCAGAAAAGCTGAGTGAGCACATTAAAACATGCATGGAACACAATGCAACAGGCTTCTGTCTGACCTAATTATCTAGTGATTAGAGAGAGAAGTGGTATTTGTCTCAATACAAAGACTTTGACATCCAACTTGTCAAACTAAAAACAACAGTGTAGATTAGAGCTGAGTCAAACAGAGCTAGAGTACCCTGCAGAAACAATCAGCATATGTTGTGTTTTGGTGCTGGTTTAGCTGCAGGTCCAACATCCAATCACTAGCATTCCATGCTGGACTAGCATACCAGCATCCATAACACAACATATGCTGGGGGGGGTTCAGCAGGGTAGGCACTTGTGGAGATTATTTTGTTTTGATCTGACTTTGATACTTGCACTATGTTCAATGGAATTAGATTCCACACAGTCAGAAAAATGAACTGGAAATGTTTCTTGGTCATACTCGTTATCAATTAAGTGGTTGTTCTAGCAGGGCTGAAATCTCAAGAAGCCCTTATGTATTCAAGGGCAGCACTGAAACCCAGACTGTCCTCTCCTCAAGCACGTCCATCTGCTCTTCAATCTTCCTTGGCCAGCCTACACATAGCCCTGGATCGGCCCTGAGGTCTACTGCCGAAAACAAAAGTTCAAATCACCTCACTTTGGAGGCAACTAGGAGGCCTTATGACCTGATGCATTAGGTCAGTTCTCTACAAGTTCCTCACCCTCTCTCTTAGGCCATGTACACATAGCAGGTTTTTGTAAAAACCGAAAATCCTGCCCCGCCCATCTAGGAAAAAAAAAAACTTGGGTCCACACCACCTTAAAAAATCCAGTGCAGTGTGAAGCACATTCATAAGCATGCTAAGCCTGTAGGTGGCAGTAGTTCTCGAAATCATCGGCTTCTTTGCCGTAAAACGTTCCTTGGATATGGAATAACCATTCTCAATCTTGTCCTTCGCCTGTGATCCTCTACATAGAGAAGTAAATGTGGTAGTAACAACAAGCAAGTGGATGTAAACACAAGTCACACATATGATGTCAGAGCCTTTTTGTCGAGGACAGATGTTGCGAAACCTAAAACTGCGGTTATTTACGACCACAAGCAAATGCTGACAACGGAGTGTTCGCAATTCTCCACTTTAGTTGGAATTTTTGAAATAATTATTTTGGTGCCGTTTATCTTGACTTTCCGGTGGATGACACCGTAGAAACTATCTTTGTTTTGTGGGATACCTGGCTACGCGTGTACAGGGTCTAAGGCTGAGCCCAGCCGCCCTGACGAGGAAACGCTTTTCAGTAATCTCTATTTGCAAAATTTCCAAAAGTTCATGATCGTACTTCAGAGTTAGACTTAGCATCAGCTTCACCACAACTCCATCTCCCACTCACTCCTCCTTGCATGTGAACAAGACCCCCTGAGATGCTTAAACTCCTTCAATAATAAACAAACAGAGTCTGCTACCATTAGCTGGAATCATCAATTCCATCAATGCAACTTGAAAACATCTTTACAGCAGCAACATTTTAAATATGAGCTGGGACCTCTCTGCTGCCTGCTTCTTGTTTTCTTAGAACGCCGTGTGCTTTCTGCTGCTTCCTGATGCCTCCTGATCTGTGGGGTCTTTCTGCGTCCCTGGGGACCCTCAAGAATTCTGACCTCTGACCTTCCTCCTTCTAGTCCTCCTCCCCTCCTTGATCCAATTAGTTTCCAATAAAAACATGTACTTTTTAATCTTTGCTGTATTTGGATAGCTCTCTGCGAAACAGATCATAATCAGCCATACTTCTGTTATTATTATCGCTGCAGCAGAGGGATCAGCATCAGTTAGAAAAAGATACACTACAACAAAAAATAAAAAACACTTATTTCATTGGTTGAAACATCATTTTTTGTTGGTCTCCTGTTCTGCTGACGTTCTCCCTAAAGATAACTAGGATAAGAACCATGGGGTGGCCTTGTTCTAAACTGAAGACAAACTGCAGATTGGATTCTAAACACTTTGCAGAGTTTGGCAGCGACGCCAAGTTAGATGAGAGAAAAATGTCCATGTTTGGAGAACTTAAAGAGTTCCCTTTGTACTGTTGAGTTGAGATTTAGTGAACCCAACTTCTACTTAACCTTCCCTTTTCAAACACAAAGCCTTTTACCAAGTCAGCCGTTTACAAAAGAACCAAATTAAATGGAGCAAGAGATAAAAGGAGGAACCAAATGGAATTCCAATAAAACCTGCTCACGCATCGTTTATGGTTCCCACAGTAAATGGTGGAAACAAGTTTGTGATTAACTCAACTCAGTTTTTGGGTATACAGCTCATTTATACATGAATTAATCAGCATCTTGCCTTAATATAAAGATCTTTGTCATTTATAAACAAACTTCAATAACATAAATGAGATGAATGGAAATGTGGCTCCTATTATAAAATAATTTGGTTTATTTGTCTGTTTGGGAATCTAAACGAATGGAATCAAATGAAATTTGACCAGCAAAACTATTTGTACATTCATAATTTACTTCATTAGCTACACCTGTTTGATTTGCTAACATAAAGATAAACTCAGTCAATCACATCAACTCAATGCATTTAGGCCTCTAGATGTGGTGAAGACCACTTGCTGACGTTCAAACCATGGACCCATCTTCTGATGGCTACTTCCAGCAGGATCATGCACCATGTCACAAAGCTCAGATCATCTCTAACTGGTTTCTAGAACATGACCATGGGTTCACTGGACTCCAGCGACCTCCACAGTCACCAGATCTCCGTCCAGTCAAGAACCTTTGGGATGTGGTGGAACGGGAGACTCCCATCATGGATGGAGCTGTGTGATGCTGTTATATCAGTATGGACCAGAACCTCTGAGGACGCTTTCCAACATCTTTTGGAATCTAGAACATGAAGAATTGAGGACATTCTGAAGGTAAAAAGGGTCCAGCCTGGTACTAGCTAGGTGGACCTGATGTTGTGAAGCAATAAAAAATAAAGTACATTTTTGCACTTTTATGTGTTTCATTCTAGTGCGTCTCTAAAATGCTCAGCCTTCCACTTCATCCACTGGGCAGGAAGCGAACACCAGTGGGCCCTAATGGGAATTACATCATTACCTAAATGAGACAATAACAATCTCCACAGGACTTTTATACTATGGGATGTTTAGTGCTGCTGGCCTGTAGCCGCTGGGAGTAAATGAATGAGATTTTATATTCAGGCGGTGTTTCAGAGTCTGGGCACGCTTTGGCTAGATTTATTAAAAGGGATAGTTCAGCCTTTTTAGTTTCTGCATAAAAGTTTTAAATCAGTGCTATGATGACTCAAAGTGGGTGTAGACATTATTCAAGGCAGGCAGTGATGAATCACGAGAGCAAACAGTGACTTTTCTTTTATCCTCCTGGTGGTTTTTATTCTCTAACATGCTTTGAGAGTCACTGGTAGCAAAGATTCATTCAATGGGATTATTAACCCAATGAAAAGTTAATAGTGCTGTAAAGGTTTGTCTAATAATGTTTGCATGAACTGTTATGAAAATGAGAAGAATGAAGCTGTTTTATATGGTGGTTTAAGGTTCAATCCAACAACAAAAGCCATACAAATAGAAAACTTAACCATAGGGATGTAACGATTCACTCAAGCCACGATTCGATTCGATTGCCAATTTTAAGTTCACGATTCCGATTTTTTACAATTTTCCACAACAAAACGAATTTCAGTTATTTTATGGCTAAATAAATTCTTTTTTACAATTGCCCTTTAGTCCTTGTTTCAAATTGTAACTTTCTATTGTCTTACTAACAAACCTTAATAGCGGTAATTAAAGATTATATGGAAATGATCACAAATCTTTTTATGCTCAAAATAGGTTTTATTTATTTTGAATGTTGTCTGCATTTATGTCTGTTGTAAATCGATTTTCTTTTTTTCTACAACGATGGATATTCAGATTAGTTTGCACTGATTTTAAATCGATTCTCGATGCATCGTTACAACCCTACTTAACCAGAATACCAAGAACAAGAGCAAAATAAAATAGCATAAGATGGTGCTAAAAAATAAATGATGCTGGTTCCTTAATTACTCCAAAAACATAAGTAGATGAGAGACACCCTTTGGGACCTGGTCAATAGATTTCCAACACCACTGATAAGGCCCACGGTCCTGAACTGTCTCATTTATTTACAGTTTTGGCATAATTAAGTTTTTTTTTGTTGTCATAACTTTTTACCTTTCATTTAATTATAACTACAGTTCTAGGTTTTTATTAGCAGTGTGGCTTTTGTCATTGTTTTGGGGCTTTTGTATTTCTTGGACCTTACAGGGCACCGTTAGCCTAGTGAACTAGACCAATTCTTGCTTTGCAGAGTTTGGTCTAGGCACGCTTCATTGGAACCCTCGCAGCCCAAACCACTGCTGTGTCTATCCAATCACAACTCGCTATAGTTTTGGTTGGGCCAATCACAGCGCTCTATATTGTGGGCCAATCACAGAGCGGGAGTAGCCGATGACGTCAGCGCTGCGGCCGCGAACCCAAGCAACATGGCGGCAGCGCCGGAGCCACGTTCTTTTGAAACGGCTTTGTCATCAACATTGGATTATTTAGACTCCAATGTGCGTAAGTCTGTCTGATATACTTAGCGGCTTCTTATTTTTATCAAACAAAGTAGTGCAATGTCCCAGTACACCTGATATTCACATGTTTTTATACAAAAACGACAGAAATCATTGACGCCATTAGTGGGTCCCGCTTTTCCGTCGCCGTGATTACGTCACGTTGTTCGTTACTCTGATTGGTCCTAGCGCTATCCAATTGCGTGCTGACATTTTGAAAGACAACCGTAGATCCCGCCTCACGACTGAGAGCCGTCAATGGTTCGTGGCCAGACTATATATACACATATATAGGATGGCTTGCCAGGCTAGGGCACCGTAGGTTTAAAGCAACATTCCGCAACTTTTACACCTTAAAATTATGCTTTTTTGTAAATTTTTTGCGTCATAGTATTATCTATTATGTTTATTTTCATACCTGTGATAGTGTTGGGGGGTCCCACGTCTGTTTACTGCGCTATACAGATTTTGTGCTTCGGGTAGCGTCAGAAGTACTGACTGGGTGTCGTTTTACGGCAGAATATGGCAAGACAAAGGGATAAAAAAGCGCGCGTTCCAAACGCGCGTTATGTCCGCCAAAATGCGCGTTCTGAACGCGCGTTTTGACGCCAAAGGGGGAAAAAACTTACGTGTTCTAAAAGCGAACATTATGTTCGCCAAAACTCGCGTCTTGGCGTTTTGGCGGACATAATGCGAGTTAAGAAAGCGCTTTTTTTATCCCTTTGGCTTGCCATAGTTGTATAACGTAGACTCGCTGTAGCAGCGGCAGATTCACCAAAGAAAGCTAGAAATCCCTTATCAGAGGAATATAGGAAAAGAAAAGGAGAACATGATAGAGCAAGAGCAAAGACCAGAGTTATTATTGGGCCGTCTTTTCCTCGCTGGAGAGCTCTTTTAGAAAGAAAGGCATGAACTACGGACTCTAACCTAGCCGTGCTGCTAATGGCTAGGAAAGTAATAAATTATTTCACTGGGGTTATTGTGTTTGGTCATCATCTTATAATTATGACTTACCATCTCATAATTATGACTTACCTATCTCATAATTATGACTTACTATCTCATAATTATGAGCTAGCTAAGTCATAATTATGAGCTAGCTAAGTCATAATTATGAGACACCATCTCTTAATAATGAGATAGGTAAGTCATAATTATGAGATAATTTTTTTTTATCAGAGAGGCGGTAATGGACTTCTATATGATAGTGATATTACCACAACACTGGACTTTTGAATGAAGACCACGCCTTTGTGCAAATGAAGGCGATGTCATGATCACATGCGGAATGTCCGGCAAGCCCCGGTCAGCAACAATATTTAAAATGCAAGTAAACATGGGTGGTCTGTTTTGCTTTTGTGAACAGTATCAGCTGAGATGGCAAACTGGAGCGATGCAGAGATCTGGGAGCTTCTGGCCTTTAGAGCTGAAGCACCGATCACCAGACAGTTCACGGGGACTGTGAAGGACAGACACCTTTTGAAATGGTTCACGACAAAACTTAAGGGGCGTGGGTTCAATCGGCATAAAAAAACTGTTACATCTAAGCTAAAAGGATGTCCATGACAGTGTGGAGACCACCCCCACACCCCGTTTATACCACCATATTGTTTTGTGAAAAACACGATTGTACTACATTACCGCCACATGCTGACCACCACTTATGAATGACCAAAGGTTCCCTGATGACGCCTCTACTTTGCAGCAAAGTGGCGCCATTGCTTTTTGAAAAATGGGTAGAATGGTAATAATGGATACTTTCATGGCTGACGTGCATGGTGACACAGATATTTGTGTGTGTGCAGGAGGACGTGAGTTGTGTTCATCTAGAGGCAAGAATCCCTTCTAACTGAACTTGGTGGGAAGCACAATCAGCTCTGATCCTGTTTCAGATTAAAGCCCAGTTCCCTCCCTGACCACACATCAGCAGAACCACATTCTTATAGAAAACACTCGAGCACCCCCCCCCCCCCATACACACACCTCCTGCTTTTGTTTATTCTCACTTTCTGCTCTGTCAGCACACCCCTTAAAATCTCCCTGTGCTTCCATGCATCCAACCACACTTTAGGTTAACATAATCCAGACTTTATTATGATCCACGAAACTCACACCAATAATATTTCTAGGCCCATTTTTTCCTTAAACACCTCTGAATCTTTTATTTGTTTTTAAGTATTTGCACGCAGCCTGGATTATTACCCGTGTGGTTGACCAAAAATAATCAGAACATCTGAAAAAATTAGTTTCTTTTTACCGTCGCAACAAAGAAGAGTCGATGTTTCTCAGTGTTGAAGATCAAAGCAAACATTATTATGAGAATAAGCAGAACCCGAACATTCCCAAAGGGGATATTTGGTTCAGTATGCAAGAAAAGCATGCTCCAAATACGTAAGAGAACCACAAACCTCAGCTAGGAAGTAAAACATGTTGGCTTTCTCTGTTGGTACATTTTCTGGGACATTTTAAATGTTGTCTGATGCCTTTGATGTGACTCCTTGTGCTGCTTTGCTTTTATAAAGTCTCTGTAAATCAATGACATTATTTAGAGCTTGTTTTTTCCCTCATAAGTCCTTTTTTCCAGCTTCTACTATTTAAAATTGCATAATTTTTGAAACAGAGAGCCAAACAATTTATAATCTTCGAGTGCAAAAAAAATACAGAGCAATGAAATGTTGTGATTTGTGGGCAAAAAAGCAGAGAACTGTTAAATTGCTCAAGGCCTTATGTTTATTTTTGCATCAGGTGAAAGCCATCTGCAGATGTGCACATTGTTTGATTTGATGATAAATAGATTTTTTTTAGGTCTGACAGGCATAAATTAAAATTATGCATTGAATCCCTACAATAATGAAGATAACTTTCTTTTTATTCTTGTTGAGAATGTTTGAGATTTGACCCCGTCTTGCTCCTACAAACTCATCACTCTGTCTCAGTTGCAATTCAATTATAAAAAAGCCAAAGAGGATCAGCTTTATTCCTCAATTTCCTCTGAAGTGATGCAGATCGGGTCCAGTAACTTCAGCAGTCAGACCTCACTCACTCATCTTAACTGCTATACCCTCACTAGGGTCGTGGGGGGGCTGGTGTTTAACTCCAGCAGCCATTGGATGAGAGGTGGGGGACACCCTGGACAGGTCTCCGGTCCATTACAGGGACACACAGAGACAAACACACTCACACATAGGGACAAAATAGAGTCACTAATTGACCTAACATGCATGTTTTTGGTCTGTGGGAGGAAACCGGAGTACCTGGAGAGAACCCACGCATGGGGAGAACATGCTAACTCCATGCAGAAAGGCTGCAACGAGGATTCAAACCTGCAACTTTCTGATGCAAGGCAACAGTGTTACCAACTGCACCACCATGCAGCCTGAAATCAGACCTCTGAATGTTCAGCTAAACTGCATTCTGGTTGCAGGTCAGTAGAATTTGTTAATGACGCTCTGTAACCATGCTAACTTACATTAGCATTAACAAGCTGAAAACAATTACTGGAAGACAAGATGAACAGTTCTCTACAAGGACTCGGCTCTCATCGTTCACTTTGAAGAGTCGTTCAAAAGGTTTGATTCCTTCGTGAGTGTCACATCACTACTATTCAGTATCAGTTGGCTCATGTTAGCGTTAGCTTGTTGCTGCAGTGTTGTTCATGACAGGTGACGTTCACCAGTGAAGGGAGAAGCAGGAAACTTATTTAGTGTTGCTTTAAGGAAGCCATATTGGATATTGATTTAAGGCAACTGGAAAATGTTCCTGCAGTTACAAATCAAACAACTTAAAGGGGTATTTGTCATTTTGATGAGATTTTTGATGTTAAAAAGTATAAATTCTTACAATTTTACCTAGATATCTCAGATATCTAAATGCATTTGTCTGATGGCGTTTTTAAAATAATGTGCCTCTCAGAAATACTGTGCCTTGTTTTATTCTTATTATTTAGACCTAATTTAGGTTGTGATGACTTGCATGTAAATGTAAAAGTGAAATAGAAGTGAAGCAGAAAAACCTCAATGTTTCAAGAGGGAATCAAAAATATAAAGATGCTGCAATAAATCATAAAGATTACAAAACATATGAAGACAAGTCCTAAACACCACAGTGAAATTAGATACCATTTCTAACTTTTTGTCTCAAAATCATGAAAAAAAGCTTTATTTCCTGTTTAGACACAAATTGTTTTTCAAAGAATATGATCCACTCATAGAATAAATCATTAAATCATGCAGAAAAATAAAGCATGTGCCATAAATCATTTATTAAACAGTTAAACTACTAAAAATCTGAAACTGCTGCAAGTAAAAATGTGGAAAAACCTGGAAAATGTGGAAGCTGGATTATTGTGATTTTTCACTTTAATATTTTTTGCTGCTCTAAAACAGCCCATATTTATCTCCACGGTGACCAGATAAAAGCCTCTCAGACGGCCCTCTCTCACACAAACACAGATTTTAATCTACTATTCATTAATGGCAGAAATGTTTGCTGCTAAAACAAGAAACATTCTCTAAATCCATTTCAGCTTCATTAAGATGCAAACTGTGTGTTCACCCAGACATTTATAAGTGATATTAATGTAACTCAGCAGCACTTTCATATATTCATAATTACATGCCTTATTCCTCTGAGGCATCTGAAAATGTTTGTGGTTTTGCTCTTTGGCTATCATAATCATAAACTTTTAAAATTAGCCTGCCCATTACAAAAAGATGAGCTCATGTTTTTGTTAGAAAATGGAAACAAAATTGGTACAAAACCTTGAAATGACTATATGGAGTAGTGCTGGTGGCCCCTGTTGACCAACTAAAACCAGCATCTGAAGCTCAGACACTATATCTGTTAGAGCAGATAATCTATTATTGCACTCTTGTTTTCACATTTTCACTTTTTCAAATTAAATGTGAAATGTTTAAAATGTCAGACTAGATTTTGAAATTAGATAAATGAGGCTCAGAAGAGTTCATAAATGTAATTTTAAAAAATGCCAAAAACAATTTAATGAGTCAAATTACTTGCTTTCATCAGAGATAATTATTCATTGCTTACACAATTAAACCAGAGTTGAAAAAATAAGACTGTCAGCTCTACTTGTTCATTGTTTAATTGGCTTTAGGTTAAGTCTTCCCTATGATGATGATGAACATCCCGGACGAGACCCCGTTTGTTACAACTCAACTCATGGGGCCAAAACATGAAATGGAAACTAAACACAATTTTTGGGGGCATGTAAGAGGATTTTTAAAAAATCACCAAGAAAGCAACAGGTGACACAAGCAACAGCCTCAGAGTTGGAAGATAGATACTCAACACATCAAACATGAATTCTTTCTCCTATATCTTAAATCTACTATGATGTAAATAAAAAAAATGCTAATTCTCAGTGAACTCTCTGGTTTTCTAGAAGTTTGTGTTTATTTTTGCATCACAAATCCTATCCAGATAACTCTCTATCACCTACAATGCTTTTCCCATAACAAGAAGGAGGAGAGACACGGTAGCTGAAGGGAAAGTTACGTTGTTGGGAATTTGTGATGAAAACTTTGAACAAACGTGTTTTTACTAAGTTGTTTTTTCACACAAAGATAGGAAATCATAGAATAAACTAACATTCTAACAGACAAAATGCTCTAGTGTAGGATGTAGTGTTGGATTAAACACTGAATCAGCCACTATTTGATGTTGAGCTAAAGGATTTGGAGATTTGGGAAAGTCAAAGCAAAAACAGGATGGTTGAGGGTCAAAAAAGAGCACTACTGAGCTAACAAGGGTCAGTGAGACGATACAAGGTGTCAACCAGCAGCACGTTGGAACCAAAACAGACAAAATAAAAAGCGTAAATAACTCCATGGTGGAAAATGAGGCGAGTTTTTAAATAAAGCCAACCCATGTCAAAATACAAACAGTGACATTATTAATGAAGAAGCAGGTTGTTTGTTACTGGAACCAACTAAACAAGAACTTTTTTCTTTGTACTGTAGCATCAGCAGTTCACAGATAACTATAGTTTCAAAGTTAGAAATGACTCAAACTGAAACAAAGATGCATCATTCTGACTCAGAGTACTTTTTGTTACTGTTACCTACACTCATGCTTACCTAAACACTGTAGATTTAATTTTCCACTCAATCCCTGAACTAGTGAGGATGATCCAAGCCTCCCACAATAATTCAAGACGTAGTCATTCAAGTCATTTTATTAGAAACTCACAGGCTTATTTTTCCTTTGAAGACGTCATTCACATCTGGGAAACAAAGTTCTCCACGTTTTATTTGCCCTTTCTGTGAATTTGCCGAGACATAAAGGATTACCAAAGATACGCATTTAAATCTTTGAGACTTTTATATCCATGAGTGGGTTTTTTGTTGTCATAACGTGAGTAATCCTATTTTATTGTTACGGATATCTCAAGTAAAAACGGATTGAAGAATCTAGGACAAAGTAAAACAAGTGGTGAAACAAGAATACTCTTAAATCTGTGTACATTTACTTGTCATTTAACAATAATACAGACATTTACTACCCTAGTATGGTCATATTGCTAACGTTTTAGCCCTCAAACCTCCAAGTGGCTGGGGTTTCCCCTCACTTAAAGAAATGTTGCCCCGCCTCTCTTTGGCCAAATGCTTACGATCATAGTTAGTGGTGAAAATAACCAAACGCTTAAGTGATGTTTATTCAGTTGGACATAGATTTAAAAGAATGTGTACACACATAAAAATGTTTCTCTCACCCTAGCTATGTGTGTTTTGATGGCTAACCCCAATCCAATACCTCCCCACTCCCAAGTTACGTAATCGTAGCTACACTAGATCAATTATTTTGACAAACAGATTTCCAGCTGTGTTTAAAAACTAACTCAGTTTTTGGTGCATCTACGTGAAATCAAAATAAAGAACTTAACAGAAACAATGATATAAATGTTACATCTTGCATGCTCACCTTTTTGCGCTCGTGGAACAAAAACAAAATGTTTTCTGTTCCTAATTGGGGGGGGGGGGTTTACATGCGTGTTACATTTACATAGTGTGAAATACAATTGGTCTCAAAGACAAATGTGATTTTCGGAAGAATCATTAGTGAGTTCTTTCTTTGTATATTTATTTGCCATCAACATCAGTATTCTTGCCACCTAGTGGCGCCGCATGTGTATTTCAATATTGTATTCAAAGTATTGTATAGACGTATAGAAGGACAGTTTTTTTCCTGATATTCTAGTTTTTATTGTACATTGTTAAATAAGATGCAGCAGCTGTTCTTAAAGTCAAAATTTGTTTAAAACTTGAATCTATACCATATTATTGTCAGTCTTAAAGGAGTCATCACCGATAATACCGTGGATATCTACGTCCTATTATAGTCTTTTAGGCCATTAAAATAAATTATATTAAAAAAATAAATAAATTGTATTGGAAAAATAAATTAAAAATGTGCTTTTCTGATCCTTTTTTGTAAAGGGCATATTTTATCGCAAGATCACACGCGATATTTCGGCTGTGCCGGACGCGCGCAGGACTGAGGGGCGCGTTGATTGGTGGAAGGAAGCAGGAAGCAGCTTCAGCATCTTGCTCCAAAACAACAAAAGTTATAACTGAACCCGACCTGGCAGTGACCTACGGGATCTAACAGTACGAGCTGGAGCCTCGCCTCGCCTTGTGTGTAATGGCTTCCTCGCTTGTCGTTGAGGGTTTTTTTTCAGCGAAGCGCCGTAAACCGGAAAATGATGGGACGTGGCATTGGAGAGCCGTAAACAGTCTAGATGGGACAAAGCAAGCTAAACAGCCTGGCATCGGCTCATCATGCTGCTGTAAAGATTGAATGCTCAAACCGAGTGGACTTTTTTCTCTCTCCCGTAACACAGATCAGCAACTGTTGTGCTGGTTTGTCCGCTGCTGGCCTCATATTTGGTTATATTTGGCCTTTGTGATGTCATATAGGCCAGAGCTCAAGTTCTCGTTTTGGAATGGGCGTGCTCGTGGGGTGCATGTGAGCTGGTTTAAGAAGGCAAGATTAAACAAACGCGTCAATGTTAAATTTCGGCTTCTCGGCCAGTGAAAAATCATTAGGAAGCCATTATAGACATTTTGTCAAGTGGAAAAGTGAAAATTTCAGGTGATGACTCCTTTAAAATACCTTCAGAAGGTGTCACTGTGTGTCTATGTGGTTGAATTAATACAGTTTATAATTTTCAAACATGATGTTTTAAGATGTATAAATCTGGTTTAGGCATTTTATTCTTCACTATCATCATGGAATGATGTCACAGTGACATTTTGCATATTTCTGTGGGAACATGGAAAAACAGACTTCTTGTAAGTTTTTTGTTTGAGTAATTATGGTTGGTGACCATTTGAGCCACGGTCACAAAATTTGGGACGATTTCTTCCCACACACAGTCACATTGAGTTCATACACACACACACGCACAGTCATGTTCAGAAGTATTCCCAACATGATTCCTTATCACATTAACCCAACTCCAGGAAGTCCACCACCATTCATTTTAATGTCACACACACTGTTTTACATACACAACGTCCTGTTACACACAAATTAGATCACAAAATGTCCTAAGGAGCAAAAACCTTTGCTAAAATTCTCAGAATAAATCTGATCTCCTCGTGATAACATCTAGTTTTTACATCCAGATGCTCACATCTGTGTGTTATTATCCCACTATTCCAACAATTATTGCCTTGTAATGACGCCAGATTCCTTGTTGTAGTGCTTTAGCATCTGCTGCTGATTTTCTTCTGCCTTTGAGTTCCATCTGATGAAAAGACAGTTGAAACCAGTTGTTGTTCTCGATGTTTAGAAAATACCAGCATACATGAGGGAATAGTGGGTCTTTTTAGCTCTTTAATAGAAATGGGAACACTGGTCTAGTACACTAATACAAAACTTTGTAGTTTTCTACAGTGACTCCCATCGGTGTGTGTTGGGTGGCATAGTTGGTAGCACTGCTGCCTTGCAGCAAGAAGGCTGTCAGTTTGAATCCCACCTGCACGGCCTTTCTGCGTGGCGTTTGCATGTTCTCATGCATGAGTAGGTTTTCTCCAGGTACAGTGGGATGCAAACGTTTGGGCAGCCTTGTTAATCTTCATGATTTTCCTGTATAAATCATTGGTTGTTGCGATAAAAATTTCAGTTAAATATATCATATAGGAGACACACACAATGATATTTGAGAAGTGAAACAAAATATAGGATTTGCAGAAAGCGTGCAAACAAAATTAGGCAGGTGCATAAATTTGGGCACCACAATAAAGAAATGAACTCAATATTTTGTAGATCCCCCTTTTGCAGAAATAACAGCCTCTAAATGCTTCCTATAGGTGTCCTTTACCTTTATAGTCCCTGTGCTACAAGGTACTTCCATGATGGTTCCTACTGCTTCCCACAAGCTCAACTCGACAGCTGATATAAATGATATTTTGAGATTAGCAATATTTTAAAGGTTTGGTTCACTCATTTAATCAATACATTTGCTGTGGTCTCTAGCAGGAATGAATGCCTTGTAAGTTGTACTCTGGGATAACAACAACCTTCCCTGTCGTAAGTCAAGATGGGTGAGTCCATGAACGTTGAGTGACAGTGTGACGTATACCTGTCAAGATTTTCAAATCCTAGAGTTTCACTGTCTATCAGACGCTAAAGCAGGAAACAGGGCTAGAAGACTATTTTCATGTTTAGCCTGCATGAAAAACTCAGTGACCCATTACAATCAGAAATAATAAAAAAATGTTTTTTTAGTGAACCACACTTTTAAGAAGGCAGTAATCCACTTCGAAACTGGCCCCTCTGGATTACCTGCTCAATTTGGTAACAAACTCCATTTCTGTTTATAAAGTGTCAACAGAACTCCACTTCAAAGGTTTTTAACTTAGGCTGTGTTCAAATTCAGGGGCTGCATCCTTCCAAGGCCACATTTGAAGGTCGACTACATCACAGTGATGCGACGAAGGCCAAATTCGAAAACTCTTTCAAAATTCCAGCTACTGTTGTGAGCTCATTTCTTCCAATAAAGCATGTTTTACATAACTGTAGCGTTCTATATAAACCATCTGTGAAGTTGCTAGCTTGTGTTGGCTATCATGTGAGCTGCTGTCAGGCAAACTCATCCTTTGAGCAGCTGCTTCATCATGTCCAAAAATCCCATTTTGACCGTCTGCTCAGCTGTTTTACCAAAAGTCACAAAATTCTGTGACAGCTGGAAACTCATATCCTCGAGCCAGCGTTGCCACATTCATATTAGCTTACGTGAGGTCGGCTATTCCTTTCAGCTCGGATGTCTGAAAACAGAATGTTTTTACACTAAATCGTGGTATTCTGTCCTGATCACCGACTTCACTGAAAAACCAAAACAAATGTCAAATGATGAAGATGATGACGGGAAGACCCGTGGTATCGTGCCAGGCCGGAGCTTTTCACACATTTCTAGTCTCATCACTGAAACTTTGAGCCTGATCGACTGGAACAGCAGTTGGTAAACTGAACGCTGACTTCATGAGGGGAAAATCCACTTTAGGACAGGAATCGTTTAGGGTTGGACAATCGCTTTCTGGAAGTATTTACTCCTCTTTCCAATACATTTCCAAGCAGTTTAGGTACAAATTTATAATTTCACGATTTAGTCAATCTGGTCATTTTTAAAACAATCATGTGATAAAAACACACGCAGCGAGGCCGTGGAGCATAGAACCCTGAGAACAGGGTGTTGGAGATTAGAAAGACTGTTATTGAGCAGCATGTTAAACGTGAAGAGTAGAAGATTGTCTCCAAGAAGCTTGATGTTTCTGACTTCTGAAGTCCACAAGACTGAAGGCAACCTCCCTGGATGTGGACACAAACCCAGGTGGATCTAATGAATAATCGGATGGCAACCATTTAAAATTATTCAAGCTGAACTCTACTTCTTATTGCATCCATCACATTTTGATCTATAATGGATTTCATGGGAAAAGACCCAGGAGGGCTCCACTACTGACGGAAAAACATAAAAAGCCCGTCTGGAATAAGACTGAGAAGCTCCTTTAAGCTGATGCACCAAAACTGGAGCTTTTTGACAAATTCAATTCAGTTTATTTATAGAACACCAAATAACGACAAGAGTCGTCTCAAGGCACTTCACAAAGTAAACATTCCAGTAGAGTTCAGGTCATTATGTCAATCAGTAAAAAGTTTCCTATGTAAGGAGCCCAGCAGATTGCATCGAGTCACTAAGCAAGCATGTAGCGACAGTGGAGAGGAACATCACATCAGCTCTACGTTCAGTTGTCGCAAAAAAAAATAAAAACATTTACTGACCATGGTTGGTTTTCCCTTTTTTAGGACTACAGACTTTTTACAACTAGAGCAAAAAAGCAAACCCTACGTATTACTTCACCAAACCTTACGGACATTGATTTTTCTAGATGTTTTGAATACAGACATGTACATATTTTTAATGCATCATCAAACTTGATACATAAAGATCCTGTAACTAATTTATTGTATCTTTTTCTTTCTGCTTTTTCAAAGTTTCCTCAGAGTTTAATTTAAGTAAAACAACTTGTTTTGAAACTTCAACATACCTTTTCATTCTCTTCATCTAGAAACCTCCTTTTAAGGGCGTGTGAAGTAAAATTACCACAAGAGAAAACACTTTAAATCATCTTTAAATGTTTTATTTAGTGTTTTCTTCTCTGTACATATATAAACCATATAAACGCCATGAAAAAGACCCAACAAAAGATGATTTAGTACACATGTACCTGAAAGAGAATCAGTCAAATAGACTGAAGAAGTGAAACTACATCCATGTACTATCAAAACTGCACTTTAGTCATTCCACAGACTCAGAATAAGTTTTTTTCCAACTAGTTTTTATTCCAGTTGATGTAAATCAGGGGGAAACTTACAGAAATGACTGGCAGTTTTGTGTGTGTGTGTGTGTGTGTGTGTAGTGGGGTTGTCAAACCACGGGCTTCTTTGGAAACTAGTCACAAAACCACAGAAGCAGCAAACCAGGTAATAAACTTTCTGTAAAAGCTCCCAAAGAAAAATTAAATGAATATTAAATTTAAATGGATAATAAAAATATAATATTTTAAAACGTTAATACTCTGCAGCTGTACTACTACAATCTTCCAGCAGATGGCAGAAGACATGAATTTAGTATTCAATACAGCAGAAAGTTTTTAAGACAGTACCAATCCTTTTAGAGAGGTAGAGCTCTTAAAATGAGGTCAACGTTTTGGTAATTTTTTTATTCTGACATTAAAACTGTTCAGCGGCTGTATAAATTAATCAGTAGTGTGTTTTCCTTTTCATCCAGGAGCTACAGCTCAGAGTGAAGATTTGGACCAACATCAGAACCATCTTCAGGCAGTTTTTCTGCCACTACATGCTCCTCAACACTAACTTCCTCTTCCTCCTCCTCTCCTTCATCTGTAGGAGTTTTTGACTCGACGTAGTCAGGTTCCTGCATGTCCATGACTTTCAGGAAGTCGTAGAACTCGAAAGCAGGAGGCCGGCTGTCTCCCCCCAGCAGCCCTACAGAGAAACAGAGGTCTAAAATGAGAATCCTTTACAAATATGTGCAGAAATTCAGATAAATAATTTTCATTTAGTTGAATTTCACAGCTCAGAGGAAGAAGCTGACTCTTAATGTGGTGGTGCGTGTTTTTATGTTCCTGCACCACTGACCTAAAGAAGCAGTAGACACTTCCCAGGTGGGTGGTGATACGTCTGGCTTCTTCTGGATCCGTCCAGCGTATACCAAGTCCAGATGAAGGATCGGACTTTCCACAGTTCCCTGTGATGTCTTCACCACTCAGGCCAAGTGTTTTATGTAGGTATTGTTTTGAGCAGCTGGCTGTGGCGGACTGGCCATCGGGAGCACCGGGACATTTCCCAGTGGCCTGGCTGCTGATTGCAGACAGCAAACCCCACTCACCGCCACGCGCTGAGATTCTATGTCGGAGAATCGAGCCACTAAAAGTCGGTTTATTTTTGACGCGTACGCGAGGTCCGCACGGCCAAATTACGTAGTTTTACCAACCACGCCCCTCCGCGTGGCCCAAAGTTTCCGCACCGCGCACCTAGGAAATTTTCTAACTACGCAGACGGTCCCGCGCGGAAAAACATGGCGGACTGGCAAGAGCTAGTGTAGCTAGAGTAGTGGCGGAGGTTCGTAAATACAAACATTTCTATGATTCGGCCCATAAAGATCACCGTGATCAAAATATTGTTTATTATCCGTGGAGAGAAACTGCTGTCACACTCGGAAAAGACGAGGAAGCAGTAAAAAAATGTGAAACAACAGTGATTTCTACTTCTTCTATGGTGTAGTGTTGGATGCATGCAGTAGCGCCCCATGTCGCCCCCTACAGTCTGGGAGAATATTGGCTCACAGCGGAGACAAGCTGCAGAAGGTAGGAAGGAACCATAAATGCTGAAAGTTCCAACGCGCGTTCCATCCGGGCGTCTCATTTCCGCGCGGAATGTACATGCGTCAAGCATAAACCAAGCTTAACACTCCTACCCTGCTCTGGAGAAGAAACGGCAGCAACTTCCCACTCTGCGCTATCAAATTCCTGGCCTGAATTATTGTCCCAGTCTGCCATGGCTGCCATACCACACAGTCATAATAAGTCAGTGGATGCTCTCTATTGTGGCTCTGTACAAGTTCACAAGAAGCTCAGAAGAGATTCCAGTCTGGTTTAGCTTCCACCAGGTCAGGTCAGAGGTTATGTGGATACCAAGGAACCTACGCTCTACTGTGTTAAGAGGAGAGGGGCGTGTTTTATGTCTGTAATCACTGTTTTATTGAGTGTTTAGTAATTTACCTTAGACAAAGTGGTTTTAATGTGGAGGCTTAAAGCTTGTTACTTCATATATTTTAAAGGGAAAATTAAGAATACTTGACCCTGCATGAGAAAGTTCTAAGGCAAAAACCTTTGTTGACCAAAGCTGAGACTCCAGGAGGAGACGTAATCAGTCCAGTATGCTGAAAAGTCATCAATGCATTTAAAAAGGGCAATCACTGGAGACAGAAGGTCACTGATGCAAGACAAAAAGCCATTACTAGCCACTCAGGGGACGACGAAAGGCTAATTACAAAGACATAAAGCAGATCAGAGCTGCACCATGTCTGCTCTAACTTTCTTTCCCACTTTAAACGGGTTAACAGATATCCGTTCACATTGCAGAAAAGTAGATAACGTGTGGGTTTCCTGTGGCATAGTTAAAGAATTTATTAAAAATGAATGACCTTCTAACAGCTGGAAAACACTTTATATGGGCTTTGTTTCAATAATGTGCTGAAAACAGCCTCATTGATTTAAGAAAAAGAAGGAAATGAATTATTTAAAATGGAAACCCAACCCCATGTTGGAGGTTTAATTGTGTGTTGCATGAAGACCTTTATTATTCAGACCCCATCAGGAAGTTTGTTAGATTAATTAAAATATTTAATTTTGAAAAATATTTCAATAAATATACAACAGTTGGTGTTTATTTGCTCTTTTAAATTTCTGTCTTATAAAAGGTTTTGCATAAATATAAACATCACACATAAAATAATGAAATTTGTTTCTTTGTTGTAACAAAACTTCTTAGTAGGGCTGGGCGATACGGCCTAAAATCAATATCACGGTATATTGAGGAGTTCACCTCGATAACGATAAATAGACAATAACTACATGAATGCGTAAAGTTAAAGTTAAGTCAAGTTAAAGTCCCAAGTCATCATCACACAATGGTGAAATTACATCTCCGCATTTGACCCATCCCCATGGTGGGGAGCGGTGAGCTGCAGCTGTGGCCGCGCTCAGGAACTATTTGGTGGTTTAACCCCCCAATCCAACCCCTTAGTGCTGAGTGTCAAGCGAGGAGGTATTGGGTCCCATTTTTTCAAAGTCTTTGGTATGACCCGACCGGGAATTGAACCCTGATCTCCCAGTCCCGGGGCGGACACTCTACCACTAGGCCACCGGGGCTAAAAACAAACGTTGTCCAGTAGATGGGGTTGTCAAGTGTATTACGTTGAGTCACGTTGTCATGTGACTCGAGGTGGTACAGCTTCTTAAAAGGACACGAACATCGCCAACCTACAAACCTTTTAATTTTTTTAATTTTATCGAATTTATTGACATGGGAAAAATGAAATGAGTTAGTCAGAAATTTCAATAACAATAAATTTTCGATTTATCGCCCAGCCCTACTTTTTAGCAGCAAATCCGATATGTTAAATTGGAATAAAGGTTGAACAGTGCCAATCCCAACCAACATCAACTCTCTTCTATATTCCCAGAAGTAACAGGACTAAATATTAAGCCTCAGCCAGTGACAGAAGTTATACTGAAAATGTTCCTGAACCAAGAGTGACAAAAGTGTCTATTTTTAATTTCCTATGGATCTAAAGTGTTTTAGAAAGGAGAAATTACAAGTTAAAAGTACCCTTCACTTCCTGTTTGGAAGAAAAAAGTGTGAGCTCAGACACAATGGAAGTTAATGAGAATAAGAATGTTTGCAATCTGGAGGGATTTGAGAGATTTGAGAGAAACCTAAAGTCCGGAATGAAAGAAGACAACAATTTCTATGTTCTGATGTATAAATTGTACAAATCGAGTGAGGTCTGTGGCAGTGAGAAGAGTTTGTTTGGACATATTTTGGAACGTAATTGGGAAGTAGCTCCGGTGACCTAGTGGTATGAGTGTCCGCCCCGGGACTGGGAGATCGGGGTTCGAATCCCGGTCGAGTCATACCAAAGACTTTAGAGAAAAAATGGGACCCAATGCCTCCTCGCTTGACACTCAGCATTAAGGGATTTGGATTGGGGGATTACACCAACAAATGGTTCCTGAGCGCGGCCACAGCTGCAGCTCACCGCTCCCCACCACGGGGATGGGTCAAATGCGGAGATGCAATTTCACCAGTGTGTGATGAATACTTGGGACTTTAACTTTAGAGTGCATAACACTCATAACTCGTAACACAGATCTTAAATCACTAAAAATCATAAAATGTAAACTGTGGTTGTGTCAAAACTAGAGGTACACAATGTACGCATGTATGACTGTCACATCGCAGATTCCGCTACGTCAGACTCATTATGTTAAGGGTTCATGACACACGGCAATCAGCCAATCACAATCGATCTCTCTCAGTTTGCAGAAGCCGACCATGAGGGGTTGGTTTTGTTGTTTTCCAAATTTCATTGGCTATTTGATGTCAACAATATACTTTGTTGCGATTGGTTCGAGCTACACATGAGAATGGGGGCGGTACTTTTGACCTATTGTCAAATAGTTGAAGATTTTGCCTCCACAGATGGGGCCCCCCTTCACCTGTTGGATCAGGTAAGGTGGTGCTGAAACGTTAGAAGCTAAAACAAGGATGCTAATGGAGGAGTTGCATCTGAAGTAAATTTTGAAGGTTTTCAGGTATATTATGTTGGGTCATGGATGTAAGACTTCTTGTGGACTAACTATTTTAGTGGAGGACCCTTGTGGATGTTTGAGATGGCTCTATTCTGTCTATGAAGATGATGCTATATTAGGCCTAGAATGGTGATTTGGACATTATTTTGCATTTCTGAGTGGTTTGACAAGAGTGTTTACTGGATCTACAATTATGATTGATGTTGCAAAAAATAAAAATAAAAACACTGATTTGACCGGGAAGAATTTAATTTCCCTCCCCAGGTATGTAAAACATGGCAGAAGTAAAGCATAACCTACGGTGCATTTCAAGTCATCTGCTTAAAATTCCTGTAGTGGAAAATATTGACAGGAACAAAAAAAGGACTTAATTTTTCCCATACACTTTTGTTTTTCCCTTGAGTTTATTTTCTACTCTCTAGTGTTTTTTAAAATGTACCTGCTGAGAACGCTGTCCCATCCTCGACCTTCTGCAGCCACTGCAGCACTGAGGAGGCCAGTATAGGAGCGCTGGGTGGGTACTGATAGATTTCATCTCCAGTAGCTAAATGTGTTAGCACCAGAGCAGGAAGAGGTGGCAAAGAACCCAGGTACGACTCCAGGATGGACATACCAGCTGGAGTGTGGCCTCTGAAATAGAAACAATCCAAACACGTCTATAAAGTTACTATTTTATAAGGAAAATAGATTTTAGGCCAGAGAATGGAGAGTAAAATACGTACAGGTGGATCCAGCAGATCTGGTACCGCTCCATCTTTTCACCTCCCAGCTCCAACAGGCCTCTCATCTCCTCCAGGAGAGCCTGGTTCTGCCTCCAACCGATCTCGTCCTCCTCTTCTCCCACAAACAGAAGGAGGAGGGCTTTGCCCAGGGAGAGGATGGAGGGCAGGTTTTCTACAGTCAACTCGGGCTGGAGGGAGGAAAAAAAGAGGAACAGGTGATCCCAAATCTGCATAGAATCAAGAATCATAAACGTCTGACAATAAACTAAATCCATAATTGTAAAACTGATTCATGTAAATCAGCACAAAGCCATGGTTCTTGCTAATTCTCTACATTTTACACGTTAACTCTGCTGCTTGTGGCTGCTGCTAGCAAAGAAAACCAAGGATGCAGCTATAAGAATGTTTGACACAGCAAATATTTCACTGCAGGAAGAGATATCTGAAAAGAAACATTCAAGAGAAAACTTAGAAAAAGAAAAGAATTCCACTAAAGGAGTAGAAATAAAAGTTTTCATCCACAACAGAGGTGTTTTGAAGCAGCCCTCTGCTGACCAGAAACTACACGTAACAGTTTTGTGGTCCTGGTAGGAACACTAGTGGGAGGTCTCTGTTTACTGTATCAGTAGCTAATATAAAGGCTAGCAGTTAGCATTTTCAGTTCAATAAAAAAGCACAAGAAGAATTGTTGTTTTTTGTTGGCATCATGGCGGAGCCTGAAAAAGTAAGATCGTAATGTCTTTGGAGGTGAAGCAAAGACTTAAAATCAGAGTGAATATCGGTGCGCCCTACACTCATTTGAGGAAGCTAAAGGAGGCTACGAAGTCATGGACTGATGGTGACCTGGCTTTGTTGCTACTGGACTTGTAATAATATTTTTTGTCCAACAGTGTGGATCATTTTGCTTCATGGTTTATTTAATATCAGTTGGCTCATGTTAGCATTAGCTCGTTGTTAGCGCTAGCTACAGCAGGCTGCGGCAGGGTTGTTTACAACAGTTTAGTGTATTTAAAATCCTCACTGTGAACACAGTAAATAACAGTGGTTAACGACAGCCTTGAAAATGTGCTACTTGTGGCTGAATTCTTTCTTTCAGTGCCGTACGTCGTCGTGTTTACCTAAATAACTACAAAAACTCAGTCAATAGCACTTTTGGGTGAGTCGTTTTCACTACTTCCTCTGTTTATAAAGAGGAAAGAGTTGGGAAAGAAGAAACAATGAATTCTGCTACAGAAGGAAAACATTTTGCTTTCTACACCAGCAAAGCTGTGGTTTCAACAGCTCAATCTGCCCTTATTTTGAACAAAAAAAAACTAGACAAACACAACTGAAGAACTATGAGCAAACGCGCACACACATACCACTGGGTGGAGCAAAGCAGCTTTAACATGTGTGAGCAGCTCTTTAACGGATGAGGACACAGGAAGTATCAAGGGATGGTTGCATGTCTTCCAAGATGGAAACACCAACACAGCTGGAGAGTCCACAAAATGCTCTGCAGTCCTAAACAGCAAACATACAAATAAAGCAAGAGCTAAAGTCACATTTGCCATTGATGGCAACTTGACTATTTTGGTTATTCTTTAAAAAACCTCTGAAGCTATACCAAGGTTTTTTAAAGAAAAGAGTGAATAATGGAGCCAACAGCATAACTACACTAACTGAATCAATACAATATGTGACTTCTGTCTTGGTTTTGTAAAGAAAAATGTATGTTATTGACCAGTAAAAGGATGAAAAAGTAATTGGTTTTTATTATCATGGGCAAATAGCTCTGGATATTATCAGGAAAACAGAAGCTAAAAAATTGACAGTAAAAAGCAACATTAATTTTAAAAAGTGCAAAACCAAGAACTGAGCCTTGAGGAACTCCATAAATAAATAGTGTTGAAGTTGAATTTTTGTCTATTATGTTATTGAATCTTGGTCCATGAGGGCTGCCACCTGCATGTTTTCAAGGTTTTCCTGCTTCAACAAAACTGAATTCAATCAATGGGTGATTAATAGTCTCCTGGAGAACTTGAGGACAGGCTGTAGAGGTAATTTTTGCTGTTGAATCAGGTGTGTAGGAGATGGGGAATAGCTAAAACATGGGTAGGACCAGAATTAAATAACTTAGGGATATGTAGTCCAAAAACTTGATGTACAACAGCTGATTTGGAGTTTGGTTAAAGGGATTTTACATTCAGGTCTAAAACAATTGAATCCTAGACAATTGTAAAAATTAAAAAGAAAAGTTATAGAAACTAAAAAGCTGCTTCGGTACTGAGATATTGTTTAAAACCAGTCTGCACCTTTATATAAATTTCTTTTCCCCTCAGAATGATTAAAAGTAACTTTGTTAAACTAGAGATGCAGTGTTGTATAAGCTGTCCAAAATCCTCCAATGGTCTCATTTTTACCTTCAGAAGAGCCTTAAGTCCTCTGGTTTTATCTTTACTCTAACATCCTTTGGAATAGTTTGAAGTAGTTCGCAAAAACTTCAAATGTATAGAAACTCACAAGATACACACTTTGTCCCTTTGTATCCTTCTGCTCCACTGTTTCTTTTACTTCAACTCATGAGCACTTGAATAAAACCTCACAAATTACAAATTCAGAATCTGCACAAGAGCTTAGGAGAAGCAATCAAAGGCATTTTTGCAGGTAAAATCTTGAAAGTGTGAGAAGCGGGGACTGAATGTGAAGTGAGTACCATTTCTCAGCCACTTTGTCTGTCAGCAGGCCACTAAGAACTTCTCCTCTAAGTGACTTTGCTGCTTCAATGAACACTGATGAACCTGGGAAAGGCAGAAAAACATCAGCAACATGTTTTAAGATATTTAAAAAAATAAATAAAAATAAGAGTGAAAAAGTAGACTCCAAAACAATATTAGAAGCAGAAATATATGTAAAAATAAACTTCTGTTTAAATTCACTCTGCATCATCAACAAACTTTCAGTCCTGGGTTTATACCTGTTTCAGGATGTGTCCTAAATACTCCCAGGATTCTGTCCAGCCTGTAGCCTGATAGCTCGGGGTGAGGGACTTCCTGAAGGAAAGAAGTCACTTCCTCTTGTGTAGACAGTAACAGTGGAGTATTTGTGCAGCTTCTGATTAAAGAAAAGTGAAACTCGTAAATAGATGAATAAGAGACATCAAAGACCAACTGGATCAACTACGTTTCAAAAAGATTTTCAGATTTAGATAACATATTTATAGTTTAACAGCATTAGTAACGGGAATTAAATGGGACTAAACAAGAATCCCTGAGGAATCCCACTTTTAATTCATTATAATTAAGTACTTTATATAAATTCAAATATAAGGAGAGTTGGGTTAAAGGTAAACTTTTCCAAGTTTTTGGATAAGAAGTCCTTTAATTTTGATATAATCCAAACATTGTTAGGGTCATCAGCATAAATGAAGGTGAAGGAAGCCTTCTGTTGCTATTTAGTAAACAGGTGCTGCCATGTTTTATTTTTGGATTCAGTGTTGAGTCAGGCTGTTTTCCATTTACAAGAAGGATGAAAGGGACTTTTTGCATTTATCTATGGTTTTTACTCTTATCATTTTATCACAGTTGTATGTCTACTTTCATTGTTTTAAATGTGTTTATAAATAAAGTTGAGTTAACGTACTAAAACCATCAATAAGAGACCCACTTCTGTCATGTTCCTGTGTCTACTCAACATACTGATGTGAACAAAAATAGTTGTAACCCTTCTGTTTTTGAAAGAAAACCAACAATGATCAATGAAATACCTTGAAAATAACTAAACATAAAGCAAACTTAAAACAACTAATGACCTAGCCAGGAATAAAATTACGGCAACCAAGGAAATACTGAAACTGACCCATATGGATGTGTTAAACTCAGGTGTGTCCAGTAATCAGCATCACGGGCTCTCCAGGTTGGTAATCAGTCAGCCTGTTTAAAGGCTGTAAGGTAGTCACAGTGTTGTTCGGTATCAGGGTGTGTACTACAGTGAACGTGGACAACAGAAAGCCAAGCACAGAGTTGTCCCAGGAGATTAGAAAGACAATAATAACAATGTTAAATGGAGAACTCCGAGGTCAAGGTACATCAGTGTTAGATTGCACCATTGACTTTAGTGAACTAGACCTAATGGAAGACTACTGAGGAGATAACCGCTGTTAGAAGTGAATCATAAAAAAAGACTTCACCCAAACCCATCTTGATGAGCAACAAAGCTTCTATGAAGATGTTCTTTAGACAGATGAAACAACTAGAGCTTTTTGGCAAAACACATCATCGCTATGATTTTCAGTACATTATTACTTATTATTGTGGGTTTTCCTTTCTTAAACAGAAAGGTACCAACAGTTTTCTCCACATCTGTCCAAGTGGACTGTTGAAGTGGTCGGGGGCTCGTCACGTTTCCTGTTTAAAACATGAAAACACCTCTGTTATTAGTGATGCTTAGAGTCAAATCCCCCTGAATGGTAGAGTAAACACCACCATCTGGTTCCTCTCATATTTACTTCCCCTCGGCTTCAGCATCGTTTGTTGTTATGGTGGTGTCTGCTTTCATTTAGCTGAACCTGTTGTATGCTAGCGGAGTTGGCCGCCGCTCTGAGGAACGGTTTCATGTAGAGCAGCTGTAACAACGTCCAACACAAGCATCCTGGAGAGTGGTTTATTTTACCTTTCCTTGGAACTGTTTATCAAAGATGTGGGATTTAGAAACCTCAGGAACACAGCTAGCTAAAAATGAATCTGACACAGGTCTATAACAATCTTCTCACATCATGATGAAGCGGTGCAGAGCCTCACTACCCAGCATGCCTCTGTAGAGCTGGGCTGGCTGCTGGGGGCGGATTAGCAGGACGCTGGGGAAGGCTGTGATTGGATGGAAGGGGACGTCGGTCCACACCTGAGCAGCGCAGAGGTCGGTCCACTCGCCACAGTCAACGACACTCATCTGAACATCGTCAACCTCAGAATCTTTAAAAAAAGTTACATATACATATGATCAGTGTTTGCGAAAAGTTTTGAGCCACGCCTGCCAAACTGGCAGACGTGAGAGCGTCTCACGCAGGACATTTTTGAACCACGTAGGACAATGTCCTCGCGGGCTTCAGATTTGTATCTATTTAACAGTGGGTAATGTAGTGACCTCTGACCTTTACATATTATACATATTTTTATTGTGACAATAATCTGTTGACATAATTTGAAAAAAGAACCATCAATGTGATTTTCTGCCAAATTCATAAAATGAGGATTAACAGAATTTATCAGGAAATTATTAGAGATCATATAATTATTATAAATTATTATGAAACACCAGAAACAACAAATTATATATGACAATATTTCTAAATATTGTAATGATCCATAAGGGCTTTTTGTGACTGATGTAGCCTGATGTTACTGTTCCTTTAAGAGACGCTGTGGCTGGTTGAGGTGAAACTGGAAGTTGGAGATGCGGGTTTATCTCAGCTGTTTGTTAAACTACTCTAATAAACTGCTGTTAAGGACAAAATGTCATTCTGTCTGACGATTTAGTTAATCACAAATATCACAATATAAAGAAATTATCTTTTTCTTAGGGGGGGTCACTGTGCCGTGGTCCCCAAAATGCCTAGAAACGGCCCTGGGTGTGGGACTGAGTTTTGAAGGTGATCTGAATTGTATCAAATAAATAAATATTACATGGTTATAAATTTTTATTATAAAATTACAAGCGTGTAGTGGATATATCTGCCTACATTTTACCTTTTCAAACAGTTTTGGTTTTTTTATGCGACTATTTTCCTGTCCTGTCTGTCTCTTAGCTGCATCTCCTCTCAATCCTCCAGAAAAACTGCTGTCTGGCTTCTTACTTTTGAACTCATGAGTTAATTTTGAAATTAGCAGATCAAAAATATCCGTCAACCGCAAAAATAGCGGAATATGCGCTGCGCGGCCGCGCCAGTGAGGTGACGTCACCGAAGCACGGGAGAAGAGCTCTGCAGCAGCGGAGCGCGTCAGGCACAAATGAAAGACAGTATAAGCAAACATGAACGATCGTGTGTTAATTATGTTGTTTTTTTTTGGTGGCGCCACTTTGAGAATGTTACTATGGCCGTGTGCAGGACGCAGCTGCCCGGCGGAGCGCATCAGCAATCAGCGCTCTGCCTCTCTCCATCCTCTCTGCCCAAAAGAAGACCCGCTACGCTGAGAGTCCAAATAAATAAATAATGTAATATAGGTAGAAACTTCAGAGAAGACGCACGGCGTCGGTCATAATGTCCGACGATTTAAAGTTTTTCGTCGGACATTATTAAATCACGTCGGTAATGTCCAACTGTCCGACGTGTTTTCACAAACACTGCATATGATGATGGCTCTGTTTAGAGACTGTCTAAAATTTAGATTCTCAAGAAAATGTCAAATTACATTAATTCATAAGCTTTCAATGATTTAAGACATACATATTACGGTTTATAAATTTTACCCATTCCTTAATGACATTTCTGTTAAATTGACATTTTCTTGGCAACATAAATACAGAGCTGTGGAAAGGTATTGCCCTCATTTTGCGTTTCTTTCGCATTTAAGGCAAAAATCCTGCATTTTTTTGTCAGAGGTCACCATCTAGAGGTGGAAAAAATGTACTGCAACTTAAGCCCCTCTCTCTACTTCTGAGATTACAGCTGGAAGCAACGCTCTCGTTCGTGAACGCACACCTCTAGCTCTAGGTCAACAAAGCTAAAACACACTGTTTTATAATTATTACTCATACATTAAGATGTTTATTCAAATATATATATATTTTTTAGTGAATTTCCCCACTGTGGGATCAATAAAGTCTATTCTATTCTATTCTATTCTATTCTATTATTTTAAAGGTGTCCTAGAATGCAATTAATCAACAATCTAAAACAGAGCTTTGAGCCTCTTAAAAGCATAAGAATTTTTTTTTGGCTTTCTGTCCCAGGAGCCCTGATACAGGCCATTCTAAACCCCCTTACTCAGGCCTTCAGTGAAAAGAGCTGTTTGCCCCTCCCACTCGGCCAGGACATGCTGATTGGCTGGTTTCCCCAGAAGGCCTCAGACACATGCAGGTTTGAGGAGGCGTGGCTCCCCCTTATGACGTGTTAAGGAAGGCTTTCTCAGAACAGGAGGTTTTCTCTCGCCTTTTCAACTTTCTAATTTACATAAAAAGTAGGTCAAACACGGCTTTGACTTTTTGGCATGCTGCTGTTGACCACCCAAGCTGTCTTATTCAACAACAACAAGGAAAATGTTGGTTTACATTCTAGGTCCCCTTTAAGACTTAATTGTCCGTAAGGAATGTCGCCACCTAGGCATCAGTCTATGTCCAAAAACACACAAACGCTGTGTAATTGATGTCTAATGCTATTAGCTAAAGCTGAGAAGCAGTCAATTCAAATTGCACAGGGCTCTATGGGACGGGGGGTGGGGTGGGGGGCTGGCTTAGCAAAAACAATTTTTGATGTATTGCCCACATTATATCACAGAACAGGGTAAGACTATCACTTTAAAGGATATAAAATATATATATATATATATATATATATATATATATATATATATATATATATATATATATATATATATATATATATATATAAATTCCTGAAATGGGAAAACTCAGGATTTCTGTTTTAAATGTTTCAGATCAGCCAACAGATTTCAGTATCAGACAAAGAAATCACGATTTAACTGTGATTCATTAGCGAACTTCAGTTCCAGCAGCCACACCCAGATCTGAATACACGACCAGTGGAATCACATCAAAAGAACCTGAACATGAACGAGGCAAAAAGAGCTCCAAAAGCAAAACATCACAATCCGTTCTACAGAAACTCAAAATCAAAAGAACATCGAATAGCAAAAGCCCTGCAGAGGTCAGAGGTCAAAACATCTGCAGACCAAAAACAACTGTAGACCGACAAACTCATGGTGAACGTTCAGGAAGGTGTGTGACTCGTTCCATCAGGAGTAAAACACTAAAACATCATAACAATGGTCTAACATGGTGGTGTAGTTATCACAAACACTGGATCCACTTACTGAGCTTAATATTTGTTTGCTGATATGAAACATCTAAGTGACATAATCCTTTCTCACAGAACTAAAGATGAGCAAACCAGAACCAAGCTCTGATGTTTATCTGGTTTTAAACACAGAGACGACCGCTCCAGTCCTGTTTACCTAAAAGTCTCTCTGCAACTTCAATGAAGGAGCTGAGAAACGCCATGGAAACAGCATCCCCTAGTGGTGAGAGAAGAGACAGCACTCAGAATTAGATCTTTCCTCTACCACAGGGCAGTAAAGCTGATGTGAAGACAGCAACATCACCAAGCTGAGAGTCTGACTTACATTTAAGATAGAAGAGCGCCACCGTGAGGCTGCTTCGTGCTACTTCAGAGTGAAAATTCTCAGAGGTCAGCTGGGTGACGGAGTCCATGTCCAGGACGTTGGCTCGGTTTGCAAAAACAGTTGCTGCGATTTCATCATCCAGTCTTTCTGGATACAGAAACACATAAACCCACACAAATAATCTCCACCTTCATTCTGTGTGATGCTTAATCCCATTTACCAAAATGTGAATCCTCCTCCTCGTCATCTTCATCCTCCTCTTCTTCTTCTACTTCTTTTTCTTGAGTTGTGAAGAGCTCCAAGATGTCACTGAGGCTGTGTAAGGTCAAATACGTCACCTGGGAACTCTGAAAACACACACACACACACTCAGGTGAGAATAACAAGTATGTTTGTTCTACTCATAACAAAGCGAAGCCTCGTACCTTCTCAGGCAGCCGGTAGGCAGCATTGTACTCATCTGGGGTTTTAACACCAGGACTCTGCCTGGTTAACACAAGTATTAGTAGATTATTACCAGATCTGTGCTTGTTTATGTACTTCTGCAGCTTCTGCACACCTGTGTACGAGCAGCAGCAGAGCGAGGCCGCGCAGCTTCCAGGCCAGAGCGGTGGCCACGTCCAGGTCCAGGTGCTCGGTCGCAGGGCGGGAAAACAGGAAGACCTGCGGGGTCAGCTGGTAGGGGAACTGTGGAGGAGGGACCAAGGACGGGTCCACATACACCTCTGACTGACGGAGAAAAAAGAGGGACTAGTGTAGAAATGAAATCGTATGAATATTGTTTATTTTTATCCAGCGTGCTGCGAAATGATAGCCTGGCAAGCCATCCTATATATGTGAATATATAGGATGGCAAACTCTGCAAAGCAAGAATTGGTCTAGTTCACTAGGCTAGCGAAATGACTCACAAACCTAAAAATTATGAGGTCTTTGAAAGCTTCTATTTTAACTAGAAACATCATTAAAGCATCAATTTATGGATTTGTACTTAATGATTCAGCTTTTTGAAATCTTTTCTATTTTAGTAAAACTCTAGTTTACATTTACGTGTTTGAGACTGAGCAGTCACATGACCCAGAATGCAAAGTCTTGCTAGTCCCACATCTTTATCAAATAAATATGTAAATCAAAACATAGATATTGTTCTTTCTTTACCTAACATGTCTATTGTTGATGCTTTCAGTTTTCTCGTGAATTTCCCCAGATGTTTGAGAGCTATGGAAGAAATACAGTCTCACCATTTGTATAATGTTGTTATGGTATGCTACAAATTAATTGCCCTTTGGGACCAATAAAGTTTTCTGAATCACCAGAATCTGACTTGAATTTTTATTCTGTGAAAGTACGTATTTGATTTTTTTTTTTTTTACTTAAAATACACCAGCAAAAATTTCATCCTTAAAAATTCAACTGAGGTGACCTCCTGGTGACCCAAGCCAAAGTAATCGTCACTCAATAGAGTCCAAAATTAAAACGGCAGAGAAACCCAAAACATGACATGATCACCACACGCTTCAAACACTGGTTCAATACAGCTTATTGTTTTCACCCATTGAGTGCGTGTTTGAGGTTTACTTTTCTTTTGTCTTAGTCTTAAAAGATGCAGCTTTGTGCTGTCCCGCTCTAAAAAAGGCGGGAAAATGTAGCTCTCTGATTGGCTAAGACTGCAAAAAGCTTTGATTCTGTTATGGTGCGTTCACACCGGGCTTGACGTATGCGTCAAACAACGCATACTTCATGCCGTTTTTGACGCCTATATATTTTTGACATTGACGCAGCTTGCGTTGGCGCAGCTTGCTTTGGCGCAGCTTGCTTTGATGGTTGCGTCGGCCCCACGGGGAGGGGAAGGGTGGAAAGAGCGCGTGCGCGGCTCTCTGTTGCCAGATGTTTGTAACAATGGCGGATCCTATCGAGACAATGTCGGCATAAACGTTGAAAAAACACTCACCCGACACGCCAAGTTCTCTAGCAATCTTCCTCCAAGCAAGGTCCTTTCTATTCCGATCTCGGTAAGCGTAGCAAGACGGGTCATACAGTTCCCGATAGTTGCAAACGGCAATGATAAGTTTCTCCTCCATTGCTGAATGAATTTGTTTTCTTCCCTCGCTCTGCTGTGACGTATCAACTGGCGCTCTGATTGGTTGACGCTTGTAAAGCGACGCAGAAAGTTCAGCTAGCTGAACTTGCTTGACGTTTGCGTTGCTAACGTTGCTCGCTTTGACGTTTGCGTTGAAGCTTGAAAAGCGTGAAAAGTATCAAGCTTTGACGCGACCAACGCTCACAAAGCGACGCAGGGACTTTGACGCAGCTCTGAAGCGCCTTACCATAAACTTAAAAAAGCGACTTAACATTGAAACTTGACGCTGGCGACGCATTCTTTATGGCCGGTGTGAACGCACCATTACTCTGTATTCTGTCAAAGTAGAGATGCCCCTATCATGTTTCTTCAAAATTTCTTTCACTAAAGGACTTTATCGGAGTTTTTCTCCAACTTTTAAATTAATCCGGAGATAGAGATTTTCAAACAGAATAACAATGGCTTAGTTTTAAATTTAACAAGTTCCTCTACATCAGTAATCATTGTTTTTAATAGATGACAACGCCGTAATGTCACACAATGTAAGGCAGCCGAGGAATTCAGACACCATAACATGTAGCTGTTAGCTAGCTGGCTAATGCAGAGCTAACAAAAATGTTTGCAGTTAGGACGTATTTTAAACCTGACAGTAAAGGCAGTGCAACAGACACTTGTAATGTGTGCATACTGAGCATTTTACAAGGTAGATAAGGCAGATCGGTTGGATTGGGGGGCAAAAAAATGTGATCAAAACATCCCTTTTTAAAACTGTAATCCTCTTCTGCTTCGTCCATCATTACTGCAAGAACAAAAACCTCCCATTCAGCTCGCAATGAATCCTGGGATAGCCTTTGCTAATAAGGATAGACCAAACCTGTCCTTGAGATTTGGGGAAAATAAGGACGCATTTTGAGTATCCTTCAAATTTGGACTGTCTTGTCACTTCGCTGTAACATAATCAACCTTAAAATGTGGACTCAGAAGGATGCACCAAATTCTCCCTTATTCCACATGTTCCAACACTTTCTCTAAATGTGCATCCTGTTTACCACCAATGGTGCCTCCATGAGCTGCAGGAAGGAGTAAAGGTTCAGGGTGGACGGGACCTTCCTCATGAGTGTCGAAGGGCAACGCTCAGAGGTCATCGAGGTCATGAGACCACTGTGAACTCTACAATGGAGGAACCACACTTGGGACAACAACGATAATTCCTTCACTCTGCAAGAGAAACAAACACATTTTCTTCTATAAGCAACGACTGACTGGCAGCTACCAGTATCACCTCTGATTTGGGTCAGAAAACAGATAAATTCTCACCCTAACTGCTTTAATACCGGACCTCCTGTTATAAGAATAAACTGATATTTGGATCCGTACACATATGCCGTCTCCATCAACGATCGGTGCTCTACAATCAACAAAAAAAGTCACAAATAAGCATCAATTATAGCGTTTGATCATATTTTTCCTGTGACTATTTTTTTAAACTACAATTTTCCTCCAGAGTATTTTGTTTAGTTTCATTTTCACCTTGAGTTCCCAGACTGCGAACGTAGCCGAGGACAATATCCCTTTTCCCTCTAGCTGCTCTCTCCATGGAGAGGAGGTCAGCGTCCGTGTGGACGTACTTCACCTCCTCACGCAGAATGGCACTAGGGGACAAAGAGACAAAAGCTGCTTTCTGTCCATCTCCAATCATGTGGCTGGTTTTATTCAATTTCACCTTGTTGTCAAAAACAAAAAATTTAAACTACAGTCACAGAATACTGAAAGTAGATATTCTGATTTCAAGCTTTTCATGTCAGGACATAATTAAAGGTATAGTAGACATTCTTGGTAAAAGCCATTCAAGCTACATTTTGAAAAAAATATTTCTAAGCCATTCTAAATATGCAAATACATAGTCTGGCCAGGAGCCATTGAAACCACTCAGTAGTGGAGCGGACTATACGATAGTTTTTTCAAATGTTGAACGCAATTGGAATGCGCTAGGACCAATTTGAGCAAAGAACTACGTAACACATTAATCGCTATGGAAATCAGTCAACGTGGCAGTCCACCATACACCATTAAAGAAGAAGCAAATACATCCGTTTGATTATGGAACATGAACACCAAAGCAACATCTAGTATGTGAAGGCTGTAGTTGCCACAATAGAACAAAATTTCCAGCTGTCGGGATGCCATGTTCGCTATGAAGTGACCAGCCAGCCAGCACCATGTCCAGTGATGAACTGTTCAGGTGAGGGTAAGGACTAATTTCTACTAATATGTTTATTTTACAACAGTATTTAATGTTAGAACATCTTCTGGATTCAGAAACAGCTGCTTGACTTGCCACCATTTTCCACAGTACTAGCCTCGCCTTGCCAAGTGGACTTTTTGGCAAGCCCTCTATTGGCTGGTAGATGTGAACATAAACACAGTGTCCTGTCCATAAAAATAAATATTTGATTATTTTTTAATTAAAATATAGCTTTTAAATGGAGTACTGTACCTTCATTCTGCATACCTCTAAACGCCCCGTGGAGTTATTATTTTTGAAAAAATATAGCTTTTATTAAATTGTTCCATATTCAACCTTTAATTAACTTCCCTTGAACTCAGAGACAGAGCTTGGCAGGGTTTAAGAATGTTAAAACTGATTTGTGACCTAAATCTTGGGGGCTTGCCCGGGATCAATTGAACTCCTATAAAAACAGAAGTCGCAAGGTTTTGTAGGATTAACATTCAAGCAACATTAGGCATTCCTCAAATTTACCCCTTCAGGAGCAGTATGTCAAACTTTCTACCTGAGCCAGACTGTTGCTGTACCATTGCTTGGTGAAACGGTGGAGACGGTGAAACGCTAGGATTAGAAAATCCTGACAGATCTACGTCACACTATCACTTAACATTCATGGACTCAGCCATCTTGACTCACAACGGGGAAGGCTGTTGTTGGTTTAGCGTCCAGGAAACAGCAGAGGACGTCTCGACTAGTAGAAGCTAACTATTAGCATTAGCAACTCTACATCATGGCAGAACTCCTTTAGGCTTGTGTTATTTGTGGAGATAAAACAACAACGCTGCAAAGCAAACAGAATCAGTGGTAAAGTTGTATTGCTGTTAGCCAATCAGAGGTGAGATGTCCAAATATCAGGAAATAAGACTCCAAATTCTGCCGTGTTCTGCCACTCTCTCATCCAGCTGACTCCTCTGTCCTGAAACAGGTGCACCAGAGCTTTTTTTCCCCAGAGAATGACTTACAAAGCATTCATTCCTACTAGAGACCACTGCACTAATGTATTAAAAACATGAGTAAAGTTAACTTTTAAATGAACAATTAGATGACTGTACAATTAGAGTTGTTTGGCATTCGCCTGAGCTTTAATTTACCTCATATTAGGATTGCAAAAGTACCCCATGTTTTATTTATTCAAATATCAACAAACACACGTTACTCTAAGAAAGTCTGGAACTTAAAGAGCAATCATATAGAGTGTTGATTAACTCACAACAGGACTTCAGACACGATGGAGTTGACATCAAAGACGGTGTCCAAATCAAAACTCAAGAACTCCTTGCCGCCCCTGTCAACATACAGATATGGAACACTTCAGGGAAGGGTTTAAAAAAGCAGCAAATAGCTGAGCCAAAGCTAATATAATAACCGGATGCAACATTCAGATATAAAAAAACATTCTCAAATGTTCTTAATTTTAGAAACAGCTTTCAACAGCTTTAATTTTACTACAAGGCCATTTTGGATGCTTTAGTTTAAGGTGTTGTTGAATTATACTGCTTTACAGTGTTTTGGTTACTTAATTTACCCATTTTATTCAGCTTATAATGAGAAAATTTATTAGCAATATTTCTATGTTTCAACAAGTTTGTGCTTTTTTACAGGATTAGTGTTTTCCTCTTAAATCTGTCATTTTGGAAGCTTGTCTGTCCTCTAGTGGATGATCTAAGTACTACATGTGGCAAGTGCCAATTTTATTAATTTAGTTTTTTACAGTATAAATTATTACATATAATTATTTATATAAGAAAATGAGTTTTCTCCGCAGGGTGGCTGGACTCTCCCTTAGAGATATGGTGAGAAGCTCGGTCATCTGGGAGGGGCTCGGAGTAGACCCGCTGCTCCTCCACATCAAGAGGAGCCAGTTGAGGTGGCTCGGGCATCTGATTAGGATGCCTCCTGGACACCTCCCTGGTGAGGCTTTCCGGGCACGTTCAACTGGGAAGAGCCCTAAAGGAAGACCCAGGACACGCTGGAGGGATTATGTCTCTCGGCTGGCCAGGGAACGCCTTGGGATTCCCCCGGAGGAGCTGGCCCAAGTGGCTGGGGAGAGGGAGGTCTGGGCTTCCCACCTTAAGCTGCTGCCCCCGCGACCTGACTCCAAATAAGCGGATGATGGATGGATGGATGGATGGATGGATGGATGGATGGATGATTATTTACCGTAAATCCTCTAATATTGGCCTGTATTCAATTACCGGCCGGGTCTCCTATATTAGCCGGTCTCGCTGTCAGCGGGGGTAAATAAAGGCCGGTCTCTAATTGAAACAGCGTGTGTGTGTGTGTGTTTTTTATTTCGGAGATCGACGGTAAAGTGAGCCATCACTCGATTTTTCGAGGCGCACGTATAACAAGTTTTACGGTAACAGCAGACTAGTGGATCATAATCTCCGGCTGCAAGATGAGCAGAAACAGAACGGATAATGCTAGTTTGCAGTGATCACTTCATCAAAGGTAAGGGCTTACTAAAGGTTTTTATGGCGTTTTATTGAACAGTTATTTAGAAACGCAGCTACATAAACAGCAGGTAAACAGTTTGATACTGTTTTCACGTGTCCTCACCGCAAATAGCTTTTAGAGTGCTAATGTTTTAGCAGTTAGCTCAGTGTTGTAGCGTGGCATTAATACCTTAATAAAATCAAACAAATGTACCAGAAATGTGGATTTAAAAAGGCATAAAACGTTAGTTATAAGTAGATCCTAGCATGTACTCACCGTTAGCATTAGCTATCATTACGAGTTAATTACGTAACTAAATAGCACATCTCACGAGCATAAACAAGACAACGGTCATTTAAAGCTTCTCCGGATCTCTAAACTGTTAACCAACCTGAAATAAAATAGTTGTAGGCTTTCAGACTCATAAAAGGCTTTTGGTAATATGAGATTTGCCACACGAGATAGTTTGTTGTGTCGATCGCTTCAGCGTTGGGGAAATCCTCCAGCATGTATTAAAAGTCCAACTTTTAAAATTAAATGAGTCATAACCTAAAGGAAGATATCGCGTCTGTGCCAGCTCGTTTAGAACACTCACTTTCATCCGTCACGCTGTGTTTTATAGTAGAGCAAAACACTTCCTGTCCACTGTTTGAGTTCAGCGCGGCGGCAGGGTCTTGTGAGTGAAACCCACCAATCATCACTTTTGATTTGCACGTGAGACTTCAGTCACCGCTCAAATAGACACAAATCTTGTTTTTATTCATTCTACTGGTAGTTTATTTTGCTCAAATTGAAATAGAGGCCTGCCTCTAATTCTGGCCTCCTTCCAATAAAGGCCTGAACCAGGATGCGCTTGAGTAAATAAAGGTCCGGGCCTGTATTGGAGGATTTACGGTATTTGTTATTATTAGCCAATAAACTGTTAAATTGTAACAGCACATGTAATTACATGTAATTCTTCAGATTACATTGTTACATTTCAATAAACCTTTTATTTAGGAAAAATAAAAACATTTTTTACAGATAAGGTTTATATGAATATTTTGGACATTTTGAAGCGTGTTTTTTGCTGTCGGTAGCTTCCTGAGGAGAAATATTCCTGTAAACTCTCTTTCTTCAAGTGAAGGCTGCTCTGGAAACTGTCTACAGCTGGTATGAGAGGAATAATTTATAACTTTATACAGAAACACACCAGAAAACAAAAAAAACCCTTTGAGCAAAGGATAATTTTTACAAAAACAACTGATCCTACATAGATTTAATTGAAGTTTAGTTTATCCTACCGGAAGAGAAACGCAGTGTGCTGATATCTTTCCTCTGTGCAGTACTCGTGAACCAGCTCCTTTTCACAGCTTACCTAAAATAATTAGACAAAAAATCATTTATCTATTACATGCATGTTGTGAAAACTGTCTAATGTGCTTTTTGGCCAGAAAACTACAGTAACCTTGCCAACCAGGACTCCATAATCCCTTAGAGCTTCGGCCGACTTCTCCAACTCCACGAGGAACAAAGAGATGGTCGGAGAGGCTGGAAGCGGGAAATAAATCCGGTTATCCTCTAATATTCTATAACCAGACATCATCCAACTCAGTCGAGACCAACATTTTCAAACATTGATGTCTTTTATTACTAAAGGTTTTCATCATTTCACATTAACACAGTTTACTTCCACTTTTATCTAAACAATTTTAACTTTAAAGGAGCCAGATCATGCTATTATAAACCTTGGAGAGCTAAGGTGGCACAGTTTATGATAAAATCTTACCGTTGGCACTATTGAGATGTCATTTTATCTTAAATATGAGTGATTTTCATCAGCCTGTCTTTGTACCCGGAAATGAAACAGATTGGTTCAGTCAACCCCACCTCCAGCAGCCTGAGCTCCACCCACGCCCGCTCCGACAAAACATTCTGAACTGCAGCATGAAATCAACCGCTCTATTCCCACAACTCGGAAAAAGTGAGCGTTAGTGGCCAACTTCCAGGCGAAACAGGTTTCAGATCCGAGACTAGCTTCATGAGGAGGAGAAAGACCTGATGACGCACTTAGTGTCTGCAGGTCTTGTCTCAGAATCTGAAAACTTGCAGCTGAGACAGGAAAATGCATGAATGCGGCCAAAAACGGGTTTGGGGGTATTTTTCATGAGGAAATAATGTCACATGGTAAAAAGCTCCAAAACATGGATTTTCCATGACCTGGCCCCTTTAACATTGTGATGATTTCACTGAAATGGAAAAAATCAAGTTGTTGTTGTTTTAGCTTGGTTGCAAACTTCAGCTGATACAGAAATTTATATTTATTAACAGTACTGCTAAAATTTCTATCAATAAATGTAAAATAAACTACATTTTTGCACTAAATAAACATGCATACAATATAATCTTCTTTACATGCACTCTGGAGTTAGAAACCTACCTTTCTGCTCAAAATAGATGAACATCATCTTCCCCAAATGCAATTTTTTATAAAACTCTGCAGGTGTGTATTCAATCTGATCTAGTGTGTATCCTCCAGAGTTCATCCATAGCAGGAAGACACCAACACAGGCCCACATCCTGAAGACAACACTAGGTTTGTTATCTCTGGAAAATTGTTATTACAGAATAAATCCATTAATATAACGTTAAGATGGATAAACAGCTGAAATTGTGAGAATAGTGTTTCATGAGCTTTAAGTTTCATAAAGCATAATTAACTTCTGAGTTATTTGTTTTAATAAGCTTTTATTTTGAAATTTAGTAATAGCACACCAGGCTGTGATTATAAAAAAGGTTATTATTCAGAAACGTTTGGACGTTCAGAGAAGTCATAAATCAAATATTTCAGTTCAAAACAAACTTATTCAAATGTGTCGGTCGGAGCACATTAATCTCTAAAATGTCATAAATAAGTGAGAAAAACATAGCATCAGTGGTGTTACCTGAAAGTTTTGAGTTTAGGAGCTAAAGCTTTGAGATTTCTTCTTTCAAAAACACGTTTAAACTCGCGCTAAAGTAAATATAAGACATTATGATGTTATTTAAAGTTAAAAACGTTCCCCAAAAGTATAACTTGTTAATAAAGTTTATAATTTGTCCCTTGATGAAAACACTAGTGGTTTGTTAGCTGCGCGGATGCTAGCCCATAGCTTTATGTCGCTAGCCTTAGCTTCGGTAAATGTAGAGTATTATAATCGTTCTATGTCCGCGGTAGGTGCACGCAACAGAAATAACTAGTTCGAAATGCTTTTAGCAGTAAATGCAATGAGAAAAGCTGGAAAATTTCTGGAAAGAAAGATGCTCAATCCGCTACACATTTAGTGTTAAACAGTTAAGAGTTAGCGTAGCATTTCCTGTCATATTTTAAAAATAAAAGTATTACAGTTTTAAAAAGTTTAGATTTTGATCGTTAAATTACCAATTTACTTGATAATAATGCATTGTAAAGTACAAAAATTAAATTTATTTTGTTTTTATTTACTTAGCATATTGATTATTAGGATTTCGCGCTATTGATGCTCTTATTCTGAAAGGTAATAAACTTTTACAATGAATGAACACAGCATGACTACCTAAATTGTCTTTCCTTCTAGTAACGCCCCTTTGCTTTTCTGAACCAATCAAAACAGGGATTTGATTTCACTTAAACGATGGACTAATCAGATACTAGAAAAGGGCGGATCTAATAAGAGCTGACATCATTAAGAACCAATGAACAGAGAGGTTTGTGGAGGCCGGGCGACAAGAGTAGCCAATTGAATTGGATTTTGGAAAGGTGGGCGTGCATATTTTTTCCCCTCAACTAGGAAATGCAGCTTGGAAACCGGAGAGAATCTGCGGCTCAAAAGGTCAGCTGTTTCTTAATAAAACGATAGTCATCGTGAGCCAAAATGGCGCCTGAACAGAGCTAGTTTCATGAGAAACAAGGAGGCGGGTCTAAAACTGCATCACAGCTGATTTGGAGGTCCCCCCCCCCTCAAGTTGTTTTTTTGCAGAGAGCAGCTTTGCAGACAATCACAGAGGAACCTCTCGTGTTTTTTTCTTTCTTTCATTTTATCGTTTTAACTTATCGCGTATCAGTTTAACTTTTTGACAGTTTTTCTTTTGGATACCGATAGCTCCATTTAAAAATGACACTTATCTTCAGAAGAAACTGCTTTTATTGCAATTTTTCTCGGATATGTTTGTGTTTTTGGTGAATTCAGCCCAGATTTTGGTGACTTTTAGTGTCGTTTATTGCCTCCCCCTGCGTTCATCCAGTGTGTGAGTGGAGATGTTTTCTGCAGCGGAGGATTCGGATTTGTTTACCTCACTAAAGGAGTCATCCGGAGATGCAATCACCCCAACACTGGAGCTCAGTTTAACCACCTTATACACCGTCCTCTACTCTTTCCTCTTTGTGTTCGTTTACCTGCAGCTCTGGCTCATTTTGCACTACGGACACAAGCGCTTCAGCTACCAGAGCGTGTTTCTGTTCCTGTGTTTGCTGTGGGCAGCTCTACGAACAACCCTCTTCTCTTTTTACTTTAAAAATGTGATGCAGGCCAACCAGCTGCAGCCTCTGGCCTACTGGCTGCTCTACTGCTGCCCCGTCTGCCTGCAGTTCTTCACCCTCTGCCTGCTCAACCTCTACTTCACACAGGTGAGCCTTTTTCTCTGTGGGTGACCTGGTTTCACAAAAACAGCTGACTGTGCACTTCCGTGGTTATTGCACACTCACACAGTCAGATTTCACATTTTAATGACCTCTTGTCTTGGAGGTCAAGATTAAGCGAGAATTTAAGTAGCTAGGATCACACACACACCCCCCCCTCTCAGGGGAAAAAATCTCAAGAATTCAAGTAATAATCTTTTTACAATAAAGAATCTTTTAGATAGTTTTACTGGTTTGGTTTTGTAGTTTTTACCCCAAACCATCTCTAGGCTGGACTGCACGGTGGTGCAGTTAGTAGCACTGCTGCCTCACAGCAAGAAGGTTCCAGGTTTGAATCCCAGCTGCAGCCTTTCTGCATGGAGTTAGCACATTCTCCTCATGCATGTGTGGGTTTTCTCCAAGTTTCCTCCAACAGACCATGCACCCCCCCCTAAAAATTACGCCCAGTTATAAACGCCTCTTGCCAGATGACCTCTAGAGTTAAGTGAGAGAACCAGTAAAACCAATATGGAACCAGAACCCATGGGACACCATGATACAATTATAACACAAAGAACTATGGTAGTTCTGATGGTCCAACTGGCACTAGCAAGGTCTACACATCAGTGTCTAACTTTACCGTAATGATCTTCCTTCAGGGGTCCTAGCATGTCCAGTGGGACGTTCCAGAGAAAGGTTATCTGTATTTGCTCAATCTGACCTGGAGTCAGTACATTCATCACTAAAATCCATTACTTTGCTGTCATACAGGCATCTGTCCTTAACTCAAAATTACAAAGGACAATGGGTCAAATATACTCCCGTATGTGGGAAACTCTTAATTATGTCTCCAGTTGTAACAGATTCTTTTTACATAAACAGAAGTAACATAGTTTTGTTTTTTTTTGCCATAGTTTCATTACCCCCATGTATCATGAGCTAGCTTGTTTCTCATGACTCATGAGTCACGTTTTATGACTAAGTGGGATACAAAACCAAATATACAAAAAACAGCCTTCCACTTTTCATGCAAGACTTTTAAAGGTGTGGGAAACTCGTTTAATCAATACATTTGCAGTGGTCTCTGGTAGGAATTAATGCCTTGCAAGCCGTAATCGGGGCAAAACAAGCCCAGAACCGCTTTGATCAGCACAGACGAGTCTGCTGCAACAGAGAGTGGCGCAACAAGGCAGGATTTGGAGTCTTATTTCCTGATAATTGGACATCTCGCCTCAGATTGGATAACAGCAACGCGACTCTACCACTGACTAAACCAACAACAGTCGCGAGTCAAGATGGGTGAGTCCATGAATGTTAAGTGATAACGTGACGTAGATCTGTCAGGCTTTTCAAATCCTAGCTTTTCACCGTCTATTTTCTATCAGAAGCTAATGCAGGAGATAGGTGTAGGAGACTATTTTCATGTTCAGCCTGCATGAAAAACTCAGTGACTGATTATAATCAGGAATAATAATTTAAAAAAGTTATAGAGTTCCACACCTTTAAACTAAGTTAATCCTACATTGAGAAATTGTGGATTTATAGTTGTTTTGGTTAAATCTCAAGAATAATTTGATTCACAATCATAATGTGTGTTGTGAATAACTCTATAAACACACAAAATTTCAGCTAAATATCTTTAAAACTGAGTTACACCCATTTTTGTCTTAGATCAAGTTGATAATCTGTGTCCACCATCTTGAATTGGGTTGACGGCAAACGTTTTCTTTGACAAATGTAAACATGTATGAGTTTCGTTGCTGGTTTAACACCTTTCCCACCATATTCCAGAAAAAGTGGAACACTCCTTTCCAGTGGCGTGAAACATTGAGGTAGCGCTACAAAAGGAGGGGTTAAAGGTCACTTGCACTATAGAAATTAGTTAGCTTGGCAAGCCATTCTAGAATATATAGTCTGGTTACGACCCATAGATAGAGCTCAGTCATGGGGCGGGATCTACGATTGTCTTTCAAACTGTCTCCGCATGCTATTGGACAACAGTGTGACGTACTCACCGCTACGGATGTCAGTCAACGGGGCAATCCACCATACACCATCGAAGAAGACGCAAATACATCCTTTTTCTAAATAAAGGACTTAAGTATCTCTATCTGCTCTTGACTCAAAGAAAAGTCCAAGTTTAAAAAGTCCAAGGTTAAAGCCAAAGACATTTTAAACGAGCCGTTGTCTTCTTTGTTGTTTTGCTCAGTCACAGTTAAATCCCGCCCACCAAACCGATAGAGTGCTGTGATTGGCAAGATACAAGACTGTTCGGGCCTGCTGAGGCTGTACTAGAGCGTGGCTAGACTGACCTGCAAAGCAAAATCATTTTGCTTCTGCTGCAGTCTGTCTAGATTTCTAGACTATAAATCACTATGTTTCCATGTGAAAAGCTAGTACCCCTGGGTAGTTCTGGGGGTCAACAGCTGGGGTGAAATCTCCATTCCTTGGGGATTTAAAACAAAAAACTTGGATGTCAAGGACAAAGCTAAATATAAGTTGAAGCAGACGCCTCAGATCTTTTCTTGGCTCATATTCATCAATATCTGGGATCAAGCTGTGAAGTCCTTTCTGACTTAAAGAGAGCTACTACTAGCCTGGCAAGCCATCCTATATATGTGAATATATAGTCTGGCCACGAACCATTGACGGCCCTCAGTCGTGAGGCAGGATCTACGGTTGTCTTTCAAAATGTCAGCACGCAATTGGATAGCGCTAGGACCAATCAGAGTAACGAACAACATGACGTAATCACAGCGACGAAAAAGTGGGAGGCAGCAATGGCATCCAACATCAGTGATTTCAGTCGTTTTTGTATGAAAAACATGTGAATATCAGGTGTACTGGGACATTGCACTACTTTGTTTGATAAAAATAAGAAGCTGCTAAGTATATCCGACAGACTTACGCACGTTGGAGTCTAAATAATCCAATGTTGATGACAAAGCCGTTTCAAACGAACGTGGTTCCTGCGTTGCCGCCATGTTGTTTGTGTTCGTGGCCGCAACGCTGACGTCATCGGCTACTCCCGCTCTGTGATTGGCCCAAAATATAGAGCGCTGTGATTGGCCCAACCAAAACTATAGCGAGCTGTGATTGGACAGCCACAGGCTGCGAGGGTTCCAATGAAGCGTGCCTAGACCAAACTCTGCAAAGCAAGAATTTGGTCTAGTTCACTAAGCTAGGCTACTACAGCTATACCGGTGCATTCTAGGACTAGCTGTTCGAGGACTTAAATTTAGCTTAACTGAGTTGACTTTTAGTGGTATTTATACTTTACAGATGAAGTCCTCTTATAAAATGTATTGAAGCAGATATTCAGAATTATTTTCTCAGATGGCACCATCTAGAGGCAGAAAATATGTATTGCAGCTTAACCTTAAGTCCCTCTCTCTACTTCAGTGATTACGACTGGAAGCAACGCCACTCGTGAACGCCTACCTGTAGCCAAGGTTTCAAGGTGTTTCAAAGTCATGGTTACATTGTTAATCTTGTAGAAACGTTATTAGATTTTGACCAGAAGCACAAGCTTAACCAGAAGTGCTATAGCTAGCTAGGTAGCTAGCTCTGCTTATAATTTCTGCTAATAACCATAATATGTATATACCTGCATAATGCCACATTTATGGTTGTGTTAAAGTTTCTGAACCATGACAAAATATTTGAGATTAGAGTTGTTTTAAGAAGGGAGTAACCCACTTTAGACCTATAGCCCTGGTCGGATAGCCGTTAATTAATCCAGTCAAAATCCAACTTTCTTCAAAAGGAGGTTGTTCAAAGAGCTTTCTATGAAAAGTTTACCACGTCTACGGATATAAACCGTTGCTTTCATAACCAAACAAAGCTATTTCAGCTGATGAACTAAAGCTAGCTAAAGTTTCCATGGTAGATTTAAAATGGGCTCTGATGCGTGAAATCCCAGACCTTCCCTGATGTTTACTGTTCAGTTAGCAGGCTTGACTCAAGCTAACGTCCGTGTTTCCTTATGCTTTGACAAACATGTGCCATAGAAATAAACACACAGCTGTTCAACACCTGCCCACTCTAAGCATCAAAGAGCAGCTTGTGTCTCTGTCTGAGAAGCACCTACACACTCTGAGGACTTGCAGCTGGCAGCACCACCAGCGCTCAGTCACCGCCTGCGAGAATGAAGCGTGTGTCTCGTTTACATACGGGGTAAAGAGGAAGAGCACTCGTCTCGCTGGCTGAGCGGCCGTTTGGAAACTCATGGTGTCATGTGACTGCTCAGTAAACATTGTCATCTATCCGCTTGTCTGGTCACGAAATGCAAATTTGAACTCTGCATGACTAACTCGTCACATGTGAGGCAGCAACAGGAATTGCTTTTTTTACTTAATATTGTTCTATATTTGTTTTTGTCTTCTAGAAGGACGTTTTTCTGGGTCAGAATGAGCACGTGATTGACTACTTGTGGTTTTTTGTCTGGTCAGGTCAGGTCTGAGTAACATATCAGATTCAGATTTCGTTCCACGACTCAAAGAGATGCTATGTCTGGAAAATTATGAATAATTACTAGTTTAGTGTTATAGATGGCTCCTAGGACAGCCTCAATTTGGAGAAGTTGTCCAAGCTATGCCAACCACCCTGGTCCAACGCAAAAAAGTTGAGGAACACTTGGCAGTTTTGGCTTGTATTTAGCACCCCCTAGTGTTCGTTAGCGAAAGCAAAAGTGAAACTTATCTCCTCGCTGTGCGTTCGTCTTTTTAATACCTTAATCTAACTGCTGAAATGTCTCCTCAGCCTTCATTAGTGTCTACAGGAGCGGTTCATCACTAAATCAAACAAATCAGCTGTGTTCATCTAAAACATACAGGAAACATGCTGGAAGCAGACTGCAGCACCAGGTGTGTCAGCTTCAAGTCCAGCATGGAGCGGCCCGCCACTCTGAAGTTGCAAGTGCGGTATCCTGGCCACAGAGGGCAGTGGGGGTCTGAGTGACATTTCATTAACCCTGTAAAAGGTCATTTTAGCACATACTGGCTCAAGAAAATTAGCCAAAAATATGAAAAAGTTGCAGAGTATGGCTTTAAATCATGAATTAACTGTTATTAACAACATTTTTTAGAAAGCTGGGTTCAGTTCCGCTACCCACACCCAGACCTGATTACTATCAGAGTGGTAGAATAAATAAATCACTTCAACAGAACCTGTCTGAAAACATAAAGTAGGCTAAAGGATCCCAAAAAGCAACACATCCTGCCCTGTTCTGAAGGCATTTTAAAATAAAAACTCTTTTGACCAAAAAAATACAAAGACTCATCTCACATTGACCAAGAAACATCTGGATGAGGTGTGTATGCCGTTCCATCTGGTGTAAAATGCAGGCCCAATCCCAATACTCGCATTTGCACCATTGCGCCTTTCAATTGTGCATTCCTGGCCAGGGGTGCGAGTGCGTAGGGTGTCCCGATTCTCATGTGTGGAAGGTGACCACGCCCCTTTTTCACCCTTAATACGCACTTCGCCCAAGTCCGCATTAATGCGGACTTTCGGCAAGGGTATTACCCACAGGCCATTGCTGCGTGGGATGTTTGAGAAAAAGGCGGAACATTGGTAAGTGCCTTTTCTGAAAACATGTATTTTCAAATGAAAGAAGTTAATTTTTAAGACAATTAATGATATTTATTCATGCTCTGAATATTTTAGATTAAGATTTAATGTGGACAGTAATGAATTTAAATTCAGTCAAATAATTGTTTGTTTGAAAGTTGATAATAAAGATTTTTTAAAAAGTAACACAAACAGTGACCGGCATCCCGGAATGCGACAGGCAGTAACATAACGCTCCCTGTCCCAATCGGTACAATTGTGTACTACGCACTCGAAGCCTTACTGCACACCTCCTCTAAGTGCACTTCATAGAAGGGTGTAGGGCGCAGTGCGAGTATTGGGACTGGGCCTAAACACTATAACGTCATCATGCCCACGGTCACGCATGATGGTGGACGTGTGATGGTCTGGGGCTGCGTCAGGACCCGGACCACTTTACTGTAACAAGTGGTTCTCAATTAATGGGGTGTGCCCCCCCCTAAAAAAAGTTATATGAATCCTAGGGGGGGGGGGATCACAGAAAATAATTGAGAAACACGGCTGTAACCGATGGAACTAGGAATTCTGCGCTTTAGCAGAAAATCCTGAATGAGAGTGACCGTTGCCCTTAAGCAGGCACTTTAAATACTTTTGAATGTTTTTTGGCGTGGAAAAAAAAACACTAAAATGATGATTACTTTAGGCAAAAGAGCAATAATTCCTCTCTAAAATCACATCTGCTCTCACGTGATCCATGTGTGTTTAGTTTCACTGCCTTCTGCTTTTTCCAATCAGCTAAAACTCTAGGTCATAAATTATCAGTAAAACACCTGCTGGTAATCTTAAACATGTTGCAGCAAAGCCGTTCTAAACTCCGATAGGATGTTTACTCAGTGATTGTGGCTTTATTGATGAGCAGCACTAGGTTAAGGTTAACTCATGTATGTGTGGAAATAGCTGTTTTCTGATGAGTCAGGCACAAGTCCAGTGATTTACCTCCCCTTTGTTTCCACTGCTCACTATGAAGATAAAACAGCCGTGTGCTAAAACGTGTTAGCGGGTAAAATCGTGTTGCTCATAAACTATACAGCCTTGTGTTGCTGTGTTGGCAGGTTGCTTCATCGCTTGGTTACAGATTAGCTTGTCCTGGCGTCCTTTCAGGAGGCTGGCCGGTCATGTGTGTTTTCGCTGGTTTGAACTGAACTACACACTCAATTTTTCAAATGCACCTTGCTAGTACCGAGTTGGAGCCAGATTTCCTTAAAATTTCAGATTTTGTCTCTTTTGGAAATTTAGGAAAAGTAAACTACACGGTGTAGCGTCATCACAATTGTCTGCATCATTTTTATCAGTTTTGGAAAAAGCCAGGTAAAGAACAGACATGGTTTTGACTAGAAACTAACTCACTTAAATAAAATGGAAAAGTACCTCTATGAAGCCAAATTAGTCATTTCTGACTTCTAAAGAGCTCTACCTTCTAAACAGGATTGGTACGTTCCTCAAAAACCTACCATACTGAATCTATGTCTTCTGCCCCCTGGCGGAGAATCTAAATACTACAAATGGCACATTCAAATTTATTGTTCCATATTTGAATATTTATTTATTAGGGGTGGGAATTTAATGCATTAATTATGATTAATTAATTACAAAAAAAAAACACTTGAGCCCCAGCGCCCCCCCCCCCCCCCCCCCCCCCCCCCCATCAATTGGGGGCCAAACAGGTTTAGCATCACAACTTATGCCCTATATATCAATAAATATCATCAATCTGCACCTAAAACTGCAGAGTCTGGGCTACAAGGCCATATAAACCTTTTTTATGTGCTTCAAACACAACTAAAACTACAATTAAATGAATCATGACAAATCGCTGTTCATGAGATAAAGAAAGAAAAAAAAAAACTTTTTTTCCATTATGTTTTGTAGTTAGTAGAAAGCCGGCAGGCAGTAACTTTATCCATTTGAACTTTATTACAGCAGGAGGGACATGCACATGCACAACATTCATCTTGTAACCTTCAGCAGAACTTCCTCTGAAATCTACGCTACACCTCTATATAAATTAGCAGTGCTCTGCTGCCACCTAGTGTTCAGTTCAGTACACAACATTTACAATGTTCCATGTCTATTTACACTTCATCAATAACACATCTACTAATATTTACACATCCCAACAAATCCCATAATGGTTATCTTTATAATGAGACCAAAGTAATCAAACAGACCTTGTGGTTACAGAAATATACTCATTACATTGTGGGTATGTCATCTGTGCCTCACTAACATTATTCTTAATAAAAAAAATTGCTTGAGGGCAAATTGTCTTGAACGATTAAACACTAAAGTCCCATTAGTTGTCACACACACTGGTGTGAAATTAGTTCTCCGCATTTGACCCATCCCCTGGGGGAGAGGTGAGCTGCAAACACGGCCGCGCTCGGGAGCTGTTTGGTAGCAGGGAGGCATTGGGTCCCATTTTTAAAGTCTTGGGTATGACCCAGTCTCAGGACGGACACTCATACCACTAGGCCACTGAGCTGGTGATTAAAATGTGATTAATCAAGATTAATTCATTACAAAGCCCATGATTAATTAGATAATTTTTTTAAATCGCGTCCCACCCCTATTATTTATACAATTATTCTTCACCTTCTTTGCCTTCAGCTTCTTTGTCTTATTGTTATAAAATAAACATTTCAGGCAAGCAAAATATATTTTTCTAATTAGTATTCCATGTGTCAGCCTTAAAGGACTAATGAATTATTATAAGAACAGTTGTGTCAAATTCAACGATATTTCTGACCATTATAATTATGATGTTTATGCTTTAATACTCATTACAGCTATAATTCAAAGGTTTCTACTGTTGAACAAAGGTCATCGGTATCGGTAATCATTTCTAAAGCTAATTTGGTTTCTATAGATCTACTCAAGACCTTTCACTTGGTATTTTATGGCGTGTATTGGGGTCTCGACCCCAACTTTGGTAACCACTTTCTTAATTTACCATAATTTATAAAATGTTTCATTTGACCCCATATTGAAATGCCAAAGATGTTGATTTTTGGTGTTGGCCGTGTTGTTTTTCTTGTTTGAAGACACACTTCAGCTTTATGTTTGCTAACTCCAGTGTCACATGCAGGAATCTCCCTGAGATACGTGAAGTTCACACTCTGTTTCTAAAAAAACATCCTTGACTTCCCGAGTTTCTTTGCCTCAACGTGTGAAAGTTATTTTCTGTTTCTCTGTATGATAAAACAAAATATGCGTGCTATTTTAAGCTTTCTTTTCCTCTTTCTGCAGGTGATGTTTAAAGCTAAAGCCAAGTATTCACCAGAGCTCACCAAATATAAGTGAGTCCTTTGCTTAGTTGTGATCTACAGATTCAGTGTTTGGTTGAAATGTTGCTCAGGTCCATTTCTTATGTTCCGTCTCCCCGCAGGGTTCCTCTTCGTTTGTTCTTCCTGTGTGTCAGCGTACTTTTCCTGGTGGTGAATTTAACTTGTGCATTGCTAGTTCAAGGAGCTCTGGAGAACTCTAAACCACCAAGGTGAGCAGACATTCGTGATTACATCTTTCTCTTTATCTATCCGAATATGTTGCTACAAGTTCTGCTCTTTCTCTGTGCAGCGATGGCGAGGTCAGACACGCGGTGTTGGCCCGGGTTCTGATCAACGACAGTCTGTTTGTGTTGTGTGCCATATCTCTGGCCGTGTGCATCTTCAAGATCGCCAAGATGTCTTCAGCCAATGTTTACCTCGAGTCCAAGGTAGAAGGAAGGATGCGGTTTCTTCTTTTAGATGAGCTTTATTTAAAAAAGGTCTTCTAGAGCTGTTTTTATGACACATAATAGGCTCTTGCCAAAAGAAATTGACCTTTGTGAAAAGATTTTTAAAGGGATATTCCACCCAAAAGTAAAATTGTGTCTGTTGCTATATTCCCCAGACTTAGACAAGTAGAAAAAAAATATTTGTAACCATCCCAGTCATTCTCCTGATCCAGCAGTACTCTTTTAGCTTTAGCTTAGCATAAAACAATGTAAGTGAATGGTTCCAACTAGCCTTGAATGTGAAAAAGTCATTACAATTACTCAATAGTGATTCTAATTCTGCTTGGTGACCTCAATAATCATACTGACTGCAAGTGAAAATAATAAGTAACACGAAGGAACCACAGGCACCATTTTAGACTTGGGACTACTTTATGACCACGGAACAGCTGTAAGCCTCCGCTGAAAGGTTAAGGTTCAAGGCATCTATGACAGAAGAAAAAAAGTGCATCCATGGAGGAGCTACGCTGCTCCGTGTGTGTGTGTGTGTGTGTGTGTGTGTGTGTGTGTGTGTGTGTGTGTGTGTGTGTGTGTGTGTGTGTGTGTGTGTGTGTGTGTGTGTGTGTGTGTGTTATGGCAGTTTGCTAACATGTGTGCATTTGTGTTTATGGAAGCAGTCTTTGGGGCTGCTGCTCGTGTCCTTGCACCTTACAGCGGAAGCTTACAGCTGTGCTTTGTCATAAAGTAGTCCCAAGTCTAAAATGACACCTGTGATTCATTTGTGTTACTTGTCATTTTCACTTGAAATCAAGGTTATTGAGGTCACCAAGCAGGATTATAATCATCATTGAGTAACTGTTTCACTCTCAAGGCTAGTTGGTACCATTCACTTACATTGTTTTATGCTAAGCTAAAGCTAAAAGAGTACTATTGGATCAGGAGAATGACTGGGCTGGATACAAATAGTTTTTTCCTACTTGTCTAACTATGGGTAATATGGCAACAGACTAAATTTGACTTTTGGGTGGAATATCCCTTTAACAATATCAGGAGAAACTGATAAGTTCTGACTGGGACATCACTGTTCCATTTCTCTGTTGTCTACAAAGATTTTTATGTTTGAACTATTAAAATTGGCACTCTCTTTTCTCTGTATTTAAATTTTCAGGCTTTCTCCTTTCAGACATTTTGTCTCTATTAAAAAATATATTAATGACTGGATCTTGTCTAGTTCTGTCCAGGCAAGAGGCGTCTAGTTGTTGACGAAGGTCTGTTACCAGACCCTAACCCTAACTAGTGTCTTTGGGGTTTTCTTATTGTAAGGTGGTCAAATCTGTCACGCGTATGAAGCGCTGACAGAGATAATCACCAGAATCTCCACGTTTGCTACAGTACTTTTCATAGTTCAAACATTTCTACCTGTTTTTCTGATGCTGCATTATTTTGGTGAACTATGAAACACATGGCCACGAGCAGTCGTGAGGTTCAAACGACAGTACAAATCCATTGTTTAGTAATTGGATGATGTTAATCAACTAATTTATTTGGCAGCAGATGTCGGTGGGTGGTTGATAAAGTCAAAAACCTAATTTCTGTTCTATATAATGATGTCACGTTCTGGATCTTCCTCCAGGGAACATCAGTGTGCCAAGCGACCGCTATAGGAGCCGTGGTGATTCTCCTCTACACTTCCAGAGCCTGTTACAACCTAGTGGTGGTGGCCCTGTCACCACAGGACAGACCCAGTCCCTTTAATTATGGCTGGTACAGCGTCTCTGATCAGGTGAAGTACTAAGTATAGATGTAGTCATAACAACCAGAGACGATGGAGGTTGTATACAAGTAATCTTAGTAGATTTGGCAGTATGATGCTTAGTGCTTAAGGGTAAAGGGCTTTGTTTGGCTATAAATAACCATATGTCTGCCTTTGTGTATCCTGACCTACATCAGGAAAGGCTCAGACATTCAGACAGACAGCATATTTCACCAGATTTTATTGTGTTTGCAGGTATTCATTGACTATTATAAACAATATAGCACCTAATATGAGCAGCATTAAATTATCCATTTAATTTCTTCTTGTGAACTATTCAGTGTCAGAAGAATATGTACTGTTAGGCAGTAGACGTTAATGAATATATACTAGTTGCATGATGAGATTAGTAACAACCAATTTGTAATATTTGTAAAGCCAACATGATGTCAACAAAGACTGCAAAAACATGTCTTGATTCCTTAAAAAATGTGTCATCTGTTGGCCAGCAGAGGGAGATAGTTGTGAGTGTGTAAAGTAGTCAACAATTATTCCAATTTATCTTCTTCGCATGACCTAACCCCGAAATTCCACTATCTCCGCTCCGATCTGCCCCCGCTCTCCGCCGCCGCTCGCTTCCGAACTCAATTCACACTATACCCGCTCTGCAACGGCTCCGCCCCGGTGCGGAGACCTGAGGTGCGCAAACAGGCATGCGCGGGAGTTTCGAGATCTCGCGATACAGTCCGAGCAATAAATGCGGAAGTTAGATCCAAACAAATCATTCTGTGATTAAAATATTTTTAACACAGTCTTCAAATGTGTAAACACGTAAAAAATGTTTTGAGACATATGTGTATACATGTAATAGTCATTAGATAAAAATACCTGTGCATATGAAACAAAAAAACGCTTTTGTTTATAGATTTATTGTGAAAAAACGGAAGTTGTGCTTGCTCACTTTCCTGTTGGGCGGTTGTGATTTCTGTAGATTCACTGCGGAGGTTCTCCGGCGTCCGGCAAAAATAGGATCAAATCTATTTTTGCCGGATGGCGGAACGGCGGGCGGCGCACTGCGCCGCACAGCCGCAGTAGTGGAACAGCTCTGATTGACTACAAAGGAACCGTTTTTGCTGCGGAGTTCGTGCCGCAGCGGAGCGGAGCGGAGATAGTGGAATTTGGGGGTTATGATCTCACGTGCTGTGTTATAAATATTTGCTAGTTTTTAGGGTTGTTGAAATACACAATTGAAGTATTTCTGCATTGGCTTGATTAATTTTTGTGACCTGGTTTCAGTTCCAGTTTGTTAAAAAATCCCATTGTGAATTCAGTCCTCCATTTCATTAATGGCGTAAAGCAAATATATTTACCAAATACTACCGTTATGGCTATAAGTTTGCTAACTTGATTTTTAAGTTTGAAACTGGTTCCACTTCTATCTGTCCGATAGAAGTTTCAGCATCCACATAGGCGACTGCTCTTCTCCTTTCGTGCCGATCCCCTGGGGTGTGCCCCAGGGTTCTATTCTAGGTCCACTCCTTTTTTCCATATACATTCTTCCACTGGTAAACATCCAGGCGTCTTCGTTGGCACAGTTTAGATCCAGCCTAAAGACACATTTCTTTCATTTAGCTTTTGGCCAGTGAGTGTTCTTTTTATGCTGCATCTCTGTTTTTATTAGCTGTTTTATTTTTCTGTTTTGATCTAATTTGTTTGTATTCTTTACGACTGTTTTTACATGTGTTTTTTGTGTTCGAAGGTGAAATTTGAATTTTTATGGTTTTTAGGTTTAATACTTTTACTCTGTGCAGCACTTTGGTCAGCTGACATGCTGTTTTTAAATGTGCTATACAAATAAATTTGGTATGGTATGGTAAGTTTGACAAAAGATTGAAATTTTTCAGACATTGTCCAGAGAAAAGGCAAGCCCTACCTATAAAGTCCTGTGTCCTGCTATAACTAGAGCATCCTGAGAACAGTCATATGTTCAAATACCTTTCAGCCAAGCGAGTGGAATGCTTAGCCTTACAAAACAGCCATGAACATAGAATGGTATCATCCCAGAGGAACCCCTCTCAACCATCCAAGACCATTTGGTGATGAACAATGCCATTTTCAATGTAAAGGAGCATGGAGCCATAAGGCTAAAGAAGTATTATCCCAGACCTTAATCTCAATAAAAATCCTCAAGAGGAGGGTGGACCAACAAACAAAAACATCCACAATGTTGACGAGCTCCAAGCATAGATTATGCAAGAATGAGCTGCCATCAGTCAGGATCTGGTCCAGATGTTGATTAACAGCATTTCAGAGCAGGACCAACATTGAAAACGTGTCTCTTTCCCTACACTTTGAAATGGTCGTAATTATAATTCAGTATACCAAAGAAACCAAAAGATCTAAATGCAGCAAAAAAAGATGTGAAAATCCAGTCATTCTGTAAACATTTATATGTAAACAGGCCGACGTACATGAGATCAGCGGTGAGGCCTACATCGTTTTTGGGATTATCCTGTTCTTCTGGGAGCTGCTGCCCACCAGCTTAGTGGTTGTCTTCTTCAGAGTCCAACGACCCCACCAAAACCTGGTAACCCAACCTGCTAGAAGCTCACGTGTTGTGGACTTGCTTGACATCTGGAATTTTTGACGATGTTTGAACATCTCTGTTTCTTTCAGGCTCCAGGGGGCATGATCAACAGTCACAGTTTCAGCTCTAGGGCTTATTTCTTTGACAACCCTCGGCGGTACGACAGCGATGACGATCTATCCCGAAGCATCAATAGTAGAGCTGATCGAGCAAGGTTGGTTTCATGGTTTTTCTGAAGAAGAAAAAAATTCATTTTCCTCACTTATCCAACAACTTTTTGTCTCTTATGGTTTTCAGTCTCTTGTCCACCACACCCCAGCAGTCCACATCGAGTTGGTATGGCTCCATACAACGCAACGGGACTTTAGTGGCGGGGGTGGCGTCCGCCCAGCAGCCACCACCTTCCACGGCCCCACTTCTTTTTGCACACGGAAACATCCAGAACCACCATCACCACCACCACAACTACTACTCAACCCCGCAGAACAACAACTACCAACACCATCACAATAACCACTATTCCACGCCACAGAATTACTACTGCGGATCACAGACGTATTTCTGCACCCCGCAAAACTAAGAAGGGTCAGCGGTAAACCGTTAGCAAAACTGACTTCTAATAAATTGTGTGTTTTAGCATCAAAACTTTTAAATGATCTTAGAAAATGTCTCCCAACACAACTGGATCACCAATTTTCCAAAAAGATGGTGGAATAGTCAACCCGAAAGTTGGAGCACCAAGGCTTTTTGAGGATGTCAACTTCTTCGAGTGGCTGTGAAGCCTGGTAAGGCACTTTTTTCTGTCGGACGCTTAAGTCAGATCACCTTATAAGAGATTGGAATCAAAAGTGACCAGATAATCATCATTCCATTTGTAAATGTTAACGATCTTCTCAAACGGGTTGCGTAGCAGTTGCAAAGTTATCAACTTAACTTGGCTAAACCTGAAACTCAGTCAAAATTTCAGGATTTTTCCAGATTGTTGTTTGTGTTCTGTGACTGGTTTTAGTTGAAATGTGACAAAAGTCATTTAAACAGACAATGAAGGGTTATGTAGGCTAGCTATAGCATGCTGGCTAATTAGCCAAACACTTTATGTCACTCATACATTTCAGATGACAGGAATTAGCTAGTGCTAATTTGCCAATGGCTGCCGAGGCAGGGAGTTCATTTAGCATCAGCGGCTAGCAGTTAGCATAACATAAAAAGACTATAAATTAAAAAAAAATCTCAAAACCTCAGCAAAATTATAAAAATAAAATTCCCACAGACTTGCTAACATTGTTTTGTTGACGTTAATCGGGTTGATAAGTGTCAAAAGTTTGAAATGCCGTTAGCCTGCTAACTCTGTTTTTACATGACTAACATTCAGTTTGACAAATATAACCTTAAAGTTCCTTTAAGGTTCCCTGTTCTTAACCATTTTTATGCTAAGTGAACTACTAACAGCCCAGAAATGAATTTAAAGTTTATATCAATATCAGTGAGACGGGAGTTGGTATCTAATATTTTAATATCACCATAAAGAATTCTGGGCTTTTCTCTGTGTCTATGAAGTATTTAGTGAAACCACGAGACTGGATTCCCAAATCGTGAACCTTTTGAATGTTTGGTTTGAAATATGCAGTTTGTTTGCTTTTGGGGGAAAAAATGCAAGTCCAAAATCAGTCTGCGACCTGCAATCACAGCGTAGCTCAGCCCTAAACAGTTTTGTTCCACATTGAGGAGGTGTATCTGTGACCAAAAACGTCATATAATCAGATTTTTTTGTGAGCTGTGAGGCAGAAATTTGCACTTAAATGAAGTTTAACTTCAGAGAAAAAAGGCTTTGGAGCCTGAATGTAGTTTTTCCTTCTCATACTTTGTATTTTCTCTAATAATTATCTGTAATCTGTGCTGTTTAACCAGTGAGAATGGAAATATCAATGTGCCATCACATTTTGTCATGCCTACTAGTTGCATTCCTTCAAAGAAAATATTTTTGCACAAGAAATTGGTCAGATGATCTACGTTTCTAATGGTGTCTCCATGCCAATCAGTTTCTAATATGTGTGTGCTTAATGACATTTTTACTCTGTGTGTTCTTCAGATTTTTGAAGTCTAGTGTGCTTTTTTTTACATCTATTTTATTGACATATATTTTTGTTAACAGATTTTATATTTTTGCCCACATTTCAGTCATTATTTCACAACTTTTTTTTTTTTTTACAAAATTTTGTGACAACTGAAGCTTTTTTTTTTTTTTAGCAATAATCTCTGATGAGCTTACTTGTTCATAACCCATTTCTCTACCTGAATTCAGTGCATCTGTGACAAAGAAACGCTGTTGATGTGTTCTGGAACACTGTTGTGACTCACGTGACTCAGCTTGTAAATGACCATGACATCATAGAAACTAAAAGCCACTATTGCAGATTGTTTCCTGGTACAATTTATTCTAAAAAAAGATTCATTTAAGCTGCTGCTTGGATTTTAAAACTTTATTAGCTGATATCTTTGGACGTTTGTCTGGAAATTATATAAATAATTAACATTTTATATGTTTTAGGTAGCCCTTTGAACAGCCTCAGTTTGGAGAAACAGATTAGCGCTAATGGGATTGATAGGCTAACAGCTAATTTAAACAGAAACAAGCTCAAATTGGATGGCTATTTTCCTAGAATGATGCTAATTATAAAAAGTGCAAAAAAAATTCCACAAAAACTTGCGTAATTATTAGCGAGCACAAATTGTGATCGCATCAGCTTGCTTTAGCATCTTCAGCGCAGTCGAACATTTTTACCAAAATAATTCCAACCCAAAATTAACATTTACTAAAACTGATATAAAACATTTTAAAGGTATTTTAATAAGCTAGCTGTCCACATTTGCTTCTCTTAGACTACCCGTTAGCATGTCAATCAGATCAGTTTCTCCAAACTGAGGTAGCTTAAACAGCAATCTACAACAGTTAGGAGGTTATTTGTTGAAAACATTTCCAGCTGAGTTTTTCTGGACATTTAGAAATCCAGTTCAGGAAGTGAGATTTCCAATATTGTTGGGTCCAGCTCTTCAGCAGCAGTGCAGAATGCATGTTTCTGCACCAACAATGTATTTTATTTCTTTCTCAAGAGTGATTTTATTTGTGTAAAACTGTTATTTGATCTGTCTGCTGCAAACATGCAGTTCTAGATCTTCTAGGAGTCGTTTTATGGTGTTGTTGGTTTTATCCGTGGCCATATTGAATGTAACCCATGCAATAGATCACTGATGACGTATGCAAGAAAAGCACTACCATGTTTAAATAAAGGCCTACTGCACTGTTGTCCAATCACGAGGATTCTGAAGTATCGATGTGTTCAAGTCAGACTGTTTACCATCATTTTTATTGGAATTAGAATATCCACCTTGACAAATGTGAGAAGCAAATCAAATCTCGGCACAATGACCTGCCTGTGCTCGCTGACTGATTCTGACCTCTCACACCAGTACGTTCAGCTTGTCATGAGGCTGAATTTATGGGTTAACGAGATTATGAGGAACATCCCAGCTGAGAATAACCGACTCTCATCAGAACCCAGCCGAGTTTGATTTCTGGGAGCCATTCTTCAGCCACCGGAAAGATATGTCTATTGATTTGCATGGGCTCAGTTCAGGTCTGGATCTCTCATGACGTTTTGTTGAAGTGTCAGGAATCAGTCTGCTCCCTCGTGTCTGAGGCCACGTTCCCTACATGGAAAAGGGGCGGAATTTTCCCTCAAGGTTGGGATGAACCTTTGCACCCTGCTTGGTTTTTAGTCCATGAGTGATGGTAGGATGGAGACAAAGATGAGCTGATGAATCGTGTCTTCATCTGTTGTAATGAAGGCATTGCAACGGTCTGTCAAGGCAAAGAGGGAGCTGATCTGGAGAGGAAAGATCTTGATTTACTGATCAAGACGTTTGGTTCTTGACCAGAAGAATGAGATTCAAGAGGCTAGAATGGTCTTAGGGTGGCCCGGTTCCATCTAGGAGATAGAGTTAGAACTCAGTTGAGGGGGTTCAGGCATCAGGCTAGCATGCTTCCTGGTCTCACCTATGGTCTGCATTAGGATTCCTCAGCTTTCTGGAGCTGTTACCTGTGAGCCAGCCTCATTGGAAAACACACAAATGGTTCTGTTTTACTAGCCTGGCAAGTCACCCTATATATGTGAATATACACTCGTCGGCCACTTTATTAGGTACACCTTGCTAGTACCGGGTTGGACCTCCTTTTGCCTCCAGAACTGCCTTAATCCTTCGAGGCATAGATTCAACAAGGTACTGGAAACATTCCTCAGAGATTCTGGTCCATATTGACATGATAGCATCACGCAGTTGCTGCAGATTTGTTGGCTGCACATCTATGATGAATCTCCTTTTCCACCACATCCCAAAGGTGCTCTATTGGGTTGAGATCTGGTGGCTGTGGAGGCCATTTGAGTCCAGTGAACTCATTGTCATGTTCAAGAAACCAGTCTGAGATGATTCCAGCTTTATGACATGGAGCATTATCCTGCTGGAAGTAGCCATCAGAAGATGGGTACACTGTGGTCATAAAGGGATGGACATGGTCAACAACAATACTCAGGTAGGCTGTGGCGTTGCAACGATGATCAATTAGTACTAAGGGGCCCAAAGTGTGCCAATAAAATGTCCCCCACACCATCACACCACCACCAGCAGCCTGAACCGTTGATACAAGGCAGGATGGATCCATGCTTTCATGTTGTTGACACCAAATTCTGACCCTACCATCTGAATGTCGCCGCAGAAATCGAGACTCATCAGACCAGGCAACATTTTTCCAATCTTCTATTGTCCAGTGTTGGTGAGCCTGTGTGAATTGTAGCCTCAGTTTCCTGTTCTTAGCTGACAGGAGTGGCACCTGGTGTGGTCTTCTGCTGCTGTAGCCCATCTGCCTCAAGGTTCCACATGTTGTGTGTTCAGAGATGCTCTTCTGCAGACCTTGGTTAACAAGTGGTTATTTGAGTTACTGTTGCCTTTCTATCAGCTCCAACCAGTCTGGCCATTCTCCTCTGCCCTCTGGCATCAACAAGGCATTTTTGCCCACAGAACTGCCGCTCACTGGAAGTTTTCCCTTTGTCGGACCGTTCTCTGTAAACCCTAGAGATGGTTGAGAGTGACGATCCCAGAACATCAGCAGTTTCTGAAATACTCAGACCAGCCTGTCTGGCACCAACAACCATGCCACGTTCAAAGTCACTTAAATCTCCTTTCTTCCCCGTTCTGAAGCTCGGTTTGAACTGCAGCGGTTCGTCTTGACCATGTAAACATGCCTAAATGCATTGAGTTGCCACCATGTGGTTGACTGATTAGTCATTTGCGTCAACGAGCAATTGGACAGGTGTACCCAATAAAGTGGCCAGTGAGTGTAGTCTGGCCATGACCCATAGAGCTCAGTCGTGTGGCGGAATCTATGGTTGTCTTTCAAAATGTCTCCACATGCTACTACAACAAACGTGACGTACTCATCGCTATGGATGTCAGTCAATGGGGCAGTCCACCATACACTGTTGAAGATGCAGATACATCCTTCTTCTTAATAAAGGACTTTAGTACCTCTATCTGCTCTTGACTTAAAGAAAAGTCCAAGTCTAAATAGTTTAAACTTGATGCCAAAGCCGTTTCAAACGATCCACCACTATCTTTGGTGATTTGATCAGTCACAGTAACATCCCACCCACCAAACCGATAGAGTGCTGTGATCGGCAAGACACAAGACTGTTTGGACCTAATGAGGCTCCAAATGGAGCGTGGCTAGACCGACCTGCAGAGCAAAATCTTTTTGATTCTTCTACGCTCTGTCTAGATATCTAGGCTGGCAGAACGATGCCTAGACCTGCCTCCTCAGCTGCAGTTTTCAATTTCATAAACTCCTTTTGAAACTATGCTCATGAACAGGGGCTGCATGGTAGCACTGCTGCTTTATATTGAGAAGGTTGCAGGTTCAAATCCCCACTGCATCCCTTGTTTAGTTAGCATGTTCTCCCCATACATGCAGTGGTTTTCTCCGAGATCAAAATTATGCATTTCAAGTTAATTGGTGACCAACTGTCCTAGATATGGACATAACTGTCCAGGTTGTCCTTCGCCTCTCACCATGGTGGCTGCTGAGTCAGACCAGGTCCCAGCAACCCTAGTGAGGGACAAGTAGCTCTGATTCACGTTAAAATTGTGTATTTAGTCTTAAATTAAGCAGAATTAAAGTGAAACTAACTCAGAGATTTTTCATTGTGTTGCAAATGAGTGAAAAGTTTTATTTTAGCTTGATTAAAAATAAAACCGTGAACACATTCTTAAAGTCGAGTCCATTTTTGTACAACAGGAATCACAAAAAAAAGTTTTTAAGAGTTATTTACAAAGAAACAAGTTCTCCATGTTTAATGTGAATGAACAATATTGTGCAAAATTTATTCCCGGTTCACAAAATCTGCACCAACGTTACAAATGAAACAAAAAAAAAAAAGAAAAACCGTGATCTTTATAGATTTAAATTCACTTTGTCACATGTTGGACTAAACCAAGGATCCTAAAATATTAACTTTTTCCTAGAGATTTGAAGTGTTTTGTACCGTTTAAAGTTGTTCGTACTTAAGCTTTATATAAAAGTACACAAAGCATCATTCCAGTGTTAAAAAATTCCCAGATTATTCCAATAAACTCTGAAAACATGGTCTAAATTCTTGGACTTAAAGACTTAAAGCTCCAGACCCAACAGGAAAAATGTGCTACAGCCAACACATCAATTAGGAAAACGTATTTAAGGCATTTTGGTCATCAGAACACGGAATCAGACAAACCAGCATCCACCAAACTGTTCCCAAACCAGCATAGAGAGTTTAAAATGCCACCTCCCAGAAACATTTCCAATAACTATCTGAACTCCTCTCAACTGACTTTCTTAAATTCTTCACATTTAAAGTTCGTCATCGTCGCTGCTGCTGTCTGAGGAAACGAGGCCTGTGGAGCCCCGGTGGAGGAGTTTGTGCCTCTGTCAGGACTCCTCTCCAGCTTCCTGGTTGAGCACGTGTTGGTACCCCCTGTTGCCGATCATCTCCTTTTGCCGACAAATGAAAACCAGGAGGAAGATGATGAGGACGAAGAGCACACAGGCAGACAAGGCCAGGCCGATGATGACCTCTTTAACACAAAATTGAAAAATGAATCTAAAGGTTTGTGGTGAAAGCAGCGATCCGTGTGTCTGAACCTCACCTTTGTCTCTCCCCTGAGAAGGCAGCTGACACTCTTTGTCCCTGTCGTCTGAGATGGAGAGCTTTGTGATCCTCACAAAGTCCTCCAGGGGGCAGTCAAGAGCGCAGCCTGGCAGCTGAAGAGGGTAGGGCTCCACTTTGGAGTCGTTGCGATAAAACATGGACACTGAAGCTGAGCTGGAAGACAGAAAAGACCTTTACAGCTTTTCAAATTAAATTATATAAACAGTCAGTAATAAATATGGTTGGTTTCAGTTTCACTTATCTTTTTTAAGCAATTTGAAAAACTTAAATGCAACAGAAAAATAGGAAAAACGAAGAATTTTTTATCTAGTGGTGTTTTAAGTACATTTTTCCAAAATATTTCATATCCTGATGCCTTATTTGTTTCATTGAGACCAACCCTTGGCTGGGCTGTGACCACTTGTACGTAGGTGCAAAACTATCTACATCAGCACCAACATTAATAATGATGATGTGAGTATTTCTGGACCTACTTCATGATTATGGTCAGTTTGAAGCTGGGTGAAAACAACAACCACAATGTAAAGTTTAGTGTAAGAGAAAAAAGCCCAATACGAAACTCCTTTGAATTAGCTTTAGCTACCGGTTAGCTTTAGCCTGGCCTGCCAAACTCGCCCTCTGTCTATTCTACACAGAGAACTAGTCTGGTAACGCTCCCATTCAAATAACCCCACCCCCTGAGAGTTCTCACCGAGCCAATCAGCGCTGAGCAGCGTACGTCACACACCGCGACGCTCAGTTTCTCATGAACAACGAAGATGGCGTCTGAAGCGGAGTTCGCTGCAGCTCTTTCCTCTGTTCTAAATGACTTGGACATGTCTTTAAAACCACAACAAGAATTAGCGCTAAAACCCTTCTTTCTAAAGAAAGATGTTTGCGCTGTGCTACCCACAGACATATAGACGCCTCATAGACTGGTGCTGCCATAGTGGCCGGCCGCCATCTTAGGTGGGTCTCCATTTGCCCCCAGTGCATTCATTTCTACTGAGGAAGGTGCTTACCCAGCTAAAAAACACATATTGTGGTGTCACCTTTACTTGGGCTAATGGAGCAACAAGTAAAAAAAGCTGGAAAGCTGGGGTTAACTGCAGTGCAGCTCAGCATGAACAGTGAGAGGGGGATTGTTAGCAGCGCTCCTTTGACGCCATCATTGACTACAGCTAAAAAAGTACAGCTTCGCGCGATAAGTCGTCATTTCCGCCTTTTTTCAGATTGGTTATTTTTGAGCTGGCTAGTCCCGCCCCTCATGGTGCTCGCTGCCTCTGAGTATCCAGACTAGTCCTCTATGTAGAATAGACAGAGGGAGAGTCTGGCAGGCCAGGCTAGGTTAGCTTAACAGGTGTTAAGCTAACAACTAGAAAGTTCTTTTGGATCATCGTTTCTAACGTTTTTCCTTAATCATGATAACTTAAAATCAGCCCTGAAGCGTCAGGATGAAGCACAACGATGGTCTAAGGCTTACTTCTAAAAAGTGGGAATGGCCATTAGCATTAAAGCTAACCATTTAGCATTTACATGTAGCTGGTAAGTCTATATTAGGTCTACATAAGGTGTCTGAATGTGTGAAGTTTTTAAGAAATACAATCAGATAAATGTGTTTAGATGATGTAGCTGGTGAATAAATTATGATATTGATAAAGTTATTACTGTGCATTTTCCCCTATGGAGATGTGACATTACTGCAACGAGACTGGACAGAGGCCATGTTTGTTCTTGGGCCAAAAAATTGAGGTGGTCTAGAACTGAAACCAATATGGCGGTCACGAATGCAAACCACTACCAGCCAACTTCAACACTTTATTGTCCAAACATTTATAAATTTTAAATTCACTTTACTTTAGCTTCATTACATATCAAAACGACATATTTTAGTAAACGTTTGACCTAAAACATTTACCCGTTAGCGTCCCTGTAAAGCTCAAACATGTGACAGGAGGCATAAGGTGGCTGGATTCCGTTAAACACGTCCAAACTGGCCAGGAGAGCAGCTACGGTTGAGTCATGCTGTCGAAAAGACATATCCCTAAAGGTTAGGATAAAATTAAGACAATAAATGCTCGACAACGTAGATTAAAAAACCGTAACAAGCTTACTGCAGAGAGCATCATCAATTTGAATTGCCGTTGTGGGTCTGGGATGGCCATTTGGGAAAGATTCCTCACTATTTCTCCTAGGAGCAGACCTGAAAAATGGAGGGCAGCTATTACTTCTCCAGTCCACTCCAGTGTATCGATCATTGAATCTAACAAACGTTTTCCCATGCAGTATTGTTTCATGCCCTTTGACTAGAGCAAATACACTGCTCAAAACATAAAGAAAACACAAAAACAAGACATCCTAGATCTGAATGAATTACATATTCTTATTAAATACTTTGTTCTTTACATAGTTGAATGTGCTGACAACAAAAGCACACAAAAATTATCAATGGAAATCAGATTTATCAACCCATGGAGATCTGGATTTGGAGTCACACTCCTGAAATCTCCTCCATGTTCTGGAGATTGTGCTGGGAGACACATTAAACCTTCTTGCTGCAGCACGTGTGGATGTGCCATCCTGGAGAAGTTGGACAACCTGTGCAACTTCTGTAGGGTTAAGGAATGGCCTCATGCTGCCAGTAGAGATAATTACTCAAGCCAAAACTAGCACGAGTGGAAAACCAGCCAAAAAAGATCAAGAGGGAGAAACTTGAAATGACCTCCACATGTTAAACCAGTCCTGTTTTGAGGGTTTTGTAATTGTTGCCACTTTAGTGCACCTGTCGTTAAGTCCATGAACACCAATACAGCTGAAAGTGATTAACAATGCCCTCAGCTGCTTAATCAACCAGACAATTATCAGACAGGTTTAGTTGATTTCATGCCAGGCCCAATAAAAAAAGTGTTCCTTTAATTTTTGTGAGCAGTGTATATAAACTGCACATCTACTTAACAGGAAGAAGTTTGTCTAACTATAGAAATGTCGTTTTCTACCTCAGCAACACCCAATTCCAACAATAAGCCGCTAAATGAAAAGAACGCTAAATGCACATATCAAGAGAAACATGCAGTAGCGATAATGAATAATGAAGACCAGACTGAATTGAATTAATCAATTCATAGCTTTATGAATCGAAATCGAATCGATTTAGGAAATTGGCCACAATACCCAGCACTACTGTATAGTCTATACAAGGCTAAAGTTAGCTTCCGATTCGGGAAAAGGTTAAAGGGCAATTACACCCAATTTTTCTCTACTCTGACCATCTTTAATATGCTCCATCTCAAAAACTACACCAACACTCTTCAAACCTGGACTAGATTATTCTAGACTAAGAGCAGATTACATAAAACAGTTTGTGATTTGTGAAACCTTTTTCTGATTTGTGAAACTTCAAAAAGCCAGATTTATGCTGTTTTTTTAGCATCTACACCACATCGGAACTGGTCTAGCCCAAAAACTACAACACCTGCACTATTCAAACCTGTAATAGATTATTCTGCTCTTCTGCAAATTTGTTTCTACATCTGATTTCACACATAAAAGTCAGAAACAAAGAGCCCAGAAATATCAGAGGGTAACTAATGCACCACCCACCTCCCTGCAGGCGACTCTTCTCCTGTTGCTTGTAGACCCCGAATATGACCTGCAGAAATTTGACATAAAACAGTTGTACTTCATTTTAACCACGGAAAAAAGCCGAAACCGTACCACAGTTTTTACCTGAAATCCAAAGTCTTTGAGGATCTTGAGCTTTTCCATGACATCGGGAGTCACCCAGTCGGGGGCGGACAAGTTATGACGTGACTAAACACACACAGAAAAAACACACTCATAAGGGGTCAAACAGGGTTATGTTGACCCTGTCCATGTGTGATTTCACCTGCTTACTGCTCTGTCTCCGTCTGCAGGCGAGTCTACCCTGGACTGTTTCTGCTTTATCCGACTGTCACTCGATCATCTCATAAAACCTTGCTTAGCGAGAAACTTGAGCTTCCTTTTCAAATATATGTTTGGTTGATTATTCCAAACAATCCTCAAAACAACTTTTATTAGATCTATGATGTGCCGAAATAACTGAGAAAAGTTTTATCAACCAATTTCTCTCAAACTTTTATGCTTTACTTATTTTGCATGAAATTTAGTTGAGAGCTAAAGATCTGACTCTGTACTGTGGACTGCTGGATGTTTTGGTTTGAAATTACAAACTTCCAAAAGATCATTCGTAACACAATGAGCATTACTTTAGGCGAAAATTGTTTGTTTCCCTGCTGTGTGTTATGTTCATTTACTCACACTCAGTGACATGAACGTTAATTTTCAAACCTTTATTGTGGTATCGAAACATTTCAATTAAACGTTGCAGCTCCTGAGATGTATTCAGTTCATTTTGGTTCAGCCGTTTTCTATCAGAGCTCTTTAAAAAAGAGGCCTAGGGTTTAAGAGGTTTAGGTTGGCGATAAACCGAAAATTTAGCGTTGGGGTAGTTATCAACCACTTACCCCTGCTTTCCAACGCAAGTGAAAGCGTCGCGAAATGGCCGCGAAACGTACTACGCAATTAGCCGCCGTTATAGTAGACAGGGTCCTTTCCACCGGAAAGCTATGTGTAACGTTCTGACGCGTCCCAGAAGCAATGGGACGCTATCGTTACGTCTCGAGTCTATTTTTTATGAGCTACGCTTCTGAAACACGTCAAACTCCGCACTTTAGACCAGGACAGACAGGAAGTCAAACACGATGGCAGTGTGAAACATCTGGAAACTTCCAAAATAAAAGGCAGTCCGTCATTTCCTGTGAAACCCCCGTAGCCAATCAATGACTGTAAAAATGAGCCGATGTAAACAAAACAGAAATAAACCACAGACATTTCTGGCTACATTCAGCTGACATTCTCCTTGCTTGTCTTTGTGTGGACTTCTAAAATCATGCATGGTGTTGCAATTCTCAGAAATCATTGATGTTAGACGCCATTAATGCCTCCCGCTTTTTCGTCGCCATGATTACGTCACGTTGTTCGTCACTCTGGTCATAGCGCTATCCAATTGCGTGCTGACATTTTTGAAAGACAACCGTAGATCCCGCCTCACGACTGAGAGCCGTCAATGGTTCGTGGCCAGACTATATATTCACATATATAGGATGGCTTGCCAGGCTAGCGTGATGCTACACTTCTTTCGAAACCTGCCACTGCGCATCTGGTGGAAACAAACCCAGTGACTATAACAGCAGCTATTAGCAACGTATTACGCTTCGCAGATGTTGCACAACGTCTACGCATCCGGTGGAAAACTGGGATACATTGAAGAATCTCGATCAAAATGAATTTCTGTTTACTTTTCATTAGTGTGAAACCAACAAATACAAAATAAAAAGCAGATGTGAAACTGTTGACTACACATGACGGTTCCTCTAACAGCTGATACCATGACTTTGTGTCTCAGTGGAATCATGAAGTGAAACCAGAGAAAAAGAGATGAGATCTGCTTTTTTGGTTTCAAAAATGTTTAAAAACCACCTGAACTGAACCACAGTTTTATGGCCCCTACATGCCTGCTCTGAGAAAGTTAACTACGCAACAGGAGGAGTATCCCACACTTGTGTAACTTTGGGAGGGGGTTTCAGACTCCACTGAACATTATTTATTATGACATTAGAAACAGATTTGAATAGTGTTTGTTTGGTTTAATGTCTTTATTCTCACCTCACAGAAGAGTGTGTCATACACACTCCACACAGTTTCCACGGTCGTCTTTTCCAGTCCTGTTTTATTCCTCACCAGCTCTATCAGGTCCTACAAAAACAACAAATAAGCAACATATCAAGGAACCAAATGCATTGGTTTTTAATTTTTTATTTACAGGAAGCAGCAATAGAAGTAGTACCTGGTATGTAGCGGTGACATTCATAAACTCTGCACTGTGTTCGGTTTCATTCATCAGCTGCTGGTAGCGCGGACAGTCTCCCAGAGGAAATGAAAGAAGCTGCCATTTAAATTTAAACAAATAAATTAAAAGCTCATTTTCTTCCACCAGAACAGCTGATAAATAAAAATGTTTTGTTTTATACCAACCCGCTCTTCACTCATTGGTACTGTGTGAACAGGAATGGGCTGCCACTTCAGGCTGGGCGTGAATATCTGCTGACCGCTGGGAGGATAAAGACCTAGATGATGAGGTCAGGAGGAAGACGAGCCGAGTTATTAGTGCTAGAAGGAACGTGGGAAAGTGCTAAAGACATTATGCTTCTCATCCAAGAGGCTCTCTCAATTTAATCTGTTCTGGAAATTAAAGGTGCAATGTGTAAGAATGAAGTAAGACTGACATCCTGTGGTCATATTTGAGTACTGCAGTCCATTTTTATAAACAAAAAGTCACTTTCTCACTGCCTTTCTGTGAGTTTCTTGGCTGTTGCCAGTTACGGATCAGCACCAGAAGATTCTAGATGACAAGCAAAGACGAGTCATACACAATAAGTTGATAAGTAGATAAATACATGTCACTGTTATATCGACTTGTTGGTAATTGGAAAAAACAGCTTGAGATATATTTGCTTCTAAATCACCGTTAGCATTGTTAGCTCAATGTTAGCCTCTAGCTTGCTTCACTTAGAGTAAAAAAAAAGATGCCGTGGCTTCTTAGGAGTACAAGAAGTAACTTCTGGGTCGCTCCTGTTTACTGGCTATGGTTCTTTAAACAACTCTGGAGCTTTTTGACTGCTGGTGTCAAATTACAAATGCTGGCGTGGCAGCGTTAGCTTGCTGCAGATTCAGCAACCTCACAAACAGGCCTTTTCCATCGCAAAAACTGGCATGGATCGGACGGCTAAATTTTTGTTCCAATTATAAAACCAGTCCAGACAACCTACACGGACCGTGCTAGACAAGGAATTTTTAGACCCCCGTAGGTCCAGACATTTCTGGAGCGGTACGGCTAGGGCGGAGCAACAACACAGTCCCGCTGATTGGGGGACAGAAAATATGTCACTACGTGCAACAAGTAAAACAAACAGAGTTCAACGGAGTCCTATTGTTTGTATTTTCATTAGTTGTACATGAAGGTGAAAAAAGGCCAGCAAGCAGCAGCAAGTTTTGGGCATCTTCAGAGTTCCATACATTCCTCACTGTCATTGTGAGAGTCCACACTCAGAATGAGCTAGACGGATCGATAAGAACGTTTTTTTCTCAGCGGATGGCCGCCAAAGGATCCGAGCGGACGTCGGAACAGCCAAACTAAAGAATAAAGCCCAATATAGAAACGTTAAGGACAGAAACAGCCGGAGTGGATTGTTTTTTTTCGGATTGGAACTGGGACACGGAGGTGCTATGACGCGCTGGATGCTATTTATAGCCAAACACCGGCAAACCGAAGCAGCGAGGCAGGCCTGGACTCAGCTACCACACAGTGGAGTCACATGTGGCGCCTGTAGTAAGCATTTTAGTTTCTGTCTTTAGCTCTGCAGACCAGTCATTGCAGCACAAAAATACTGAATAGTTGCACAACGTATTTATGAAATTGCGCATGACGGTTCGTTTAACCCCACCTGCCGACACGAGAGCCAAAAATGCGATAGAAATGCTCGCCTGAAAATTGCAGAACCATACCGGTCTGCACTGCTGACGGTTATCCGCTCCGCATCACACTAGAGCCCGCGGTGAAATTGAGCCAAAACTCAGGTTGTAAACAGTAACTACCTCCCGGTTTCGTTTTTTTGAAAGGAGAAAAACGGACAACCCCCCAGCCAGCTGAGAAGGTAATCTGTTTCAGTATAACCTTTCTTCCAACATGATTGAGACATTAGACAGTTTAGTGATTATTCAGCTGTAAAATTCTTACTTATTGCTCCTTTAAACTGTTCTGACTCCCTCTGTTTATGTGAAATGAACTCACTTGCAAATCACCCTCCGTCCCCTCCCCCCTGAGAGTTTGCTGGAGTCTTTAGTTGGTCTGGACCACATGAGAAATGTTTTGGTTAACGAAAGTGAGAATAGAAAGTTCAGGGTGTAGAGGGAGTTCAGCTTGTATAAATGAAGAAGCTCACTACGGTTTAACACCAGGACTCCCAGAATTCTAACACAACTAGACCTCCCACTAGCTGTCAGTTTGACGACTGGCCTTCTGGACGTCAGAGTAAAACTATTCTAGTATGCTATAGGTTACCTTTTTATGGATATGTAAACCTAATACAGTAAAAGAATATATAATTGTACTCCAAACCTTGAAAATACCCTGTTTTTATTGCCTTCCGTGTTGCTGTCATGATCTCAGCTGCTTCCTACTGACCAGTTATAATCAGCTCTCACCGTGAACCATCCTCTAAAAGCCATTTTAGCAGAAATTTTACACAAACCTGGACCAGAAAGTGAACACGTCAGCTAGAAAGTTGGCTGATGGGCAACAATGACTCTGTCCATCATCCGTGGGAAAGGTTTACAGTGTAAACAACAGATCTGTCAGACTGACGGTTGTGGGAGATAAAGATAAAAATAACCATTTTCTTTGGTGATATTTTATTTTACTGATACAATAACATGGAAATAAAGGACACACATAAATAGGAAAAGTCAGGAAGTCAGGACAACGAAAGAGCCGTGTAACTAAGGTTCAAAATATGAAACCAGTCAAAATGACTCCCTTGGGAATTCTAGTATTAAAGCCTGGAACTTCAGTTTGAATCGACGTTTCTTAGGCGAGAAGCAAAATGACCAAAAAAAGTACACAAAAACAACGGGACACATCCTCATACCTGCGAGGTTAGCCTCAGCGCTCATCAAGGTGCGATCGTAGTCCGTACTCCGAACTAAAATCTGACCCAAAAAGAGGGAAACCTTTTAAGATTTGGCCTCGTAACAACTTCCTTGTTATGTGTCACATGACACAAACATTTACCTCATGTCGATTGTAGGATTCGTTGAGAAAATTCTTGTATCGATTCCTCATAAACTGGCCCAGCTCATAGTGCTGCCTCATCCCCTCCTGAGACAACAAATTATAGAGACAAGAGTAGATGATCCTAGAGGTCATAACCTCTATGATGTCATCTCTAATAACGCTTTGTATGGCAGTTCCATGACGTTACACATTTAAATAATGTACCCGCTGCTGTAAATGGAACAAAAACACTAAAATATTCCTCGTACCTCCGACAGCTGACCGAAGCCTTGTGGCCAGTCCTTCTCCTGGTGGGGGTCGGTAGGAAAGGCTTTGATTGGTGATCTGTCCCCATGCCGAAACAACTGGAGAGAAGGGAGGAGGTGTCAGGTGACGTGATAGTGACAGTGTGCAGTAATAAACAGTAATGTCTTGCAGTAAAAATAAAGATGAAAAAGTTAGAAAAACTTACAATAAGTGATTATCTGCATTTTTATGGCCGTGCAATTAGATTAAAAACATTTATTCAACAATAAACCAATATGACATTTGTGTCACATTTTGCTTTGCAATAATTTGAGATTTTATGTAGGGGTGTCAAATTATGAGATTAATTAATTACAGCCACATTTAGTGCACTATTTTATTTTTAATCGAGTTAATCTGATTTTTAATCTATAACTTTACTGGGACGTTTCTAGCCTATTTGTCGTGATTTTTTTATTTTAATTTTTATTTATTTTATGTAATTATCTTTATATTTAACTATCATGCCATACCATGTCAGATTTTGTGAAAAAGCTAAATATTTTGTGATAAACTGTCATTTTTGATATGCTAATTTACAGCACTTTCATTTACAGGTCTAGTTTAATTTTAGATAAATGTTTTAGTAACAAGTTCTGTGTTCACTATTTGCATCGCTCAAAAAAGCGTTCCTTGATGTGTTAACTTAGATTATTCTATATGGACCTGATGTTTTATTTTTAAATTCTAATTATTCCAGACTGACAAAAGAGCACAGTATTATTCCACCTTGTTGATGTTGCTGTTAAACAATAAATTACTTTATACAGCCATTTTTTTTTTGTTATATATTAATCTTTTATTCTGCCACAATAATGTAATGAATTTAAATAAAAATGCATCAAAATGAGAGATTTTTTCAGCCATTAGTAGGTGAGATTAAAAAATAGATTAATTAGATTAATTAATTACAGGTCAGAATTAATTAATCTAAAAAAAATTTAATCTCATGACAGCACTAATTTTATGTAACCATATAATCATTTTAAACTAATATCTCAATGTTATAAAATTATTTTTTTAATTCATTTCTTATCCTAAATATATCTGATATTAGTTATTTTAAGTAATTTTTGCACTGTAATGTTGGTCTTCTGATCTATACCCTCATATTTATATTCTCTACCATCTTTAAAATGTGAACTCTGGATGTTTTAGGTTTTACGTAATCAGACAATGTTTGCTATAAAACAAAACCTATTGGGAATTTAAAATTTTTTTTAATGAAGTTACTGTTTTATCCATCCATGTATTTTCTCCCACTTATCCGGAGTCGGGTCACGGGGGCAGTAGCCTAAAGAGGGAGGCCCAGACTTCCCTCTCCCCAGCCACTTGGGCCAGCTCTTCCTGGGGGATCCCAAGGCGTTCCCTAGCCAGCCGAGAGACATAGGGTGTTTTTCAATCTCAAGGATACTCGCCTTGATGCCTTGGTCCCGCCCCGGTTGCCTAGGAGATACGTCATCAGGAACCGCCAAGGTGTGTTCCAATCGGTTCCAATGTTCATGTGCTTCCAAGGTATCTGTCCTCCATTTGTTAGCCGTTTAGCTAATTGAGCAAGGATACACAAGAGGTGCCTTGTTGCCTTCTCTTGGTCAAAAATTTCCCAGAATGCAGCGCGGTATTTTCAAACAGATGTGATCAGGAGCCGGCAGCAGCTACTTCGGGGGCAAATTTCCAGTTTAAATGTAAGTCAACTAATTGTAGCTATTGGGCTTTTATGTAAAATGTTTATTTAAATCCAAATCAGTTATCTATGGTTGGTTAGTTGCTTAGTAGTTGCAGCTTTGGTGGATAGCAGGTACTAACTCACTTACATGTTTGATTTAACCAATATATACACAATTTAAAAAGTAAAACACTCGATATACATCTATATTGTAACTTAAAATTACTATGATGGGCGGGACATAAACAGAGCACATAAGCAGGGGGCGGGCTCTGGCCGGCCACGGTCACATGGGGTTAAGTCTGTTTCATTTAAACATTTTCTTTGACCAAGGAAGGACAGTGTCCTTGGAAGCAAGGCGTCTGGCCTGGCAAGGCAGTGCCTTGGCAGGCAAGGCAAGGGCGAGGTTCCTTGAGATTGAGAAACACCCGTAGTCCCTCCAGCGTGTCCTGTGTCTTCCTTTAGTTCTCCTCCCGGTTGGACGTGCCCAGAAAACCTCACCAGGAAGGCGTCCAGGAGGCATCCTAACTAGATGACCGAGCCACCTCAACTGGCTCCTCTTGATGTGGAGGAGCAGCGGGTTGTTTTATAATATACAAATATAAGGATGGAAGACTTTGGTAAGGTTGACACAGAACATGTTATAGGCAACTGTCTAGTGCAATGGTAATCACTCCTGGGGCCTCATTTATCAACCGTACTTACGTACAGATCTGTGCGTATTTCGTGCGTGGGAACGATTTTGCGCATTGTGTGGTATTTACCAATTTGTACTTGTGCGTGAAAACGTTCCTAAATATAAGAACAGCTCTGACCATGCATAGGAACAGCATCTAGTGGCAGAACGAGGGAACAGCAATTCTTAAGGTCTCAGTGATCCACACGTGTTCCTCATCCACTAATTATTCTACCCAATAAATAATTATTTTGGTGGAAAAACAGCTGTCTCACATTATTGGTGCTAAAACACCTGTGACCGACGGGAATCTGACGTAGAACGGCTGATTTCGTGTTATTTTGTAATCACAATGTTTACGCTTCCCATTTTTATGATGTTTTAAATCATTTTGAATTTATTTATCTATTATGTTTTAATTTAATTTAATTATTTTGTCCTTGTGAAGCGCCTCGTGATTTTGCTTGAGATGCGCTATATAAAAGACCGTTTCTTATTCTTATTATTCTTATTGCAGGATTTAGCAGAGCAGAGTGCACTCCGGAGGGAACGGCTCTTCCGTGAGCGCAGCGCACTGATCCGATTCCAGTCCAGATTCTATTTTACAAATAAAACAACCCTCCAGAACCTCCTCTGCTCCCCGATCACACACGCGTTGTCAAGTGTCAAGTGCTTCGATCTCTCCGTCAATCAAGTTTTTCTTTTTTGTCCGGGAATCCCCTCCCGATCTGAGGACATAGTGTGACCAAATATGGTTAATGAAGGGCGTTTCTGTATGTAAATGATGGTACACGGACACGAGCGCATTGGTACACACAGGTGGGATTTATCATCAGACGATTGTGGAGGAACATGCGTACGAGAGGCCACCGCATGTTTCATAAATCAAACTTTTGACTGTTCGTACACACATTCTAAATTTCAACCCGTAGGAGGGAATATAGGAACGTTTCTATGAACGTTTGATAAATGAGGCCCCTGGTCTTGGAGAGCTGGTATCCAGCATGATTTCCTTGTTTCTCTACTCCAGCACACCTAGTTCAGTGGTTGAATCACCTGTGCAGCAGCTCATCAAGCTCTGCACAAGCCTGTTAATCACCTGCTGAATGAAATAAGGTGTGTTAAAGTAGAGTTAAAACTAAAGCATGCTGGATACCGGCTCTCCAGGACCTGGAGTGAGTACTATTGGTCTAGTGCTTCATGGAGAACAAAGCTTTGGGTGTGTAGCTTTACGTTTACGCTTATGTTGATGAGTCACACCACAGCTCACTCTGTTTGTAGCTGAAGAGGAGATGTATATACGGCATTTTCCAACATAAAGAGTTTTCTATATTTGAGCAGCATTCATTTTAACTCTGACGAACTTCCATCATTCAGTTGTCAACGGTTTATTTTAGGGATCTTCGAATATTATCTAAGCTTAGCTACCTCTCCTCAAACTCAAAATGTCTACATATGACAGATCCGGGGTCTAGTTTTAGTTTGGCAAAAACTGGGCTAACTTATATTTAAGCAGTTGTCATATTTTGCCACTTTAAACACATAATTTTTAAAGTTTCAGTATGAATGATAGGAGATTTATGATGTTAGTTATCTAAAATTATTTAGTTCTTTTTTTAATGAAGGTTAGGTTATCGGTATCAGAAATTGAGTTAAAGAGTTAGACTAGATTGGTATATCGGATATCTGTTAAAAAGACAATATCGAACATCCCTAGTTGATTTATTTATTTATGTGGAGGTCTGTAATTGGTCAATATGACTTTATTTAGTGTCTTGTGCCGGTTTGTTTACATGCTGGAGTTTAAATGGTGTATGAAGGCCCAAACGATGGTCACCAAAGGTCTATGGAACTAAAATGAGCTGTTTAGTGCTAAAAGTGCTGTTGTAGCTTTTGCTTCCATCTCTGAGCACTTTAAAAGTAGAAGTTGTGCAAAAAGCTTCCACATAACAATAAACACTGGTCAGTTGACAGAGATAACATCTTTAGGTTTCACTCACAAGCCATCGGGTTAAACCTTTAGCAACAAATTCTCAGAAATGCCTGAGGAGTAAAATTGAAAAACAGGTCCAAAACAAGTGGAACGTCATAACAGAGCTCTGCGTTTACAAAACAGGTGTCTAACCTTTAAATGGTGGAAAATTTTAGTAGAAACACTAGAATCCCGTTTCAAATTTCAGTTCTAAAGCGAAAAAAAAAAGAATGGCTTGTCTGGGTAACGTGCTTATCTGAAAAGAACAGGCAAATAGATATTGTGTAAACTATTTGTAGATGTAGGTTATCTGCTTTTTTGAGCCCTAAACTCGTCTGCTGCAGGGAGAGAGCACAAGATAATAGGTGTGAGTTTCTAAGAATGACTTTTTATATGCCTTGCACGTGTAACTAGTTTGAATTATTTTAGTTAGAGATTAGATCTATATCTATACAAATAAAAAGTGAAAGTGATGTTTCCATGCACGCTGAGGCTGGGAGGAACTGACAAACAAGAAACAAGTACACAAAATATCAGTGTGCAGATCTTTGTTGCTGCTGTGTTTGCATATTAACTCGTCGATACTTGACACTTCTGAGTTCACTGGGGCATTTGTTCGCTGGTCCCAGGTCAGTTGGACATCAGCTTCATATTGACCTGTTGTCAGGTCACAAAGTTTTTTTTTTTTCCTAAGGTAGTTTGCCATGATTCGGTTCTTGGGAATTCAACGTATGGTGCCCAAATTTTGCTTTACCACTGAAAATGCTAGTTCATGTTTACATTAGCAAAAGTGCACATTTAAATGGTTAGCTAGCAGTGTACACCAAAATTACACATATAATTAAAAATAACGTCTTTTTGAGTGGATTATTTTCATGCCGAATTCCCCACAGAAGTTCAAAGACTTACCAAGGCTTTAATTTGTTCGATGAAAATCGAGTATTTTCACATACAAGCAAATAAAGGTTAAAATCTCGTAAATGGTGAACCAACTTCCGCTAACTGTGAAACGCAGCTTCCGCAGCGTTGTAGCAAGGTGCTGACATTACTCACCACGGTCACAAAGGCTAGTTTTCTTTCTGCAGTAACGTGTCCACACAAAGAGGCCACCGTGAGAAGAAAAAGCACCGAGGAGGACTTCATGTTACCTCCGGTGACGGTCCGGTCTGCCGCTAAACACAACTGGTGGACGGCTTCCTCTTCTTCTGCTCGGATGAAGTCAAGTCCGCCATTTTTACCTCATTTCAATCAAACCGGAAGTAGAAAAATAAAACAAAAATGGAGAAAATAACCATTATTACATTATTTGAGTTTCTCTAGATTTAAAATGTTCGTATTCAGAAATTAAAAATCGTCCACTTTTGAAGTCTTTACTCATGAAAATTCTCACTTTACTTTTATTTTGGAGTTTCAAAACCGGAAATATTTGGCTGTGAAAGTGAGATTAGATTTGTGCCAAATAAATTTACCAAAAATTACAATTTCACACAAAATATGCCACAATAAAGCAACCAAAAATAACATTTCAGAAGCAAAAGTGTGAATTTCAAAAGAATAAATATCACTCCAAAAACAATATGCACTAATTCATAAGTAAATATTTATATTTTCAATACCATCCATCTTTCCCAAGACCCCAAGATACTGCTTTTTGCAGATGATGTGCTCCTGTTGGCTTCATCAGACCAGGATCTCCAGCTTTCGCTGGAGCAGTTCGCAGCCGAGTGTGAGGCAGCTGGGATGAGAATCAGCTCCTCTAAATCCGAGACCATGGTCCTGAGTCGGAAAAGGATAGAATGCCTTCTCCAGGTCAGGGACGAGGTCCTGCCCCAAGTGGAGGAGTTTAAGTATCCTCTGAATTCAAATAAGTAAAAAGGGTCCAGTCAAACTCCTCTAGGACTTTCAGCAATAAATAATGTAATATATGTAGGTCATCAATCTCCACCAACAGAAGCAACTTGCTACACAGTAGTGGGCTGTGAGCACCATGTTCTGGTACATATTCACACCCTTGTTGGCCATAGGTTACTTGGAACACAAAGCCCCTGACTACTTAGCTACTAGCATCATTGTAATATGAAAAATCCTTGTAACAAGGTAGTTTATAAAGTTGGAGCTTTTTATTTTCAGTTGAGTAAGATATAGTGAAACTTGATTGCAATTGTGAACTTTAAACTGTTTTTCTTTTGGCAGTCTTGTGTCCCGCACAGATGATGCTCCTGTTGAGTCCATGGATTCATGCAACAAATTCATCCCTCCAACCACCACCAGCAGACAAGGCAGGTTAGGTGTCTTGCCCAAGGACACAACTACAGCGACAGACTGAGCGGGACGCGAACCTGCAACCTTCAGATTGCAAGGCGGCCACTTAACTCCTCTGCATATGGAAAAATGACTGATTTTGGTGGTGAACAGTAAAAATGACAAATTTGACTATTTTTATCAAAAATTAACCCCTAATATCACAGAACGCATAATTATTTTTTGCAGAGAGGTTACAGGATCAAAAACTGTGGTTTGCATTCAAGTCAATGGGACATTTTTGTCCTGAAGAGGCACAAGAGGGTCTAAATCTGTTACTACACAAAAACTAATAAAGCATAAAATGTGATATGACATATCCAAGGCTGATTGAAAAAAATATATTTCACTCACCCAAAATATGTTTTATGCTTTGTAATAAATGCCCCATGCATAAAAAGGTTATTTTTTAGAAAATAACTCATTTTTAGTGTTTTTTTCATAAATTACAGCAATGACTTATAGTAATAAAACTGGCATTTCAAGGGTTAAAATTCTCAAAATGATTGAAATTTGTATATGTTTGAGCAGGGATGAAGTTGTTTAACAGATCTATGAAAAAAAAAGCAAAAAAAAATATTAATGTATACATTTTTTATAGCCACTTTTACGAGCGAATGTTTTTGTCCTAGACTCAAGTGTGTAGTAAACTAAAGTGAAGCCTGAGGGTTAAGCTACTGAGGTCTGCTGTTTTTTCTGTCTCAAATCACACATTTGAAGATCTGGTTTGATTTCTTACTCTTCATCTAAAGTGTAAATCTATATTATCATATGAAGATTTCCTGAAGATCCAGGTGTTTTAAAGATTGAGCTATGTGACGTAATTGTCACGGCACGTTTTAAAGTTAAAGTCCCAAGTATTCATCACACACTGGTGAAATTACATCTCCGCATTTGACCCATCCCCGTGGTGGGGAGCGGTGAGCTGCAGCTGTGGCCGCGCTCGGGAACTATTTGGTGGTTTAACCCCCCAATCCAACCCCTTAGTGCTGAGTGTCAAGCGAGGAGGCATTGGGTCCCATTTTTTCCAAAGTCTTTGGTATGACCCGACTGGGATTCGAACCCCGATCTCCCAGTCCCAGGGCGGACACTCTACCACTAGGCCACCGGAGCTGGTTAAGATGTCATGTTTCCATTTACTGTCATTTCAGAGTTGCAGGTGACATATTTGCTGTGAGCCTGGCACAAGGTGGCCCTGCACCAAACTTCCTTCAACAATGGTGCGACGATTTTGTGTTTTGTACACAATGATGCTAAATCAAATACTGAGGACTAGTAGTGACATGTACCATATTGTAACCTGGAGTAAAGGCCCAATAACACCAACAAAAATGTAATCCTTCTAGCACGCGTTACTGTTGGGTCAAATAAAAATGACAAAATTGAATTTGAAAATACAGAAAAAATACCTAAACATCCAGTGTTGACAGTCTCTGCACACAAGTGTGTGATTATAAAGTTCTCTTCCACACATATTAGATGTCACTAGATTTATCAGTGCCCGAAGAACTACAAGAGAGTGGTCTGACAAAGGAGATGTGATGTCTGACACAACCACTCCTTCATCTGGGTCAGCAGTGGTGTGGTGATCCAATAACAGCTGTTCCATGGGCTAAAAGAAGAGAAAAGATAATTGAGGACACTTTTAAAATCATCTCATGGAGTTTTTCTACTTTCATTGAAATTCATACATTTTTAACAAGTTATAGGTCTCTTTGAGGTTATTAGTAACCTATGTATATGGTATAATAAACGTGTGTACTGTCGTCAAACTGCACAAAAAAATGACCTATTTGGTGATAAATCTTGCTTATACATTCTTGACCAGTGAAACCTAAACATTAGGGCTGTAACAATATTGGCAATATCGCAATATCGTCGTAGTAAAATGACCACAATATCGTCGTGCTCTTGTCACGATATCGTACAGTATGTCTTGAGGTAAAAATAACACTTTTCAGTCTGCTCCACTGGAGCATAGCAAACTACACATGATCCTTTGCTTCTGTGTCATCGGCCAGTTCGCCAATGGGAGTGCGTGCAGCCCACACAGCAAAGATAAACAAACATGGAGTATGGAGGCTACAGCGGTGAACGCAGCACGGAGGATTCCAGTCAAAGTATTTTACATTGTGAGTCTTATTAAAGGAAATGACTCCATTTATAATGAATTTGTAAACGTTACAGCAAACCTTGAAGGCCATCCATATTTATGAACACCTTCTAAAAAGACATCAAATGCAGTTGAGGCTTTGTTATTGGCAGCCGCATCAAGATAAAGGATCAATGTCAGAGAGATTTAAAGGCAATGATTAAAATAAATATTAGTCACATTTTTTTCACCTTTGATTTTTTTTTAAATAAAATTTCACATCTACCTTTTTGGGGAATCCATCAACACCACCAAATATCACAATGTTGCATCTGGCAGGAGAGACAAAGAACAGAAAAAACAAACATTCTTGTACATTAGAATTCACTTTGAAATTATATGTATTAGAGATGTAAGAAAATATCGATATGGCAATATATCGTGATTTTTTTCCTGTGATATATCGATATTCAAAAGCTGAATTTTTGGAGAAATTTACATGCAAACATTTGTGTATTTTCTTTTGTTACCTTAAAGGTAAACCATACCATACCACTTTATTTGTAGAGCGCTTTTAACACGGCATTACAACCGACCAAAGCGCTGCACATAAAAACAGGTAAAAAACACAAGCTAAAATAGTCATATATATCGTAAAAAAATCAAAACAGATAAAAGAGTTAAAAGAACACCAAACTAAAACCAATAGAACAATTAAAACCAAAATATAAAAACACAAATTTAAACATAAAAAGTGTTGCGTTTTGTGGTGCAGAGAGCACTTTTTTGATTTGTATTTAGAATCAGAAACTGTAAGTCGGGCTCGTTTCCGGTGAGAGTTGGACTCCGCCAAGGCTGCCCTTTGTCACCGATTCTGTTCATAACTTTTATGGACAGGATTTCTAGGTGCAGCCAAGGTGGTGAGGGGATCCGTTTTGGTGGCCTAAGGATCAGGTCTCTGCTTTTTGCAGATTATGTGGTCCTGTTGGCTTCGTCAGAACGTGATCTCCGGCTTTCGCTGGAACAGTTCGCAGCCGGGTGTGAAGCAGCTGGGATGAGAATCAGCTCCTCTAAATCCGAGACCATGGTCTTGAGTCGGAAAAGGGTAGAATGCCTTCTCCAGGTCAGGGATTGGTGCTGCGTCTGCAGTGATGTGGGCGTTGTACCGGTCTGTCGTGGTGAAGAGAGAGCTGAACCAAAAGGTGAAGCTCTCGATTTACCGGTCGATCTACGTTCCTACCCTCACCTATGGTCACGAGCTTTGGGTATTGACCGAAAGAACGAGATCGCGGATACAAGCGGCTGAAATGAGTTTTCTTCGCAGGGTGGCTGGGCTCTCCCTTAGAGATAGGGTGAGGAGCTCGGTCATCCGGGAGGGGCTCGGAGTAGACCCGCTGCTCCTCCACATCGAGAGGAGCCAGTTGAGGTGGCATCTGATTAGGATGCCTCCTGGACGCCTCCCTGGTGAGGTTTTCCGGGCACGTCCAACCAGGAGGAGACCCAAAGGAAGACCCAGGACACGCTGGAGAGATTATGTCTCTCGGCTGGCCTGGGAACGCCTTGGGATTCCCCCGGAGGAGCTGGCCCAAGTGGCTGGGGAGAGGGAGGTCTGGGCTTCCCTCCTTAAGCTGCTGCCCCCGCGACCCGACTCCGGATAAGCGGAAGAAAATGGATGGATGGAATCAGAAACTGCTGAAAGTTATTTACATATTTTTTCATGTTAAACAAAAGACTTAATATTTAATTGAAATATTTTTGTGTTTGATTCTACAGAGACTGCCTTTTTTTGTTTATTTTGAAATGACTTCTGATAATGCAGATGTTAATTAATCTATTTATTTTTTACTTAAAGAGCAAGTTTTTGTTTCCACCATTGAAATGTAAATCCCTCTATTATGGTTCAGATACCTCATGTTAATTAAATATGTTACGTATCAGTTTGGACTGTTTATTGAATTTTCCTACAATAAATTCAGTCTAAAAGAATTGCTAATATCGTCTGGCTGAATGTATCGCAATATATCGCGATATATCGTATCGTCTCCCCTGTATCGTGATACGTATCGAATCGCCAGAATTTTACCAATACACATCCCTAATATCTATGTAAGGTATTTCTATATTTTACGTTTGAGCTTCTATCCAACACAAGACTATGCAAATGTTAATGAGACAGACATCAAGATTGCCAAAGCTTTAACAAAAAAACTGAAAATAATCCTCTGACCAACTTTTGAGTGAGGGATAAAACATGCACAATCTAAGACAATAATAATATTATTAAAAATGCACATTTGTAAAATACTTTTTAAAGTCAAGGACTCCAAAAGTGCTTTACAGTACAAACATTCCCACTCTGGTGGTGATGAAATACACTGTAGCCACAGCTGCCCTGGGGCGCCCTGACAGAAGCAACGCTGACACATCATCGGCACCACCGGTCCCTCTGACCACCACCAGCAGGCAAGGAGGGTGAAGCGTCTTTCCCAAAGACAACGGCTGCCAAGGATGAAGCCTGGGTTAAAACTTGCAACCCACCAATTTTAGGGCGAACTCCTAAACCCTGAACCATAATCACCACAAATACTAAAAAGAAACAACTGCAATCCAGCAGCGTTGCCTTATGTCCAAAATAAGGAAAATGTTACACTGGTTTAGATGTAATTTCAACTTTATGACAAAAGCAGATAAACACTGACCTGATTCATTTGTGGTTGGTGTCAATGTGAACCAAGGACAAAGGTGAAGCTGTATCATCCGAGCCAAAATTCCAGCTCCATCAACCCGATGCATAGTAGCGTTCACCGATCCCACTGCACCCGATAGCCTCTGGAAAAGAGCTCACCTTTCACCAGTCTATAACCAGCATGAGGTGTTTTTGATTTTATGGACCTTACAACTTGATCAAGTTCATCATCAGATATTGTTGAATAACATCCACGAACAGAGAGCCCAGGTTCTTTGAGACGCCTGTTAAGAGTTCTTCTTGAGACACCATTCATGTTTGCTAGATGTTCTAAAGGAAGCGCAGCAGACAGGAGGCCTTTAAGATGATCTGAACCAATTAGGCCGTCCAACGTTTCAAACTGTTACAGTAACAACATCTGACTGACTGGCTGACAGTTCTTCTGTTACTGGAACAGGTAAGGAAAGAATATCAATCAACCCCTGGAGACAGGTAATGAGTTCAGGTGGAATGTTCAGATGTTGTGATGCTGCAGTTGCCAGTGAAAGCTCTTGCTGAGAAACATCCATGAGATAATCCAAATCAAGATCTTCATTTCTGAGGATCTGGGAAAGTCTTGTGTGGATTTTCTGCAAGATTTCCTGCCACTTGTTCCTGTAGGAAAGAACAGAAATGTCAGTAAACACAATCATAGACATGAATATATAGATGCCCCATTGGGCGCTGAAGAGCGTAACAGTATAGCCGCCATATTGGATGGGTTCCTCACTCTCAAAACCCAACTGGAGTCAATGCAGGATGGGCAACTATGGCCATTTTTAATTGTAATTTTTGGTTAATCCTTTTGGCACAAATCTAATCTCTAAATGTGGGATGAGAAAACAAATGTATGCGGGTTTATGTAATAGCCTAGAAATCTAGACCGTCAGTTGCCTAAGCAAAATGATTAAAACATTGAGACAATGAATGGGAGCAATAACATTGTTACCAAAAGATTTGTTTGAGTATATGTCGTTACCATTTAGAAAAATCATGAATTTTACTCTATAATGTCATGACTACCCACTTTACTGACAGGTCAACTCACTACAAATTTTAGTCCCTATGTCTTATTGAAGTTAAAAAAACCTTAAAAAATGTGGGGAAGTTTGAAATGAAAGTTAAACACGATGAGTTCACGTTATTAAAAGCTATTGTGTCTGGCATTATTATTACAGTACATTGAGAAGTTAAAGGCTTAGATTATTTGATCAAACTAGGTTGGATTTCATTCAGCAGGACTTGTCTCGAAGTTCTACTTTCTCACCACTAGAGGTCAGTGTCGTTTCAGCAGAAGAAAGAACAGACACCAATATATTTTTTTTTACATTTTCTCAGGTACGTGGATGTTTTTTTTTCTCTTTTGTTGCTTCAGGTTGTTTTTTTTTTATTTTATTTTTTTTTTTGCTTTTAATCATATAAGTGAAAATGAACGACGTATATGCTTTTGGGTAGTGGCTACCTCAGGGCATGAGGCTGCACTTGATTTAGGCACATAAGTTTAAAATAATGCAATAAAAATATTTTTTAAAATGTATAAATATTTAATGTCTAACTTTATACCCAAACATCACCATATTTAAAAAATGTTTTTATTAGATTTTTTCCATTTTGTTTAATGAGATAGGGATGTGCAAATGATTGACCAGAATGGAAACATTAAGCTGAATAATTTACTTTATTAATAATAATAATAATAATAATAATAATAATAATAATAATAATAATAATAATAATAATAATAATAATAATAATAATAATAATAATTTGGGCTCAGTGACTGATAGAAAAAATGCAAATAAATTGTGAAACATCCCTTCTCATTACATTTTAAGTAGCTAAACAGCACAGAACGTTTTTAAAATATTATACATTATTGTTGTTAATTTTCAATAATAATCTTTTATTTTTGCCCTCAGATGTTTATTTCTGGTGCATTTCTTTATCTTTCTAGCTACGTTTATCTTTTTGCTTGAATAATGTAGGTGAGGCTGAAAAACACGTGATGTTATTGAGTTTAAGCCTGAATAAAAGAGTATCTGTGCAAAATAACAGGGGTAAAAAGGAGACCCTGGAGCACATCAACAATGAGAACAATAAAGATGGTGGGGACCATCAGGTTGAAGCCCTCCTCTGGCACCTCGAGGTGTAATCTGCTTGTAGAGAGATTATATATATATATACTAAAAAACAATCTGAATGTATTGTGTGAGTGTGTGTGTGTGTGTGTGGGGGGGGGGGGGGGGGGGTCAATCTCATGCTGATAATGATCAGGATCAGAATTAGTGACTTAATTAGAAGGATGATCTGATGAGCAGATGTTTGTCTGCAAGTCATCACTCAGGGCATATTTAGCTCAGCTTTAGATGTGATAAGAAAATAAAGCTTGTTTTCTTCCTTTTCCTGCAGGAATTGTTGGTGTTTTTGGAGAAACTGAACTCCAGCAGCCAGATGATGGCAGCACGCTTTCAGCCTGTGGTTCTGAGCCCTCTGACGCACTTGTGAGCTGGCTGTTTTTCATTCAGAGGGATCATTTTGTACAGATGCAGCAAAAACAAAACAGATACCCTAATTACTTTCTCCTTTTTTTGGGAGAGAAAACAACAAAAGTGGTAACATTTATTTAGAGACCAGACTATTTTTTGCTAAATGTAGGGAGCAGAAATAGAGGAACTGAAAAAGGAAACACGATGTTCCAGTTGGAGAGGAATACCCACAGGTTTAAAAATAGGCCACAACCGTCCTTACATAACAAGCGGGACGTCAGGGTTGTTTACAGTCTCGCTGCCTGATGGATCAATGGGGACATTCCTGAATTATGCTGCACATTTCAAATCCTCATAAACTGCCTCAGTTTACCCGCAAATCGCATTTAAAATGCGTGTAAAAATTAATCTACCTATTTTATTTATTTAGCTGATAATATATGATATATTACAGATAATTTAGACATTTTAGTTTCTGCTTTTGCTTTCACTGCAGAAAAATCCTCGGGACTTTCAATGAAAACGTGCAGCGCTTCTGTTTCTACATGAGAGCAGCTGGGGGAAAACATTTGGGCGGTGCTTCGTGGGTTTGAATGGTTAAATCAGCCAATAGGAAGCGCCACAGCTGCGTGACGGACAGGCACTCCCCTGCTGGAGGCCACGCCCCCGCTCCCGCCCGCCCGTGACTCTGTTTTATTCTGTTTTTAGAGCAGCAGCGTCACATGTTGTTTTTCTCCGGGATCAACGCTGCTCTGAGCTCACCGCTCTCCTCCTCCACCGCTGCAGACTCATTCAGTCTGTTTACGGATTAAACCAAACGGGTCTTTGCAACTGTGATTTGATTTCTGTTTTATTCATTTAATTCTTTTTAAGGACTTGAAGGGAGAGAAAAACAAGAGAGACGTGGAGAGAAATGGCAAGTCCTCCGGGTACGGGAGGACACCTGTTTACTAACGGGACGGCTGACGTGAAGAAGTGCGGGTACCTGAGGAAGCAGAAACACGGACACCGGCGGTTTTTTGTGCTCCGGGAGCTCACCGAGCGCTCCCCTGCACGGCTGGAGTATTACGAGAGCGAGAAGAAATGGAGAAACAAGTCCGCCGCCAAACGGGTCATAACTTTGGACTCCTGTCTGTGCGTAAACAAGCGCGCCGACGCCAAACACAAGTACCTCATCGCCCTCTACACCAAGGACGAGTACTTCGCTGTGGCTGCAGACACCGAGCAGGAGCAGGACAGCTGGTACACGGTTCTGACTGATTTAATAGCAGAGGGGAAAGTGTTCGACAGCCCCGCCTCCACCTCCTCCTTAGTGGGCTTTGAAGAGGCCAGCTACGGACACCCTGTTTCTACAACGACCGCCTATAAGGAGGTGTGGCAGGTCAACCTGAAATCCAAAGGCTTGGGTCAGATCAAAAACTTCACTGGGGTTTACAGGCTGTGTTTGTCCAGCAGAACCATCAGCTTTATCAAGCTGAACTCTGAAACTGCTGCTGTCACTCTGCAGCTCATGAATATCAGGAGATGTGGCCACTCTGACAACTTCTTCTTTATTGAGGTGGGCAGGTCCGCGGTTACGGGGCCAGGGGAGTTCTGGATGCAGGTGGACGACTCGGTGGTGGCGCAGAACATCCACGAGACCATCCTGGAGGCCATGAAAGCCATGAAAGAGCTCTCCGAGTTCAGGCCGCGGAGCAAAAGCCAATCAGCCAGTACCAACCCCATCTCTGTGCCTACGAGGCGCAACCTCAACAACCTCCCTCCCAGTCAGACCGGTCTCGTGAGGAGGTCCAGAACAGACAGCAATGCTGCTTCGTCCCCGGGGAGGAAGTACACATCCTGTCGGATAAGAACGTCCAGTGAGGGAGATGGAAGTGTGACACGACCCGTGTCCATGTCCATATCTGTGAGTGAGAGCCCCACGAGCCCCAGCTCCCAACTCAGCAGGTGTCACACCCTCAGTAGTGGGCGCACCTGCAGGATGCTGGAGTCTGTCTCCAACCTCCATCACAGCCGCTCGATGCCAGTGTCCAACTCCCCCTCAGCATCCTCCAGCCCCATTAGCGTGTCCCCCAGAGGTGGGACAAGCGTCTCCACTCCGGACAAATTCAGGCGGCCCTTCAGCTGTAGCGCATCTATTTCCGGCTCCCTCAGCGACACCGGCTTCATCCTCTGTGATGATTACAGCTCCAGCCCAGGTGAACACAAGTTCCTCTGTTTGACCCGCAGCGACACCCCTGACTCTCTGTCCAGCACACCTCCGTCTCGTGACACCAGTGACCCCTGCGGTTACATGATTATGGAGGGCGCTAATGGCAGCAGGTTGAGCATTGGAGCCGAGGGTCTGGCTTTTGACAAGGCGTACAGGAAACGAACACACTCCCTCACCACACCACGCCAACAGAGAGTGGTGGCACCATTGTCCTCTGCTTCCTTGGATGAGTACACCCTCATGAGGATGGCCCACGGACAGAACTCCCACTCTGCCTCACCTAAAGTGTGTTATCCTGAGGATTACGGGGACATTGAGATTGGTTCATCCAGAAGCTCCAGTAGCAACCTTGGTGACGATGGCTACATGCCCATGACACCAGGTGTAGCACCCCAGTCTGGCAAAATGGACAACTACGTACCCATGAGTCCCATGTGTGTCTCGGCACCAAAGCAGATTGTGAACCCCAGGGTGCACCCCCAAACAGCTGCCAGCAGCGGCTACAAAACCAACTCCCCAAGCAGCAGCTCTCTGGAAGACAACGGTTACATGAGAATGTGGTGCGGCTCAAAATCCTCTATTGAGAGCCCAGACAGAAATGGTGAATACATGAATATGTCACCAGGAAACCCCCCTCCTCTCCAGACTCCACCTGATGACTTCTTGGGTCCACTTGCAGGTGATCCAGCATCATTCCGGCCAGCATATCAGACTGGCTCCCTCACGCTGCCGGCTAAACTTCAGGCATCTAGGAGTGAAGACAGTGGCCAGTATGTGCTGATGAGCCCACAGAGCTTAAAACGGGCAGGGGAGTCTGACTATTACTCAGTGATGCATCCCAGTGCTGCTCAAACCTCACCTCTAAGCCCCTCTGTGCCCTCCCCAATCAGACATCATCGAACAGAGAACCTGTCGTACAGGGGGAGGCTGGGAAGGCCTAACAGGCTATCTCTGGACACCCTTAGGACCCTGCCCAGCATGAATGAGCATCCCCTCCCCGGAGAGCCCCGGAGCCCTGGCGAGTACATCAACATTGACTTCAGCAGTGGCAGGTCCTCCCCTCCCTCCACCGTATCTACAGAGAGTCAGTCCTCATCACTGGGGTCCACCGGAGGGGGTCCAGGGAGGTCATCGCTGGCAGACTACATCAACCTGGAGCTTGGCCCACACTCACCCAAAGAGGCTGACATCCCTGCTGAGAGCCTGGACGCTCTCCCAGAGTTATCCTCGTGCTCATGCTCGGGGGAGGACAGGGTGTACCATGTGGAGGGTAAGAAAAGCCTCAACGATGAGGTGAAAAATGACTACACCGAGATGACTTTTGGGATGACCAGCTCGCCCCCGCAGCTTGTACCTCAGAACTCAGCAAGGTATGTGTCAGTTCACCCTAGCAGCTTTACACTATTCAGTAATCTCACTTTAGAATACAATTATCAAGTGATTGTTGTTGAGATTGAGCGTGAAAGTTTATCTGATATGAACATTGTGATCCAGCAGCCAGAGTAGCAGAGAGAGGCGGCTCTCACACGAAGACCAAGGCGTCCCAGAGCGCATTGGGGTCTTCCTCCTTGGAGCCTCTTCATCCACTCCTGTGGACCCAGACGGCTCTGCCAAGGTCATCCGGGCAAACCCACAGGGGCGACGGCGCCACAGCTCAGAGACCTTCTCATCCACAGCCACGGTGACCCCAGTTTTTCCCTCGTTTGCCCGTGGCGATGCGATGAAGAGGCCCAGCTCAGTGGAGAACATCTCGTCCCGGAGCAGCGAGGGCTCAGATGAGGAGTATGGCAGCCCGGTGAACCGTCAGAACTCGGCCGGCTACGCCAGCGGTCTCAACTACATCGCATTGAACCTGTTGGACAACAGGGATGGGGAAACTTGTGGAGACCTAGTTGGCTTTAAACCTGCCAGCAGCTGCAAAGGAGGCATCAATGGATTACACAATACACCATACGTCTGTTTGGGGTTCAAAGAGGCTGCAACCACTGCCAAAGGTGGGTGAAGCTGCTTTATACGTTAAAGAATCATTTGCACAAATGGTGATTTTACTGCAGGAGCGGAAGCTGATACTGTACAGCTGGCAGCCTGATAGGGGAGGGGAGGAGAGATGGAGAGCTGCAGTTCCTCTGATTTCAGATTGGCTCTGTGGTTTTTTTATGCACATTGTAGGAGGTGCTGATCTGCCTTCAGCGGGCTCCAAGCAGCTCCCAGTCCACATATTTGTTGCTAAAACCTACATTTATACCCAAACATCAATCTGCTTTCAGAATGTATGTATTCCTGTGTGCTTTAGGGAGACTATGTGTGTGTGTGATGGTTTGGTTTTTCCCAGTTTACATGAACGCAGCACAACGCTGCTATGAAACGTGACTGAGAGCCCAGAGCTGGAAGTAAACAAGCGCCATGACGGAGCTGATTTGCTGCTGTAGTGAGGCTGTTGAAGGGAAAATAAAAACTCTTATGAGGGGAAGTTTTAATGGAACGGAGTGGAAAAAGCAGATTAGAGATTAGTTCCACATTTTGCACAACAAGCCTCCAGCACCTTTTGGTCGGAAGTATTAAATTATTTATTAGCAGGAATGCGTTTTGGAGCAAAACAGGAATGGTGGTGGAGTTGTAATGTCACACTGAGCCGCAGGCACTTCCGGCTGTTGTTTTTCACTCGGGTGGCCTTTAGCACGAGTTCCACATCACCCTGACCTCTACAGACCCCTCATTCCCACCGCCCAGTGATCAATACCCAGTCCCAGATTATCCCAGTGCACTAGAACACAACCTGCTGGCGCGAGACGTAAACAAATTGCACGCGGGGGATGTGCCATGTTGACTTTAAAGCCACAGGTTTGACCTTCTGACCTAAGGGGGAGCTCCCGCGTGCAGGCAGGCACGTACTGCTTTAGGGGTGGGGCAGGGGTTGAACCCACTTGTGGGGCCCAGTGGGTGTGTGGGGGGGGGGGGGGGGGGGGGGGGGGGGGGGGGGGGGGGGGGGGGGGGGGCACATTTTTACGTCAACATAGCTCCTCTGGAAGATGTTAAAATGATTCTTGATATATCAGAGTATATATTTAGTATGATGGCGTGGAAGGGCCATTAGGAAAAAAACAATAAAAACAAGGTATTTTCTGTCTTTTTTTTTTCCTGTTTTGAGATTAAAGTTGATATGTTGGGAAAAGTGTAGAAATGTTGGGAAGAGAGTAGAAATTCTTATTTCAGGAATAAACTCAAAATTTCAATTAATAAAAAAGTAAACGCTCTTTCTCAGAAAAAAGTTTATATGTCGTCGAGTGCACAGTATTTCCAGAATAAAGCAGCAATCTCAAAAATAATAAAATGTGAATAAATAAAAAAACATTTGCTGGTCAAATTGTTGAGATGAAAATTGAAACGTTGACAAAAAGGTAGAAATTCTATCTACAGACTAAAAGAAAACGCTAAAGTTTATTTGTGACTCTGAACAAAATTTTTTCGCAAACATTTGCATAATAAAGTACTTTGTTATTCCAGAAAATCAAGTCGGACTGGAAATGAGAGATTCCACTGTGGCTATCTCGCTAAAAAAATGTCACGGCAAATAGAATTCTCTGTATTTTTCCCATATGTGTCAATGGGAATTTCTGGAATTTCAGCCTGTGACAAGAAATGCGTTTGATTAAATCACCCTTCCAGAAAAATAACTCGGAAGCCTCTATCTGACTTATTTACTCGGTGATGCTCTGGTAAATAAGTTGGAATTTCCCTGAAGAGATTTTATTTTCTGCTGGTTTTAAAAAGCTGCATGACTGCTTTTCAGGGAATTTTTGCCAAAAACAAAAATCAACTCCCAAATTTCCTGTTTTCCTCTCAGCTGACTTGAATCACCCGTGTTCCGTTCTTGTGTTTTGAGTGTGTGAAAATATTTCTATGGAACTAAAAAAGCTTGTAATTGACAGGAAAGGAAAAACAGAAAGAGAACGTTGAGTCCATACATGTGGATTCTTGCACGTACGCATGCAGAACTTTTTTTCTCTTCCCAGTGGTGCATCCTGAACGCTCAGCAGAGGGAGGCTTATAGTAGCCTGTGTTGTTTTTCAGTGCTGCTTGCGTGGCCGCTTGTGTGTGTGTGTGCGAGCGAATGAATGCGTGATTATGGGGCAGGATGGCACGTGCACTCTGCTCCCTTTCTGCCTCATTAGGCCATTCACTAACCAGAAGGGAAGACACGGTTTTGCATGCAGAGCAGTCAGGAGCTTTTTAAAGCAGCGACTAACTGGCTCTGCTGAGGTGGCGAGGTGCATTCTGGGAGAGCTCCATCACTTGTTTACCAAAAGCTCAGCGTGGAGGTGAGAGAGGTCGAAGTACATTACAGGAGTTTTGGCGCGGCGCCTCGCTGCTTTGATTCCGTGTTTGTCAGGACGTCCTGCTGGGCTCCTGGGCCGTGTGCCATCCTGACCCAAAACTCGGCAGCCAAACACCTCGGCTGATTAGTTAACACTCTCTGTTAAAATCCATTTTGGCTGCTCACCAGCTCTCCAAACCCATTAGCCCCAACTGCCCCCTTCGCTTTTCAGATTTCTGTTGTTGGTGGAGAACTTCAACTCTGAAAGCAAAACGCAGCTAATTTCCCTCCTACAGTCGGCTCAGACGCCTGAAATTAGGGTCAGGAGGAGTTTGTCCGCCGCTTGGACCATGTGACCCGGAGGTGGTGTTTACCTCTGCTCTGCATTGGCGGCCTCGGCTAGCCGCAGCTCAGCCAGGTGGATGTTCTGTACCAGATTAGCACAGTCAGCCATCTCCGTTTCCACCTCCCAGTCCGACTAATACCTTTTATCTGACACCGCCGGAGGGTCTCTGATGCCTTCACAATAAATGAATCCAGTAAAGAAACACCTGCCGCCTTGCTTCACGCACATGCACACACGCGCCTGTTGCACTCGTTTCTGCACATCCTCACTGCTAGTAACGGGCCACCATCTGTTGCTCCCGTAGGCTCTCAGTGTTTGCAGTTTGCGAGCCAGATTAGAGGCATCCATCTCCTCAAATCTCGCTCCCTTTTACGTCACCCGCTGATGATGTCACTGCAGAAAGTACGGGACGGGCAGGTTCAGGCGCAAGTGCAGGAGGGGATATTCGGGCAAAGCGGTTCTGGCGTAACTCAAAGTTTTCTCCGTAGGAGTCCATGATGATCCTGAAACTCTGGGTCAGAGCTTTTGCTATAAAAATGCGACACAAAATAAGAGAAAATTTTCAACAAGTGACGCGTTTTTTAAAAAGAATTCACTTTTTCTTATTCATTATGTTGAAAATTGTCTGGTTTAGTTTTGTGGTTTAGTAATGACGTGTTTACAGACTGGGGAAAAAATCGGACTTTAGCGTTTCGGATTTCCGATCAGTGACTTGTGCTAATCACGCTAGCTAAAGTTTGGACATTTCTGATCATGTTGTGTTCCATCTGTGTCCCGGAGGTTAATAACCATCTTTTCTGATACTGAAGCCCTACGTTCCACAGTTGTTCGGTTCTAGGCACGCAAAAATTAAACTATGTGCTTTACTTTCTATAGAAAGACAGATTTAAGCCGATGCCAGAATCTGGACGACTTCTTTATGTGCTTTAAATTGTTTCCTCATGGAGGTGACGCCGTGAGTCCGATCCACTCCTGCTGCTTCCTGCAAAAACAAAACACAAACAGGCCGGCTGGTGAAAAGTGTTTTTACATCAGCACCGGAGCGAATGATGCAGCCGAGGCAGGAAACCCAGAAACGTTACCCGATACGTAGAGAACAAACCTGCACACGTTGCCCTGAAGGATCTTGTGTCAAGAGTTTCCAGTGTGTGTGTGTGTGTGTGTGTGTGTGTGTGTGTGTGTGTGTGTGTGATGGCTCAGAGAGGCGAAGGGGGGGGGGAGTGGATGCTAAAGTAGGCCGGGATGTTCCAGACAGAAGCGCTAACTGCGTGGCCAGCGTTCCCCACATTTAGCCGGCCGCGACTCCAGAGTAGATTACTGCCTCTGTAGGCGAGATTAGACGGTAGGTGGGGGTGGGGTCGGGGGTGGTTTGATCAGAAAACGCCAACGCAACCTCCTCAGTCAGCAGCTGGGGAACACTAACCCAAAGGTGTTCAGATTGGTTTGTTGTCTAATAATAGCTTGACTTTAGTAATAAACTAGACACAAACCAACTTCAGCTTTGTAATAATTGATGCTTAGAGAAAATATGTTTTAATATAGAACTGATACCCCAAAAATATTTAGTGGATACATTTTCCCGTTTTTGCGTGTTTTGTTGATGTCATGAGTCACACTGATTCCAGAAGTCCCGGCTAGACGTTTTGTTTGTGAAGGGAACACATTTGCATTTGAACTTCCTCAAACGGCAGCTTCAGTTTTTCAGGTTTCTGCTCCTCAAGGAAGCAGCAGTGCTGCAACTCGCCCC